>CM046870.1:20982314-21161000 GCA_025617745.1 Heliocidaris erythrogramma | reverse complement strand
CCTCAGTTTTTGACTGAAAGTCATGAATTTTTGGTACACACATTGGTCTTACTGGGAAGATGTGCAAGACATATTTTTGGGATGTGTCGGAAGCTGCGTTGCCATGGAAATGGCATATCTATGGCAGTAAATCAGGGAAAAATCTTGCGGATCGAACTACTTCCTCAGTTTTCGACCAAAAGTCAAGAAATTTGGTACACACATTGGTCTTGGTGGGAAGATGTGCAAGACATATTTTTTGGATGTGTCGGAAGCTGCGTTGCCATGGAAACGGCATATCTATGGCATAATACGGGGCGGGGGTATTAATCATCATCTTCAGTGATATTTCTAGTTTGTGTTTATCATAGAACTTGTATCTTGTATGGAGTAGATTCTTGTTGACTTCCAAAAGATGATTGTATATTCGTTTTGGATTGTGAGATTTTTATTTTGATTTGATATTCATAAAGTGCCAAGAGTTTGTATTGATGATTACTTAACATGAAGATGGAGTTTTTGTTAAATGTACTTATCCTTGTTGCCAATTTAAGGAGGAAAATTTTATTACATTTGCAGGGCTCAACACAAACAGGTGTAGAGGACATGTTGGCTCCTAGATTCGATTTTCGGACCCCATCAATATCATATATTTCGGACCCCATCAATATCATATTTTCGGACCCCACCAATATCATATTTTCGGACCCCACAATATATTTTCGGACCCCATCAATATCATATTTTTGGACCCCATCAATATCATATTTTTCGACCTCATCAATATCCGATTTTTCATATTTTTAAACACAGGATTGATACATACAGACCCCAATAGTTCCGTGCAGACCCCCTATGACCACCTATGAAAAAAAGTTAGTGTGGAGACCTTGTATGTATGCCCTGAAACAATCCTTTGCATTGATAATGTAGTAACAATGGTATCTGTCTTCTTGGTGTCCTTAGATGTATGGTACAACTGATGTGCTGACCAATGCGAAGAACTGGAATATTCCCATCAAGCACCTAGATGGTATCCTTTTAAACATGAACCTATTTCTAACTTAGTTACACCAAGCAACAGTAAACTGAAACTAAATTTGAATAAATTTGGAAAGTATAGACCCTAGTATTGAAAATTGTTGTTTTGATGTTTACTTACATGTAGTTACTGCTAGCATGCTTGTTATTTTTTTTTTTCGGGTGGGGGGGGGTTCTAATAACTGCAACAAAATTGATATTAAACATCATGAAAACTTTTTTCCCAGTAGTTCAGCTAGTCTTTCCACACTAAAGTATGGTTTGATGTTGTGCTTCATCTCTTCCAGAAGAATAATACTGCTGTCATTCTTTAGAATAGGAAGGTGGACTTACTGGATAAATACTTATTCATAAAAGATGACATGTCCATAATATTTCTGATTCTTGTAAATTTGGTGCCAAAGAATGCACTAGACTGTAAACAGGACAATGAAAGTCATGTTCTGTGGTATAAGCCGGTTAGTAATTAATACATGGTACAAGTGACTCTGAAATAACCCCAATTTGTACATGCACACGTAGTTGTTTTGGTGGACGCTCTACTTGTTTAACAAGTAAAATCATACTGGTGTCCACATCGTGGTGCGTACAACATGACAGCGCATAAAAGTCAGTTGTACTCGGTACAGATGACCTTTATCTGTACATGCGCTACTCCAGGGCCCCGTTTCATAAAACTTGTTGTGAGTAATAACTGATACATTTCTATTTCAGTGCTTATAACAGTTATTGCAACTTGTTATTGAATAATAAGTTTTATGAAACAGGGCCCAGAGCAGGGTTAATTGACTATGAACTTGAATTAATCACTTATAGTTTTGATATTTCTTGAACTCTACATCACCAGTCCTAATGAAGTACCTCTGTAGAGAGAAAGAAAAACTCAAACTGAGTGGAAAGGATAAAGTAAGTTAATTGAATGATAATATATTACAGTAGTTGCATTTATATTTGCTGCTGTTGTAATGCTTTTTGGTTTGTTTGTTTGTTTGTTTGTTTGTTTGTTGTTTTTTTGGGGGGGGGGCGGGGGTTGCTTAAAGGTAAAGTTGGGTTCTGGTCTTGAGATTGAATGGTGAAAGAAGCTGTCTCAAAGCAATTGGGGAAAGGTTGATTATATAGTACATAAGAATTGGTGTATGCTGTAAGGTCTTAGAATCACCAAAATGATAAGAAACTGACTCAAGCCTGCTGAGAGTCGCATGCACTGCACACAGAGATGTGCATATGGGACTACACTCAAATGTTCGACCCGAACATTTCAGCCATTTCTTGTCATATTTTGAATGTGAGGGCATTTGAAGAGCAATTTTTTTCAGGGGACATATCTATTATGATAATCTTCCAAACTAACTTAAAAAGAATGAGAAAGCTCACAAATTATTTTTTTACCTTTCCCAGAACTCAAGCTTCCCTTTAAGTATTTTAAAGTGTATTTGCAAGTCTTTTCAATGTTACCCTGCCTGGGTGTCAACTCAGTTGTTCACTGTTTTAACAAGTCAAAATTATGTACAAAAATGTACTGATGTGTACTTTGTGCTTGCTTTATGTTCAAATTACCCTTTTTTTTACAATGACTCTTTTTCTTCTTTTTTTTCTTTTTAAATGTTTTAAATTTTTATTTTTAATTTAATTTTATATTTTTATTTTATTTTATGTTTTATTTATTTATTTATTTGTTATTATTATTATTATTATTATTTTTTTTTTTTTTTGGGGGGGGGTATTTTAAACACCCAGAGATTACTGTTAGTGATTTATTTGATTGTAGTTAGCAAGATATGAATTAATGACAAACTGAATGTAAAAAGATAATCATCTATTCTTTTGTTTTCAGAAGAAGAGCAATAAGGAGAAGACGGGTATCAAGGCAAAAGGTAAAGTAGAAACTATTGGTCATGTTATTCAAGTATATTCTTACTCTATGTATGTGAGCCTATGGATGTGGACCACTGAAATTGCATTGTAATGCCATGGTTTAGCGAGGAATATGCAAAGGGTTTTGTTTGAGATTATCCGTGATCAATTGTGAGAATAAATACAATATGATTAGTTGGATTGATCTTTCTTCATCTGTGTGATTCACATTTCCTTTTCGTTCTCCCTTGATCATTTTTTTCTATATCTCTGTATTCTCTTCCTGTCTTGCTCTCTCATTTTTTCTGTATCTTGATCCTTGATCCTTCTCTCCTTCTTTCTCTTTCTTAAAGGGAAATTCCACCCTGATATCACTTTGGTTTTAAGAAAAGCAGAAAAATCAAAGAAGCAGATCAGTGAAAGTTTGAGCAAAAACAATCATTAATTTTCGGTTTCTTTAAAGAAAATATTTGATCATACATGCACCCTAATGTATCATCATTGCACTTAGCTTTTACGCAAAACCTCTATGAAACAAATCTATTTCCTCGTCAAAAACCAAGAAAATGGTAGAGCAAATGGTAGAGGATCTCACAAGATATTTCACGGAGTTGCCAATTTGTGTTTGATTGCTTACAATTTCACAAATTCATAACTTTGTTATTTCTAATTGGATTTTGCTTAAACTTTCACTATTCTGTTCCTCTCATTTGTTTTTGTTTTTAATTAAAAAAACTAAATACCCCTTTAATTATTAGGTTATTATTATTATTATTATTATTATCAATATCTTCTCTCTTTCTAGAAGCCTCCCTCTTTCTCGTTTATATATTCCTCATTTCAGCTGCCATTACTTATCCCCTATCTTTTATTTTTGCTCCGGATGTTTCACAGGGAGACAATTGACAAAGCCGTATCTCAAGGCAGAAGATGTATCAAGGTAAGTCTTACAAAACCATGGTTTCTTTCTTTGAACAATGTTTTGCTGAAACATGTATGCAAAAACAGAATGTAAAAACAACCTGCTTATGATGACAGCTTGTGTTTATTCCCCTTGAGTGGGTTTTATATGAAGGTTTGTCTGTTTTATTATTTGGTTCTCCATCATGCAGATGTTGTTTGATGATCAGCACAGAGTTTGTATGTGGCCTTGCATCCTTTCCTGGTCTCCTTTGAGTGGTCTTTATACACGGGTTTCACCGTATTTCTATTATTTGTTTCTCCATTATGTAGACGTTTCCGGCCAATCACCAAGGAGTTTGGTACATGGCCTCGCATCCTGCTTGACACGAGGAAAGGAAGCTGTCCCTATGATCCCAAGACTCGCAATGAGAGCCATCTGCAGGGGGCAGAGAGGACCCAGGATCGACCTGATGCAAGCCAGAGGACGCCTGACATTAGGTACTGCACATTCATGGAATCGTCACATCTAGATTGACATTTGAAATGTTCCCAGCATCTGCATGTTTGCACTTTTCAATCAGAAGCAGACCTGAAATATTTTGTGTTGTATTACTGATATAGGTTTCCTAATTATCTCTTAGTGGGCTCTTTTTTTCATGAATTCTGTAATCTGATTGGTCAATTTGTCTGAGAGATAATTCCGTATTCTTGACCAATAAATTATATGTGTACACTTTAAGGGATAAAACCGTTGCACCCTGCTTGTTCTCACGGAATACGGGAAATATCTACGTTCTGGTTCCATATTCCATTCGGCCGTCTGCCTCATGGATATGGAAACAGAACGTAGATATTTCCTGTACTCCGTGAACAAGCAGGGTGTAACTAATAGTATCCTTTTCAACCTTCTTTTGTAGAGAGTTCTTGTTATTTAGCGACCCTGAGATTGTACACATAAAAAAGTCTCAGTGGCGCAGAATTTTGTTTCCTACCAATATGTGTATAAAGACAATTTGTCAGGGAGTGTGTTTCATTTAAATTTATTGTTCACACAAACCTATCAAGCAAGATTTAAAATGAACCATATTTAGAGGAAAATGTGTCTTAGTCATATCCCCCTCATTAAATGGTTTATGTCTCCTATTCACTCAGGCACAAGGAATTGAGTAGAAGTCAGTCTTTGAGCAAGAAGGCAGTAAGTAAAGCAGCCAAGCAGAAGGAAGCAACTGCTACCAAGAATAAAGTTGCAAAGAAGGGCTTCTGTGAATTCTGCAGTGTCAAGTTCAGCAATTTAGAAAAGGTAATTATTTTTTTGGCTTTCACTTCGTTTTTAATGTAATGTTTGCTTTGTTGCCCTATTTCAGAGGTTTTGAAGGTTGAAGAATATAAGACAAAATGCTATAGACATAGTCTGGAATTTAAAGAGGAATAAAACTTTAAAGTTAACCTGAGTTGAGGCAGATATGTCAGAGGACAAATCAGAGAAAATTAAATGTGTGATGTGATGGAGTATGTATTTCATTTTATGCACAAGAAGTCTTAAATTTCTAGGCCTATGTTTGAAATTACACACATAAATTGTGATGGAATGGTCTAATAAAAAACACAGTTATCAATATACAGTGCGTCCCCCAAAAAAGTTAACAGTTGGAAAAAGTCTCCCAAAATAAATGTTTCAGAATATTTTCAATAAATTTCCATTCTTGTAGATAGGTTAGGGTCTCTCCTATGAAATATCACCAAAAAATCTGACTAGTCATCATGCTTGAATGATCAAAAGCCACTTTTTTTTTTGAAAGGGTGCAAATTCAGACTTGACAAGAATTGATATTTGTTCTGGCTGGTATCAACAAAGTTGAGAACAATTTTAGAATTGACAGTTGCAAAAAGTGTTCCTAATTAAGTATTTCAACATATTTCAGGAAATTTTCTTACCTGTGGACAGCTTAGAGTCTCATCTATCAAATGGCATTAAAATATCTCATAATATGTTACGCTTGAGTGAGTAAAGGCCAATTTTGTGAAAGAGTGCAAAATCCATACTTGACAAATGTTCGTCTGTCTGTTCTGGCTGGTATCAGCAAAGTTGAAATTCATGAAAAGGCTTAGAAATTGTCATATTCTGATCAATAAAAGACAATTTATGAATGAACAGATTTCGTTCACTGTATGTTCTGATATATTCCATCAAAACTTTATGGTTGAGTGAGTAAGCAGGTGAAATTAAAAGCCTCACCAAAAGTAACATTTGGAACCACTCAACAAAGTAGTTATTGCTCACTCAAGCATAAGATGTCGATGGAATGTGTAAGGATATACAGAGAATAAAGCTTGTTATTTTATCAATTGTCTTTTATTGATCAGAAAATGGAAGTTTCAAAGCCTTTTCATGACTCTCAGCTTGGCTGATACTGGCCATAGCCAATATCAGTTCTTGTCAAGTCTGGATTCTGCTCCTTTCAACAAAATTGGCTTTTGCTCACTCAAGCGTAAAATATTGTAAGATATTGTGGTGTCAATTGATAGAAGAGACCCTAAGCTGTATACAGGTATGAAAACCTCCTTAAAATATTTTGAAACATTTATTTAGAGAGACCTTTTCGAACTGTTTACTTTTTTCTGGGACGCACTGCATAGTAGGGTGGCCCTATAATAATCATTTTTGATGGTTTTTAATTTACCATTAGTCAAGAAACCTATTTTTAAATGCAAAGTAATGTAACAATTTTGTTTAATTTTATTTCATTCATGTAGCATCTTGAAACTGATCAACACAAGCAGTTTGTTGGTGAGAAGAATAACTACACCGGCCTGGATACCATGATTGCCCAGGGACCAAATCTGGTGAGATTCCTGGAAGACTGTGTCAGGTTTCGAAATGTAGACCCTCAGTCCAGCACTCCTGATGATGAGTGAGTACAATGAATTTTGAGCTACATGTATAGTCTTTTAGAAGAGTTACATACCTTATAAAATGTAAGAAAATTTTAGTTTATTTGTTAGAAATAACAAATAAATGGTTTTCAAGGTAATCTCATCTTGGACCCCCCCCCCCATAAATATCCTCCTAGCACAAGGATAGTTTGCCCCTCCCGGACAACTTCCCCATGTACATCTAATTTGATCAACCCATAGTTAAATGTCTGAGGGTAAGTTCAATAATTCTGTAAGGAAGTAGTTGTCATCGGAATAAATACCCTACGAGATGGTTATCAGGGATGGGTGGGTAGTTGCCCAGGGGTAATTGAGACAGTTTCTTTACGACCACATTTAGAAATTTGACAGGATGTTTGCTGAATAAAGAAAAAAATCTTTGTTCTTAGAAAATAAATGTAACACATAAAAAAAACCAGATGAATCTTCGGAATTTATGCCTCCGCCATCACCAGATTGGAAATGTATGGCATACATGTACTGTACACTCTAAAAAGGATTGGTCCAACAAAATTACAAATCTTTTCACTTAAAAAGCACATAATAAAAAACTTACCATTGATGACTTACAATCATCAAATATACACCAAGGAAATAGATATTTTATAGGAAATAGACCACTGTCCCCTTGAAATTTTTAAAATAGGTAGGCCTAGACTCCGTACATCAAGAACCATTTTTATGCCTCCGCCCACCGAAGGTGGGTGCCGGAGGCATTATGTTTTCGGGTTGTCCGTCCGTCCGTGCGTGCGTGCGTCCGTCCGTGCGTCCGTGCGTCCGTCCGTGCGTCCGTCCGTGCGTCCGTCCGTCCCACTTCTCGTTACCGCGATATCTGAAGAATCATTTGAGGTAGGAACCTCAAACTTGGTACTAGTATGTATCCCCATACGAAGATGAACTGATTAGATTTTTGGGTAAGTAGGTCAAAGGTCAGAGGTCACAGAGGTCAATTTACATGAAATTACATAAGAATTCTTGGTTTTTAGCACCGTTACCACGATATCTCAAGAACTATCTGAGGTGAGAACTTCAAACTTGGTACCAGTATGTATCCCCATAGAAAGATGAACTGATTAGATTTTGGGGTAAGTAGGTCAAAGGTCAGAGGTCACAGAGGTCAATTTACATGAAATTACATGGAATTACTGGTTTTTACCACCGTTACCGCGATATCTCAAGAACTATCTGAGGTGAGAACTTCAAACTTGGTACCAGTATGTATCCCCATAGAAAGATGAACTGATTAGATTTTGGGGTAAGTAGGTCAAAGGTCAGAGGTCACAGAGGTCAATTTACATGAAATTACATAAGAATTCTTGGTTTTTAGCACCGTTACCACGATATCTCAAGAACTATCTGAGGTGAGAACTTCAAACTTGGTACCAGTATGTATCCCCATAGAAAGATGAACTGATTAGATTTTGGGGTAAGTAGGTCAAAGGTCAGAGGTCACAGAGGTCAATTTACATGAAATTACATGGAATTACTGGTTTTTACCACCGTTACCGCGATATCTCAAGAACTATCTGAGGTGAGAACTTCAAACTTGGTACCAGTATGTATCCCCATAGAAAGATGAACTGATTAGATTTTGGGGTAAGTAGGTCAAAGGTCAGAGGTCACAGAGGTCAATTTACCTGAAATTACATAAAAATTCTTGGTTTTTAGCACCGTTACCACGATATCTCAAACTGTTTGAGGTAAGAACTTCAAACTTGGTACTAGTATGTTACCGTATACGAAGATGAACTGATTAGATTTTGGGGTAGGTAGGTCAAAGTTCAAAGGTCACAGAGGTCAATTTATATGAAATTACATGGAATTAGTGGTTTTTACCACCGTTACCGCGATATCTCAAGAACTATCTGAGGTGAGAACTTCAAACTTGGTACCAGTATGCATACCCATATAAAGATGAACTGATTAGATTTTGGGGTAAGTAGGTCAAAGGTCAGAGGTCACAGAGGTCAATTTACATAAAATTACATAAGAATTCTTGGTTTTTAGCACCGTTACCACGATATCTCAAGAACTATCTGAGGTGAGAACTTCAAACTTGGTACCAGTATGCATACCCATAGAAAGATGAACTGATTAGATTTTGGGGTAAGTAGGTCAAAGGTCAGAGGTCACAGAGGTCAAATCAAATATTTCTAGTTTTATATGAAAATGAAATGAAATGAATTTTTCTGTCTCCTGTGCATTTTAAGTGAAAAGATTTGTCATTTTGTTGGACCAGTCCTTTTTAGAGTGTACATGTATGCCATACATTTCCAATCTGGCGATGGCGGAGGCATAAATTCCGACCGCGCGCGGTCGAATATTCATCTAGTTATGTATATAATGACCTCTATGACCTTTGAACTTTGACCTTGAGACCCTAAAATCTGATCAGCTCATCGTCCCTCACATATGCATACATGGGCCAGGTTAGAAGCTGATCTGTTAAACAGTTCTTCAGTTATTGCGAGAACTAACCGTTTTTATGTACATAATTACCTCTGTGACCTTTGACCTTGAGACCCCAAAATCTAATCAGTTCATCATCCCTCCCATATGAATACATGGGCCAAGTTAGAAGCTGATCCGCCAACGGTTCCTAAGTTATCGCAAGAACGAACCATTTTTATGTATATAATGACCTCTATGACCTTTGACCTTTGACCTTGAGACCCCGAAATCATTGTCCCTCCCATATGCATACGCGGTTTTGAAGTTATCGCGAGAACGAAAAGGGGACGGACGGACGGACGGACGACCCGAAAACATAATGCCTCCGGCACCACCTAAGGTGGGCGGAGGCATAAAAATTGTTCTTCATTTGGACCATTTATTTTTGTTCGTAATTTGATGTGGCCTGTCAATCTAAGATGTTCTTTTGTAATTTTTATCTTCTACAGTGCTGACGATTCTGGAACGGAGGATGATGTACTTCTCTTAACAGAACCGAACACACCTACCAAGAACAGTCGAAAAGACAAGAAGAAAGCTAAGAGGAAGAATGATGCATCTGCTTCAAATAGAAGGAGAAGCCTTGGTAGGAGTCCCAGGAACGCTGTAGCAAAGGGAAGTTCTGTGGAAAGGCCTGTTCCTGGAGATGATCCTCATCAGAGGAACCTGGAACAGAACCCAGAGAAAACTGTGAGCAATAATGGTATTATGGAGAGAACAGTTCTGCAGGATACTTGTAAACAGAGAAATTTGGGTCACCCTGCAGACAAGGATCCTGTAATGATGAGAGGTGGGGATGCTGCAGGAGGTGGCAATGTAGAATGTTTGAGAGAGACTAGGAACTCCGGGTTAGAGGATAGATTAACTGGTGCAGATGATGATGCCATGGTAAAGAACGGTCAACAAAATGCCAATCTTACCTCTCCCGAGATTCCCACAGGTGCATCCAAGTTTAGCAGCCCTGGTGCTTCTGATAGTAGAAAGGGCAAAAACAGGAAGAGGAGGAGTGGCGGAAGAAAAAGTCTTTCACTTCAGCTCAGGGAAAGTAGAACTGTACCAGTGGCACCACAAAGTACCCCCGAATGGGATGGTGTTGTCCATGAAGGTCAGGAAGCTTGCATGGTTCTTAGGGGGATTGCAGGTGAAGAGGAACCCATTAGGCAAGAAGGGGAGGAAGTTGTGATTACAAGGATAAGAAGAGCAGACACGTGTCAAGAGGTCAGAAGGGAAGAAACTGAGAAAATGGTAGAAGAAAATACCTGCTCCCAATCCATACAACCTGAGCTCCCTGGAGTGTCTAACGGAGCAAATGTGAATGGAGATGCTCAAAGAACAGTAGAAGATGCTGTTACTGCAACTGAGACTCCTGCTGCGAGATGTGCCAAACGTGGTTCGCATGCGATCGCCACTCCAGAATCTCAGAAGCATTCAAGGACGCGTAAAAGACAGAGAACAAGTGCTGGAGAGATAGACTCAGATGATGTCTTCACAAACAATCCGACAACACCCCATGTTGACATTCAATTGCTTTTGAAAACAAAATCTGGTATAGGAAAAGATAACAACACTGAAAGACAGAAAAGAAAATCTCGGAGGAGTCATGCAGATGCTCCTCCTCAGAAAGTAAGGGGAAGAAGTGTGCGAGTGGACAATGATGATGTAGGGTCAGTAGAAGGTTATATTGATTCCGCTGGTAGTCCCTGCATCAGGGAAGCCCAGCCGAGGGTACCTGCTACTCCTGATGATAATCACCATTCTAGTGATGACTTCCAGCCGATGAACACCTCGGCTCCAGGAAGTGCCAAAAGCTCAGTGAGAAAGAAAACAAGAGCAAGGGGAAATAAAGACTTTGAAAGCCCAAGTCAAGAAAATTTAAGACGAACCCCCGAACGAGAAATGAGAAATCGAACCAGTAGTGGTCAGTTATCCAAAGCTGAAAGCAATAACTCTGAAACAGACTTTCAAACAGCCCATCCACGCAATAGCAATAGCAATAGCAAAAGTAAAAAAGGCAGTTCAAGCAGTGTAAAGAAAGGAAAAGACGCTATTTCCCAAACACAGACACAAACAGATGAAATTGGTGAAGAAGCTACTGATGTTGGAGAAGCTACCAAGGTTGGTGGGGCTACATGTAATCTCTTGCTCTCTGGTGCTTCCCAAGAAGGAACTGTAGAAAATGTCACCAATCAAAGCAAAGATAAAGACCAGAACAGCCCTGAAGAAAGATTAAAACCTAAAAATGGCGAGACATGTCCTCAAGAAGATGTGCATAGAAACAGAAAGGTCAGTAGTCAAGCAGAGCAGTCCTTGGAGTTGGTCTTCAGGAGTGATTTAGGAGTGGAGGAATCCAGCTTTCTTGGTTTCTCACAGGAGGATATCAATGAAACGGCCAATCGTAGTGAAGTCTTCCAGCAGCAGAACTTGGATAAGGCTGCCCTCAGTGTATACTGCATCCCATCTTCTGATCCTTGCCCTGATGATGACAGAAGTTCCACTGGAAGCAACGACTTCACCATCGGCCTGGTGCTGCAGAAAGTGGACAACTTCCCTTCAGAAGGATCAGAATGGGAAGAGCAGGTCACTGGATTCATGAAGAGATTGGACACCCAGCTAGAAATCAAAAGGCGGCGAGAATCTGAGCTTAGTACACTCCCATCACTGAACTTCCACAAGTCTGTCTTTGGCTTGGAGAAAGAGAATCAAGATAATTTGCCAGAAGTTGTTGAAAAGTTTGGACCAGAGCCCTTGTCGGATGATGATGATGAAGATGTTTTCCAGGAAGCTAACGAAAATGTTGAAAACCATGAAACAGACAAAAAATCTAGTACTAGACGGCGAAGTGCAAGAATTAATGATACTTTTAGTTTGAGGCCTTCTACCCGGTCAACACCAGCAGAGAACCTCTCTTACTCAGGAATGTGCACATCTCCATCTAAAAAGAAAAGGAATGTTTCTGTGTCCAAAAAAGCAATTGCTACAGGGGATAAGCCTGCAGAAATGAATAAGCCACATGCTCTACGAGAGTTGTCACCTAACCAACTAATGAACTCTCCACAGAAAAATGCAGAGACGATGCATTTTAGCACTCCAAAACGTGTCAAAAGGAACTTGATGAACACTCAACAAAGTCCCAGCGTAAAGCATATTGTATTGCCCCCTGGAACCCCTGTCGAGGAGCAAGAGGAAATTGCAAATAATTATGTGCATGATGATTCCGAATCTGAGGTAGTCTTCCCCAAGTTTTCAAGCCCTGCTCAAAAAGGATCAATATTTTCACCTGTGAAGCACAGAGTGAATCACAAGCAGTTCAGAGCCAGGCATCGCTCTGTGCCTTGCTTAGGTCACCGTGATGTCCAGTCCTCCCCACTTCGCCCAAGCAACCGACGCGACTTCTTCCCATTCGCCTTTCCTCCTCCATCCAGGAAGTCATTATTCATGAAAGGGCGAGTAAAGCGCATCAACATCTCGTCACCACGGAAACGATCCAAATCAGTATCATCACCTCCTAGTAAATCCTCCCAATTCCTGACATTCCTCAACGAGCTCAGAGCAGGTCTCTCTCCTACGTTCTACACCTTCAAGAAGCCACACTTCTCACTGCGCATCCTCCAGCCGTCGGCAGTGAGGCGCCACCATTGCCGCTCCAAGATGTCCAGATCTCTTCTCGCTCTCAACCTGTGCCTCCCTTCAAATGCTGAGCTCCGCATCTATGAGTTCCACGATGATGACAGTGTGGATGACGAGGATCTTGTCCTCAGTCCCATCAATAATGACTCCGCTCAGAAAGAACTCAATGATCAGTGCACCCAGACACCACCTTCCCAACGGAAGCAGCGTCAGCTCAGGTCCCGTAGGCTTTCAGAGGGAAGAAATAAAACTGTGTCCAGTCCAAAAGGCAAGGTGAGGAATGTAAAAGAAGTGGAACATGACAGTGGGAGAAAAGGAAAGAGAAGTGTGAAAGTACAGGCTTGTAGTCCAGATATTGATTCAATCTTTGATATGCCACCAGGGTACTATTTGTAGCATACAATACCTCTTTTTACCCTTGTTGGAATGCTAGTGTCGGTCTTCATTTTCAGCATTGATAATTTTTTATCGTGTGTATTATGATTGCCTGTGTCCTGATATGATTACAGTATTCAACTTCTCAATCTCAAGTACTCTTTTTTGACGACTAAATCAGTTTTAGAAATACACCTGTAGCAGTCTTAATTTATATTTTATTTTCAGTAGATTTAAGATTATTCATGCACCTGATGATGTCATTAATATGTTTGGGATGTATTAAAAGAATGTTGCTATTTAAGTATTCATATAAAATAGGAACCTTGAAAGATTTTGTATCCCACATTCATTTGTTGTATGATAATCAAAATAATTTTCCTGTAAAATTTCTTAAATATACTGATTTCCGGGTATTTATTTTGTCTTGAACTTTTTGTTCTGTTATTCACTTAAGCTTGAAATTATCTTTTATGTGTATACATGTAATTCACATTCTACATCATCATATTATTTCAGTTCTATTTCTGTTTAAAATTTGCTAGTTTAAATTGCTGAATATAGAACTGAAAGCATATATGTTCTGTTCAATTAAAGTACTAAACTTCAATCATGTGGATTGACAGTACGTTATTTCATAGTAAAGAAAGAGGGAAACCAAGTAATTTTGTAAGATGTCTATCCTGGAAACCAGAATTATGAGAAACAAAGGAACCGTGTTTTAAAGAATATTGTTATAAAAAACTTGGCTATATCGTGGAATAAGCCTCCGCTCATTCAGTGAGGACGCACACACTTGCGTGTTATGTCTATGGAGGTGGAATGAAGTCACCATAGCATTGCACGCAATAAACTGATACTGTGCGGAGTGAATGAGGGGTGACTTATTTCGCGATAACGCCAAACACTCAATATAAAGTGGTAATTTCACTTGTCCCACCTCCGTATTCTGCTGTTTTTTTAATAGCCCTGATATAACTGGGTTTCAATAAAACAACACTTTGTTATAAAGAGGTTCGACTGTAGTAGCTGTATAAGATGAATGCAAATGCAGCTTACATGTATATTGTAGGTATCAAGTGATTGGCCATTTTTGTAATGCATTCAAATTTTATGCTTACCTCTTTGTCAAACTCTACATGTAGTAATGAAATATTACATCCACCTGTGATGTACGAGTCATTGTATTTCAATAGCCAGAATGCAGATTGCATACATTAAGTGTTGCGAGGTTAGGCAAGCCAAAATATCTGTCCAACCTAACACAACTAATACATGCAATTTGCATTCTGACTATTGAAAAAGAATAGCTTATTACAGGTGAATTAATAGTTTGTCACTAGGCAAACTTGTATAAATTTGAATACATTATGAAAATGGCCTATTAGTAAAAATAATTTTATTCCCACCTTCAGTGTGTTTATGGAAATTGACTTTTGGAAGTAATGCTGCTGTGAAACATATGTGAGTAAGTTATGGTAACACATATATTAAAGTATAGCTTTCGTAAGCTGCCCCCCCCCCCCCCAAAAAAAAAAAAAAAAATTGTTGTCAGGAATCCTTTTCTTTTAGTTGATAAATTGTGAGACACTAACAGTTCTAAGCTGCTTTGACATTGTTGCCTGTTTAAGTGAAATACTAAGCAAAGAAGAATAATTGTCATCCTTGGCAGGAATGTAAATCAACACTTGTGTCCATGAGGTGTAAAGTCAACAACTCTGTGGAATAGACCACTTCGGTAATGTATGCAAGTTTTATGCATACCTTTCAAACAAAGGTTGTTCTTGACAACCTGAAAGCTTGCCGGAAGCTTGCCGGACATAGCTACAAATAGTATGCAAACTGGATTTCAAGCATTGAGGCTCATTTATAAAAAGCAGGTTCATGGAATAGCTCGTCACTAGGTGCTCAGAGAATATATGTGCATAAATTTGTATACATTACAGAAGCTGTCTATTGCTATGCTGCACAGGCGTTTATTTGGAGTTTTTTTTCCGGTGTTAAACATGAGAATTTATTAGAAATCATGGACGGAATAACAAAACGCCTCACACATGATGTATCTTTTGATAAGCATGGAATGATATACATGTCAGACCCTTTTTACCAAGTTTCATATTTATTTTCATTTCACCACAATACTATAATTGGGTTTTAAAATCATCCACTTTTTATATAAAGCATTGTCAGCTTAAATTTTATGATATAGAAAGAAGAATTACATCCAAAGAATATTTTAGGTACTACTCTGCGATCATGTGGATTGGCAGTAACGTGGGCATCCTTGTAGTACCGGTACTTTCTTCATTTTTGTACTCGTTTTATATCCCATAGTATGTTTTGAAATAGTTCTGTTGTATTTAATTAACTGGTATTTTCTCCTTTCTTTTCTGCCTTGGTATATTTTTTTACCTAGTACATGTATCATGTGTTGTTTGTTTTTATCTAGAAAATAAAAACAAGAAATAGTAGGCTAAATATTTAATTGAAAGTTTCATTCAGATAAGTTGGATTACAGTTTTTGACGTCACCAACAATTATTATTGATGGACGCATCTTTATATGCCACTACAATTCATCTTAATACTTATTATGGAGTACATGTAATTGCTGTTTCTGATATAATAAAGTGGATGTAAAATGTGGGTCATTCATTTCAATTCAGTCTTTACCATTTTGGTACTACATGTACATGTATCTGCTGTGAATCAGAAACATTTGTAACATGAAACTTTCGCGAATCTGGGGGGTGTTTCACAAAGAGTTGAGTTTGACTTACATTCGCACTTAAATTCCTAGTTGCGTGCGGTATTTGACACATCACCGCATTGGTCAGATCATGCTCAGGGGACGCGCGCTATTGGGTAATCTACTAATGAGATTACGCGTTTAATACCGTATGGGCATTGGCACTTACGCATGACTTTAAGTCAAACTTAGCTCTTTGTGAAACACCCCCCTGAACCACTTGCGAAATTCATGAACATTAAATGCCCTTGAAAGTGTCTGGTTTTACATTACAGTATATGTCAATTGTCTTTTCACGAATGTTTTCATGTGTAAAGTTCAGTACTTTATGTTTTTCTACCTCCTTTTTCTATCCTGAAAATCACATTGATTTAGATTTGTACTGGTTTATTCTTCTTGTAGCATACACATAGATTTTACAATGCTCTGTTCTACAAACTGAAATGAGTACCGAAGTGATGATGTCACAAAAAGCTATTTTTTCATTTTGACATTTTTTATACCATATCTCAAAGGAACATGGTGAAAAACATCCAGAGCCCAAATTTTATTGCAGTTGGCTCTTTCGGCCCCGAGATATGGCCGCATGAATACCTCCTTAGCCCCATTGAACTCAGTGTTAAATTGGCATGGTTCTAAACTGTTAAGAACCAGGCCAATTTACACTGACTTCAATGGGGCTAATTAGATATTCATATAGCCATACCTTGGGCCACCATGAACTGATTCATGTCAAATTTGATGTGTGAACGTTTCCCATCATGCTCTACCTAAATATGGTCCTAAAAATACTGAAATACAAAAATCAAAATTTGATGACGTCACACTTCGGTACTCTATACAAGGTTTTGCTTTGCCAATACTTCATGAAGATGTACATACTTATAATCTGGTATCTGGGCCCTGTTTCATAAAACTATTTATCAATAACAACACTGCTACAGGGCAACAAACTGTATGACAAATGTGCTCTAAGCCAATTATATTCAATGATTTCAGTAGTTTATAAGAATTATGGTAACTTGTTATTGATAAGTTTTATGAAACAAGGCCCTGGTATGATGCAGATGGAAACAATTATCTGGAGCTCTCTTCATAAAACAATGTTTTTTACCACTGTTTCATGTTGGTAGGATTTTCTTTGTTTTTTTGTTGCTAGGGATAACAGGATTCATTAGAGAAAATTTTCTCTATAGCTAATCTCCACATTCAAATTCTACTGCAAAGGTACATATAGACAGCGCACTGCTCTTGTATTTGAAAGGGGGATTTTTTTAGTTGGACACACATGTACATTGTATCTGTCATGAAATCCTCCTTGTGATGTCTTACTGTTTGTTTTCTATGTCACTCTGTACTGTATGAGATACCAGATGCAATATCATTTGTCTTCCCAAAACTACATCTCAATGACACTGTTACATGTGTACGACACAAGATTGTTGAAGATTTATCTGACATATCAAGAACATGTACATGTAGGCCTACATGATTAGGAATTTCTTATGTACAGTGTAGCTAAGGTACCATTTCACTTTGTTTTTGAAGAGACAATGGACAGTCGGACGAAAAAGTTACAGGAAGCAAGATTATGTGGTTGGTGACGGTTTCGTAGAATTTCTTTTAAGAAATTCACAAAGTTAGGTTGATGTATATGATTGTGGAGGAATTTGATTTGGTACAAATATGCTTAAAATTGAAAATGAACATTTTTCTTCAACTTTCAAGTACATTTTGTCTTACGTTCTTATTTCAAATACATTGGCCATATTCTGAACTCCGGTTTAACTTAAACCCTGGTCTAAGTTAAACCAGACTTTAATTAAAACTGACTGAAACCACAAGTCCAGTCTAAATTCTTGTACAAAAATAAACCACACTATACTAGAGGTTAAGTTAAACCAGAGTTCAGAATGTGGGCCATTATGGCTAAGTCAAATGTTAAATGGTACTTTTAATTCAGTATTGTAGATGTATCATTGATAAAAAGAATGTTTGCTTCTTTCTTAAAAGAATCAGTTTTTTGGCAGTTATTCACAAGAATTACAATTTCTAATGTAGCTGCTCTTCCATGGTGAGATATAGCCATAGCTCTCTTTTTTTTTCTTAACATCTTACTCTAACTCAACAAGGCGTTGAATATTGTGAGTTTTTTTTTCATGCATGAAGATTTACGTTAGTGTTATACTACATGTATAATGTTGATTCTCAATTGAAAGGATTATTTTGATTCATTGATTTGAATTGTTATTACATGTACAAACTGTTCGTGTATAAAGTGTACTTCACTGGCATTTTATGGAAAATTTGAAAGTAAGATTTCAAACATATGGACTACACTCTGTGAAAATATTATGGTACTCTCACAAATTTTTTTAAAGATTCATTATCATAATGCATTTCTTCCAAGTGCAGGCATTGAGGGTACTAATACTTGTTTTTTCTTTCTTTCAAATTCAGGAACATCACTTGAGTCATATTCACTGAAATTTTAACCTCGTGTAAATGGTAGAAGAAGAATGTCTTTTTTACTTCAGTGTAGCATAGTGATGCACCGTAATAGCTAAATGAAAGAAAAAAGGGGTTCATGTACAGCACGTTTTCCATTTTCAGTTGCGTTTCCACCCTTGTTATTCAATGAGGGCATGTGGCCTTTTAGGTCACTCGAGTTCAGTAACTTTATAAGCACACCTGTACACTGTATATACATGCACTTATTGATGCAAAGGACTTTTTAATTATTAAGATTATGGTTGAATGATCATGTTTGTGTATATTTGTAAATGCTGTACAATGTAAATACCACCAGAATAGAGTATTTTGTACTTGTGGTACAGAGAGAGAGCATTATTAAAGTTATTTCTTATTGTGATGAAAGTTGTGTCTTCTTTCTTGTATTTGATGTCTGTGAATATTTGAGGGACTCTATAGATTAGGGAGAGAGATATAGAGGGATAGAGACTAGAGAGATACATTTAAATGGACTGGCAATAACATAAACAGATGTGAGAGAGAGAGCGAGAGAAGAGTAAGGAAGCAGTGTGGTGGGCACGGTACAGTGGAAACTTGCTATAAAGAGCTCTGATATAACCAGATTCCTGATATAACAAGGTACAGTAATTTTGCTGGTCCCAGGTCTTGTATGTTCTTTTTTTTTTTACCCCGATAACATGGAGATTCCCGATATAATTTTCATGGTCCAAGGTCCTCGTTATAGCGAGTTTCCACTGTAATACGTTTATACATGTAGGTGGATGAAGAGAGTCAGAGAGAGGTAGACATAGATGGGCAGAGAGAGAGAGAGAGACAAAATAAAGATACGGGGTAGAGGTAAACTAGCAGATAGAAGAGAGGAACAACAAAAAGAGAAAGTAGCAGAAAAGTATACATAATGCATAGGCTACGACATGTATTTGTAGTACAGTGGAACCTCGTTATAACAAACTCCTTGGGACCAAGGAAGTTAGCGCTTTATATTAAAACCTTGTTATATCAGGACTACAAACAATAGAATACAAAGAAATGGGACAGGAAAAAAATACCTTATTATAAAACAAGAGTTTGTTATAACAGTGTTCTTTATAATGAGGTTCAACTGCACCAATCCTATCAAAAAAGGACAGAGCTTTAGCAAACTACAGAAAAATAATTTCAAAAGACAAAATAAATCACAAACAATATAAGTTCTAATATTTTTATTAAGACATTACTTTATTCACGATCTTGAAGGCTGGAATTCAGAAAGGAGGTTTATCTAAACCATGGTTTAAAGTGTAGTATGCACATGGCTTCAAGTTCACTGAACAAGCAAGACAGTGTATAGCATATTTTATTTTATTTCAGGTTTAAACATGGCTTAGAGTCCATGGTTTAAAGAAACTTCCTTTGGGGATTGGAACCAAAGAGATGTACAGAAAGATCTCTCCAATAAGCAAATATAAATTTACATATACATGTATTGGATTAGCAATTTGGGGAAAAGGGTACAATTGTTAAAACCATGAATGAAGGCCTTGAATTTATTTTACATACATGTATACACCTGCTGTCTCAAATTACAAATGAAATATTTCTCTGATTTCACAAGTGTCTTGGTTGCATACATTCAATTAACTTGGAATTCAATTGACTAGGCTACAATATCACAACATCTTCATGAAAGGCTGCAAGGTGGTATGTTTGAAACACAGAAAAGCACTTGAGAGATAAAAGACAAGCTTTTGCCCTGCTGGAATGCTTTTCGTTTCATGAAAACGAATGCTTTTTTGATATTCATGCATGTAGCTACAGGGCTGTAAGACCTAGAAGAACCAGTGTTGTTGTAGAGTCCGGCCTCAAGGCCATAGTTTAGCAGCCTTGGCCTCACCCTGGACCAAGTCACACATACAAAACCTATGGAAGGTAATATTTTGCAAGTGGCATCTTGACAGAACTGCCAGCCTCAACTACATCGCTAAGAACAATCAGCGTGATACCATCTACATGTATATTGGAAAACTTGTCTCCTTATATTGGGAGACTTTAGGGTACTTATCGAAACTTAAAGGGAAGGTTGAGTTCTGGGAGAGGTGGAAAATAATTTGTGAGCTCATTCTTTTGATGTCAGTTTGGAAGAACATCATAGTAGAAATGTCCCCTGAATAGGATCGCTCTTCCGATGCCCTCATATTCAAAACATGACGAGAAATACATGTAGCTTAAATGTTTGGGCCAAACAGTTCAAGCCACACGTGTGTGCAGTCCCATATACAGATTTCTGTATGCAGTGCATGTCCTTTTCAGCGACATTGGGTCAATTTGTTATCATTGTGATGATTCCAAAACCTCACAGCGTACACCCATTCTTCCATAGACATGATCAACCTTTCACAATTGCTTTGAGACAGTTTCTTTCACAAAGTAATTGAATGACCAGAACTCAATTTTATCTTTAAGCATCTCCACATGTAGAAGGTGATTTTTCTCACAATCTTGAATAAATATTGTGCTATGTACTGACCTTGAGTCAAAGGAAAATTAATTTAAATACAAGCAATTTAACTTGTTCTCTTGAGGTAAGGAGCACAAAATTAATATATCAAAAACAGGAGATGGATTGTAAAGATAAAGGATAAGCTACGTGCACAAAGGAATAAAAGTAAATACCTTTCATAATATTGCTTTTAATGAAAAGATCTTGCACCTTTACTAATACCTTAAAGCAAGCAGAAAGCAGACTGTTATTGAGAACCAGACACTTGATAAAGCCGAACATCCCTTGACAATTCACCCTCCATAAATTTAATCCTCAGGAAAGCGAACCCAGTTCTACGAATCAACTGGTTTGCCTGTATCGTTTGATGACTTTAAACACACACAGTCCCCTGTAGCAGCGGCCAATAAACATCTCCTGAACAAAAGCTGAATACTTGGTTAATAAGTAATTGTTTGAATGGAATTGGCCAATGTGAGCCTGCACCAAACCATATTAAAATTCAGCACTTACAACTGACTCCCAGCTCATATATTTAAAGGCTTGGATCATGCTTGCCTTTCAAAGGCATCGGAAATTGTGTTTGAACCTCACAATCTGCAACCATTCCTTCCCCTTATCCATGTCTGCAATTTCACCATCTATCTGGGTCCTGTTTCGTAAAACTTGTTATCAGTAACAACTGCCACATTTCTATGACAAATTTGCTCTCAGCTAATCAGATGCAAGGATTTCAGTAGCTTATAACAGTTATTGTTATTGATAACAAGTTTTATGAAACAGGGCCTGATCGATGTCTAACGATCAATGTACATGTACATGTACACCAATAAATGTAGGATCATCATGTTCGTGCTAAAGCTTTTTAACTGGAGGAATTGCACTGTATTACACAATCATTTCAGTTGACTAACTGATCATTAGCCTTTCTTAACCATCCAAAATGCTTTTGCTATGGCTCTCTGAACTCTCCTCTTATTCTGAAACAACAACTCCACATGTGTTTTCGCAAGCTACAGTGGAACCTTGTTATAAAGCACACTGTTACAACAAACTCTCCTTTTAACAAGTACATTTTGCCAGTCCCACTTCCTTGTATTCTGTTGTTTTTTAGCCCTGATGTTATAGATTTCAATATAAAGAGGTAATTTCCTTGGTCCCAACAAGTTTGTTACGAGGTTCCACTGTACATGATTCTATAGCAGCAGAAGTGAGAGGTCTTGCTCTATATGTTGCGTGCTTTATCTTGAGGGGATTCCCCTGTCTGATTGTTATTGAAAACAGTGTGTTACTATGGAAAGGTACATGTATTTCAGTCTGTCCGAAACCATGCAAACTAGCAAGCACTTTATCGTTCCTTCCAGGAGGGAAACAGTTGCAGCAGAGCTATCCATACAGAGAGTCCTGACACTGGAAGATCGCTTTTGATTGGTCAGTCATTTCATGGAGCTTCAAAATGTTCCTTCTCATAGAGAATGTACCTCAAAGGGAACTACTGGGAGCTCCATGATCCGCCATGTTTTAAACAAAAGACCGCGTACGCAAACGCTTATTATGCATGTGTCACAACTCTCTCTATCAACGCGCTCTGGGTTGCAGGGCACACAAATCTTTACATGTACATGCTACTGGGTTATAATAGATAAAATAAGTATTTGGTCGGACGGGGGCAGTCATCATTGCTCTTTTTCTTGTTGACCTTCAAACTTGGGATACTTGGCAAGGACATCGGCCCATCGGATCTTGTCACTGGAGAGGTCCTGGATGATGTTAGCTACATCTGACACCTATTATGGAGATACGAGAAAGAACAATACGGAATAGAAACAAGATTTGCCCCTCATTAAAACTGTGCCATATTATATGTAAGCATCATTTTCCTACAGATATAAATGATTATAGCACAGAAACTCAAGAAAAAATGCCTATATCCTTTGATTTTTAATGTTACCTTATCTAAATAAAATACTTGATCATAATTGCCACTCTACAAGCCCACCCCACTGCTCCTCAGTGGTAGGATGAATCCGACTTTGTATTGCAACCTCAAACTGCATTCCTGGGAGCCAATTTTGTAGTTATACCCTGCAATATTTCTCTGACACATACCAAATTCATAACTTTGACCTTGAATCAAACTCTATACCTATGCCAAACTCTAAACCCAACCTAAAATCCAATTTCAACCCTAACCCTAACCCTGTATCTTTGATGAAATAAATCCCAGTGCAAATGTTGCAGGAGCAATATCAGATCACCTATCAAACTGGCTTTTCCTGAGCTACATTTGTAATTCTGTAGTTTTACCCTCCTCTATCTTGCAAAACAAAGAATTGACCACCTACCGGAGCCCTGACTTGCTCCAACGTGTCCCTATCCCTCAGGGTGATGGTGTGAGGTTCCTTTAATGAATCAAAGTCCACCGTGATGCAGAAGGGTACAGAGATCTCGTCTGTCCTGGCATAGCGACGGCCTATTGATCCAGAGCTACTATCAACCTTGTGTGATATACTGGCATTAGAGAGATCTTGGGCTGGGGGAGGATAAAGGAGTGGAAGAGAGAGTAAAGATGATGATAATGATCACGATCATGATGATGACCTAAACTTGAACATTGCTTTTTGTATGGATGTTGACCTGGAAGTAGTGGCAGTTTTGCCATACATACATGTTTACCTACTTAACCACCAAGAGCAAATTTCATAACATATATTGTTGACCTGGAAGTAGTGGCAGTTTTGCCATACATACATGTTTACCTACTTAACCACCAAGAGCAAATTTCATAACATATATCCAGACCATCATGTATCAATGGTTAGTTTGAGACTAAAAGCTAAAAATGTACAAAATAACAATGCTGCATCCAGACAACAGATTGTGAATATCTTGCACATAAAGTCTGTCTGGGGTGTGGGCCTATCTTCTTGTGATTGATATGAATCGGTCCAAAGTTCTCCAATCAATTCTAAATTAGAACTAGAAATGTGCATTCCTCGTGCCGCGCAATGCGAAATGTATCCCCCGGCGCTGGCAGCGATTTGAAGGAGGGACAAAGACCCTCCCCCATCCCCTCCCTCAAACAAAAGGATGGTGTAGAAATTGCCGCCAGTGGCCCGGAATATTGTCAACACCAGGAGCAGCATTACCAAAACGATTTGTGTAGATTAGAGTATAATGCATTTTTATAGAAAATTCGGAAGAAATATGACCTCAGAGCGCACATAAGACATCCACTAAAATATGACCTTTGATCCTATGAAAGACGGAACACTAGAGGCAGCATCACCAAAAACTGTAGAGGTGTAATCTATAATGGACCTACATACAAAATGTGAATGAAATCCGTCAAGAAATGCAGAAGTAAGAGTGCACAAAAGGGACAAATGAGCTTTGACCCTATAAAGGACGGAACAATGAGGGCAGCATCACCAAACAGTAAAGATGTGTAGATTATACCAAGATACATCTCCATACAAAATTTGAAAGAAATCCATCAAGAAATGTGGCCTGCAGAGTGAACTCACGCCATCCCTTGAAGTATGACCTTTGACCCTATAAAAGACGGGACACTGGTGGCAGCATCACCAAAAACTACAGGTTTTTAGATTACACCAAGGGACACCTTCATGCAAAATTTGAACGCAATCCGTCAAGAAATGCAGAAGTAAGAGTGCAAGAAATGGAAAAATGACCTTTGACCCTATAAAGGACGGAACAATGAGGGCAGCATCACCAAAAATTAAATATGTGTAGATTATACCAAGATACATCTTCATACAAAATTTGAATGAAATCCGTCAAGAAATCCAGAAGTAAGAGTGCACAAAAGGGACAAATGAGCTTTGACCCTATAAAGGACGGAACAATGAGGGCAGCATCACCAAACAGTAAAGATGTGTAGATTATACCAAGATACATCTCCATACAAAATTTGAAAGAAATCCATCAAGAAATGTGGCCTGCAGAGTGAACTCACGCCATCCCTTGAAGTATGACCTTTGACCCTATAAAAGACGGGACACTGGTGGCAGCATCACCAAAAACTACAGGTTTTTAGATTACACCAAGGGACACCTTCATGCAAAATTTGAACGAAATCCGTCAAGAAATGCAGAAGTAAGAGTGCAAGAAATGGAAAAATGACCTTTGACCCTATAAAGGACGGAACAATGAGGGCAGCATCACCAAAAATTAAACATGTGTAGATTATACCAAGATACATCTCCATACAAAATTTGAACAAAATCCATTGAGAAATGTGGCCTGCAGAGTGCACTCACGACATGTCCTGAAGTATGACCTTTGACCCTATAAAAGACGGGACACTGGGGGTAGCATCACCAAACACTATAGGTTTTTAAATTACACCAAGAGACACCTTCATGTAAAATTTGAACAAAATCCGTTGAGAAATGTGACCGCCAGAGCGCACACAAGAGTACACACAAGACATCTATCAAAATATGACCTTTGACCCTATAAAAGACGGAACACTGGGGGCAGCATCACCAAAATCTATAGGGTTCCAGATTTTACCAAGAGACACCTTCATACAAAATTTGAACAAAATCCGTTGAGAAATGTGACCGCTAGAGCGCACACAAACTTTCCCCAAAAATATGGCCTTTTACCCTATAAAAGACGGAACACTGGGGGCAGCATCACCAGAAACTATAGGGGTCCAGATTTTACCAAGATACACGTCCATATGAAGTCTGAAAGAAATTCGTCGAGAAATGTGACCGCTAGAGCGCACACAAGAATGTGACGCGGCGGCGGCGGCGGCGAAACGCTGCTGAATCCAAAGTATCCTCCGGCATACTGCCGGGGGATACAATAAACCAATTCGCAACATGGTACAAATGACCCCAATTTGTATGAGCATTCGCATTTGTTTTGGTGGATGCGCTACTTGTTTAACATGTAAAATCAACCAGTGCGCGCATCGCGGAGCGTACAAAATGACAGCGTATAGAGGTCAATTGTACACGGTACAAATGACTTTTATATGCACATGCGCGAATTGTAATTACGAACTGGCTTATTGCCAACTAATTATAATTGTTACTGATTTGTAACTCAAGCTGAGATTAATATCAAACTCAAACTTCTAAGACAAGGCCCTGGACTTGTGTGAAATGTATTCCTTCAAGTCCATTCTGGATTATATGTACATGTATTTCAGTATGCACATTTTCTACAAATGCATTATGTATTGGGGCTGGGGGACAACTTCAGGGGGGCGTTTCATTGAGTGTCTTGTCTGCGATTTTTACAGACAAATTTGCTCTCAGCCAATCAGATGCAAGGATTTCAGTAGCTTATAACAGTTAATGCAACTTGTCATTGAAGACAAGTTTTATGAAACAGGGCCCAGACTTACCCAGTGTTTTGACTAGAGGTTCAAACTCTTTGTTTGTACTGAGAGGCAGCACACAGCACTTGTATGGAGCGATGATTGGAGGAAGAGTGAAATACTGTAATGAAGGAAAAAATAAAATTACATTACATGAATCATCTAAGACTAACTTTATTCATAACTACACTTTTCTGTTTACCATAGAATTTATTCAGAACAAACAAATGATTTTGTTATAAGTAAACATTTGCACAAGGAAATAAAAATCTTATTTCTTTTTTCATATCATTGTAAATAAAGTTAATTTTATAAATTAAAAAAAAAATGATTGTTATGTTAAAGATGTTCTGTACAATACAATGTGATATGTTGATCAAAACTAATCACACAATATGCATGAGATCCTACTCTGGGCTCTGTTTCATAATTAAATATCACAAATAACAACTGCCACATTTCTCAAACAAATTTGCTCTCAGCCAATCATATGCAATTACAGTGAAACCTGTCTATAAAGACCACGCAAAGGAGACAAGAAAAATGGTCTTTATGAGCTGGTGGTCTTTATGTACAGGTTCCTTTAATACAAGTTCTAATGAGAAACACCTTTCAAGGGAAACAAAAAATTATGGTCTTTATAGACAGGTGGTCTTTCTATACAGGTGGTCGCTAAAGCAGGTTTGACTGTATTTCATTAACTTTCTTCAATTAATATAACTTTTGGCTTATTTTCGTAAAAAACATGGCCGAATGGTTTGCCTTCTATTACTCACCGTTCTCTGTTCATCGTTCTCTCTCACTTTGAAGTTGTGTTCAAGGATGGAATACAGGATGCGCCCCACCCCAAAGGATGGTTCAATGACGCTAGGTGTAAACTCCTCCACTGTAGAAAAGGAGATGTAAAGAACTGACATTAAAGAACTGACATTAAATAACATTCATTGATATAATGAACATTCAAATGTATTAAAGGAATCAGCTCTATGATGCATCCAACAGGTATTTACCTGTGACAGGTTTAGTGTCTGTGGTCTATGGACTATGGTTAAGAAGATTTATCAAACACGTGGCTTTCCTTAATTAGCATGTAAGACAAACACAGGAATGTTCGAGACTCATACATTTGGTACAATATAAAGCCTGAAAAGCTTGAAGCAGAGGAGTAGCAGAGCCTGCAATTATGGAATGGTCAAATTGTGTAACATGTTAACCCATATCACCTCACTCTATTGTTCCTTACCATGAACTGTCTTCTGATATCTGTTGACTTTGACCATATCTGGAGTCAATTTGAAGTTCTTCCCATTCACCTCCACATTGGCTTCACTGAAAAAAAAGGAAAAATTATAAAGAGCTAATGTATATGCACCGTAACAGTCATCCCACATTCTATAAGAATATGAATTATCAGTACATACTCAAACTACATGTAATCAAACTACACTTTTTTCATAGCTTTAACCCTTACTGTACTGAGGGGGGGGGGGGGGGGGGGGACCTCTGAGGCCCCCCTAGACAAATTCTGCCTGGGATTTCTAACCGCTTCATTTCACAACACGCCACTTTCTGACTTCTTTCTTTCAAGTCTTGTGCATCTTTTGACCCCAAGTTTATGAAAATCAGTCATACTGTTACCGAGGCACATTATCTTGTGTGACCTCATATCAGAATGGAGAATTTCTGAGGTTTCTATACAAAGAGAATGGGAAAATTCATTTCCCTATTATTCCTCCTTTATCACCTATAATTTCAGTTTAACCTGCCAAAATTCTAGACTGGTATGATCTACAATTAGGAGACTACAAAAACATTGTTTCCATCTTCATCAAATTCATGGAAAATGAACATGAAAAAAATATATGATTTAAAACTTGTAGAATGAAATCTTAATTGTAATACTTGGCGACATCCAATGGATTAAACTTTCATGAGAGATGTGCACTTTACCTGTTTTCACTCAGTGCTTTCTCTAAGACAGCCAAGTTATCAGCTTCCATGCTAGACAGATGCTCCATGATAATCTTAGCTTCCTTCTTGAATGCTTTCCCTATAACACTCTTTACAGGTGCAGCCTCTGTTACATCAATGGTTTTGTGGATATTGTCTGTCAAGGATTACATTCTTTCTGTCTTTTTATATCCTGTGATATTCCATCGTTGGAAGGAAATAAAACTGTGTAGCAATGCTCACATTTACATTCATACATGAGTTGAAAATATGAGTTAATTTTGATGATTTTGATGATATAACATCAGTTGTTAATATTTTTCTTATCTCTTCTCTGCAGGCAGTATTGTCAATAATTTGGGGGAAGAATGAATTTCAGTTAAACCCTTTGGGGAAAAAAGATTATTCATACAATACAATGTCAAACAATAGCACAATTCTGCCTGATATTTGACTTAATTCTAAAATATCTAAATGACAAAGATGTGTAATCGGTAATTTATCTCATTTGGCAAGTTAAAAATGGATTGTTTTTGCCAAAACATTGTTGCTGTTAACAGGTTAGATATTACCACGCTTATCACTTCATTTTGAATATTTCCATCAATACTATTTGAATAGGAAAGGTTGTAATAGCTTCCCAGGCACTTAAAAGGATATGGGTTCAGGAAGTCTCTTTTCAGCTACCATAGGGACCTTGCTGTGCTTGGCATGACAAGTAAGATCATAACAGGATCTATCAGCATTGCCGACACACTCCACCCAACCCTAGTAAAGATAAAAAGAAATAACAAAATATTAAATATACAATGCCATAGTCAAAGGACATACATGTACATGTACATATATAGGGCAATGTTGTTTATGTGGAAATTAAAAAAAGAACAAACCAAAATTACACTTTATTGTTCAAAAGTACAATTAATGATATCTGCCAAACAAATGAAAATGTATAATAGTCAAGTGACTGCAGAGATTGATAAGAAAATCAAACTAGTCAAGTAACTGAACAAATGATTTCAAAGAATGTAATTGCCAGCAAGTTTTTGTGTGTTTGTCACCATAAGAACTGCAGATCGTTCCTATTAAAAAAAAAGGTGGCTGCCTATCAGCACGATCCAATATTTTGGTAGATTGCTTACATATGATGTCTTGGTCTCTGCATCCCAGCAATCACATGCATAATGAGCCATCTCATTGAACATGTGCTGACGGAATCGTAGCTTCTTTGGATCAATGCCAACCTTGGTCATGAAGAGGAAGGTTCGACCCATGAAGTAACCTAAGACTCGGCTCTTGATCATGCCCTGTTATAAGAAGATTATTGACAGGAGGGAGACAAATCACAAATAATCTGTTCTGGTATGGCACATAATAATACAATACTGACTGGCCTTGAGGTGAATATCAGAATATATTGCCCGCAACATAATCATATTGCCCCGAGTCGAAGACGAGGGCAATATGGTTCTTTTAAGGGCAATATTTTCGATATTCACCGAAAGTAGAGGCAGTTTATTATTATTATTAACTATGTCATGTATATGCCTATCTTGTAGCAATTACAAACATGTCTGTTTGCCTGTCAGTCCCTCTGATTTCAGGTTATTCATACAGGTATGTAATCTGGGCCAAGCAAATTGTGACGTATATTGTTACTGCGCGTATCCATTGTTTAAGCCTTTGTACACATTAACGCGTAATTTGATAAAAGCGCACTGACACGAAAGGGTGGAATATGGCAAAATGTTGTCCTCTTTTTTAGTACAGTGGTCGCTGGGGAAAACCCGGAAGAGGGCAATATGGCAAATATTGCCTGCTTCTATTACGGATTTGGAGTAGCGTTCAAAATACGGCTTTTAATTTTGCGGCTAAAATGCTGTGTATCGGTAATAATATCTTATATCTCACTATGTGCTTCCAAAGAGCTTTGGAAATAAGCCAGTTCTTAATTAGTACATGGTAAAAATGACCCTGAAGTTACACCAATTTGTATGCATACGCGCATCTGTTTTGGTAGACGCGCTACTTGTTAAACATGTAACATGATACTGGTGCGCACATCATGGTGCGTACAAAATGACAGCGTATAAAGGTGAATTGTACTCGTTACAAATGGCCTTTATCTGCACATGCGCAAATTGCAATTACAAACTGGCTTATTGATACCTGCTGCCCTGACAAAGCATCATGTAATTTCTGTCTAGAGGTACCCATTGAACTCACCTGGATGAGTCACCCATGTGACATCCGATCAATGTGACACTATGGTAATAGTTTATGATTACCACAATTAACATATCTTCATTTCATTATTTGGGTAAATTAAGGCTTAAAACAACTGAAAATTTTTTAAATGCATGGAATCACCCTATTGCAGATTTCAGTGTATTCTTTATGTCTTACCTTTTCAACTGCTTCCCCTATCGTCATAGTGATGGGAGAGAGACCACCAATTTGCCGATCAACAGGGAACAGAGGGATGGCCAAGTTGGCAACTGTATCAAACTTAGGATGATCCTTGTTGCTAGGGTCAATGAAGTGCTCTATTTCACACATGGTGAATTCTCTGAAATGAAAAAAATATCAGATGATACATGTTTATCAAAATCATACAAAAATGCAGGCATCGAGGTTAAATACAACAAAATACATTTAACAAAAGATATAGATTTCTCGGTGTGAAATTCAAGATTTCACAAAATTGGATGCGGATTGTAAAATGGCTGAAAATCTGGGGGAAAAGGTTAAAAACATTTTTGCTTGAAGGAAATACTGTGTTCAGAAAATATTGGATTATCAAGAATCATGAGATACACGTAGTCATTTGGAAGTCACAGTATTTTACAATCACATGCCTTGTTCCGCAAATATATTCAACTAACCATTTTCCATTAGTCCTACACCAAATGTGCGCAGCTGCATGTGTGTAAGTACATGATCAGCTATTACACACTATACAATTAACATACTACATAACACAATTAATGAATGTCAATTGATAGCCTATAGAATACTCTCACCAATGAAAAACATGCTAATCATTTATGAGTGATTCACAATGCTAAAATTAAAATTCATAATATAGATATATATAATTAACATTCATTCATACATGTATTATATCTTTTGTAGAATTAAATCAAAACAATCATTATTTTTGTGGATAAGCTACACTTCAACGATTCTTCAAAACCCACACACCTGACTCGGAGTAGACCAGACCTTGGTGAGATCTCATTACGGAATGCATTGCCAATTTGAGCAGCAGCGAAGGGTAAACGACCTTGGTTGAATTCCAAGAGTCGTTTGAAGTTAACAAAGATACCTTGGGCCGTCTCTGGTCTCAGATACCTACAATGTATAAACAATACACATTGGATGTTAAAACTTATAACAAGCACAGAGTAGATGATGAAGCATTATAGCTTGGCAACCCACACCACATTTGAAGTTAACAAGATACATTGAGCATTCTCTGTCCCTAGATGACTTCAGTGTCAATACAACAAACATTTGGAGTTGTTTGAGAACAATAAAGCTAACCTTAAACAGTCTCAGATCTCAGATATCTACAAATGTAAAAACTGTAAAAATAATGATTGGATAAAAAGATTGTAAAAAGAAGAGTTTAGATGATTAAGCACAAATCTTTATTTTTAACCTTTGCAGGTTTAGCCATGTATTGCATTTCCATCATGCAAAAAGTTTCTTTAAAGTGTACCAATCACCCAAACATATTTTGCTTCGTATGTTAGGTGTTCTATGTCGATACACTATATTCAAAATATGAGCTTCAGAATTTGATTATATGAAGAGATATTGCAAGTTGAAATACACTCCCAATAAACAATACAGTGACTTGTGAGGAGACTGGTCGATACACCTGTACACGCTTGCATAGAATATGGGCCCGTGTGGAACCCAACTCCGAATTCGGTTTTATGTTTTATCCTTCATTCTCTTCATACTCCTTAACGGTTAACCCATACAAGGCCAGGAGAAGTGTGTTTAGGTTAATTTTATACATTCTGGCAATACAGTCATTGCAAACTTTGGAAGTCATGTATCAACTCAGCTATGAAGTTTATCTCCTTACCCCGGCATGTTCCCGGCAGGACCTATGGCTGTGGCAAACATGAGGTTGAATTCCATGGGTTCTGACAGCTCGTTGTTTGTGGTCGGTGACTTCACATCATACTTCTTAAACAGCGCTGTAAGCTCTTCTTTGCTGTAGGTGTCTAACTTGGCAATCACAAGCTGGTACTCCTTTTTCTGCTCCTCTGTTGTCTTCTTGCCTGCGCTTAACTTCTCCAAGTATGCTGTCAATTATGAAACCAACAATAACAAAACATTATCACTACTTCAAATTAGAATGGGAGTTTGCATCCCATCTACATTATTAGAAAGTCCAAGAATGTATTTGATTATAGTTAATAGTAAGATGCTCAAAATTCTCCACAGCTGTCATGCATACATGTATATCATCTGGGGTCAAACATTACAGTAACTTAAATTTACAAAGAGCATCCATATAAATTATCCATTTTATGCTTGACATTATATGTTATACACACTGTGGATTTGTTCTACTCAATTTTTAAAAGAATTCCCCCCCCCCCCCCGATTAACAGGGTGTATTACTCCTCATTAAAGGGACCGAAAAGTCGCCAATCGTGGTGTTTAGGAGCTTGGCCCGGCTCGGGTAATATTCAGGAATCTCTGTATATCTTCTGTAAACGAGCACGCAATCGCAGTGATTCGCTTTCGACCGAAGAAAGACGAACTGAACAACCCAACTGACAAACTACCCCACCCTCGACGGCAATTTTGTTCGCTGCTCCAAGATTGTTGTTATGCATGGCCTTGCAATAGGGGCGATCGAATGAAATTGAACGTACATGGACATCGAGCTGTGGCTCCCTTTAATATGACACTTGCAATAAGCAGTGTGCTTCTGAATGGGTGACAATACCTTTCCTTTATCTATCAAAACAAGATATACATACCAGAATTCAGGACTAGATTGTTATTATTTAAACATTTGTGTACATATTCATTATGATTCAGATAGCAGAACTTGAATTTCTTTAAGCTTGTGTGTTGTAATAGACAATAATAATGAAATATTATAATTGGCTATATATCCACAGTATCATCATACTTAAAGGGAAGCTTGGGTTCTGGGAAAGGTAAAACATTATTTGTGAGCTTTCTAATTCTTTTTATGTTAGTTTGGAAGATTATCATAGTAGATATGTCCCCTGAAAAAAATTGCTCTTCAAATGCCCTCACATTCAAAATATGACAAACAGCTTAAATGTTTGGCCTGAACATTTGTGTGTAGTCCCATATACACATTTCTGTGTGCAGTGCATGTGACTCTTGGCAGGATCGAGTCAATTTCTTATCATTTTGGAGATTCCAAAACCTTACAGCATACCCCAATTCTTATTTGCTACATAATCAACCTTTCCCAATTGCTTTGAGACAGTTAACACAATTCAATCTCATGACCAGAACTCAATTACTGTATCTTTAACTTTGATTGATACTTACATTGAAGAAGATGGTCAGCTCTAAAACATTCTCCTGTCTTGCCATCTTTCACCATGAAGTCTGCAAACCGATCAACATGACCAGATGCTCTGATATCGTTGAATGAAATAGACAAATTGCTAATTGAGCCAGTTTTCAACATTTGTCAAAGAGATTTTATAGTGAAAAATAAAAATATTGGATTTGATTTGACTTGATTTCTTATGTTACTGAATTGAATATTGGATCAATCGCTAATCAAGCCAATTTTCAACATCGTTTTCTTCACTTTATCTTATACAAATGAAAAAGTTAGAAGAACAGTGATTTCAATTACATGTAGCCAGAGGAGTATCATTTGTAATATTTATCCTAATAGCTCAAACCATTTACCAGTTGTGCATCCTTCTGCATGTATCGAATTCTGATGTCCCCAACATAACCCTCTATTCTTTTTGAATAAAACTTAAGAATGTCAAAAATTAAAGAGAAACTCACCAGTAAGTTACATCAAGCATATTTGCATGTATTATTGATGCCTACATAGGAATTCAGAATGAGAATGCAATGCATCCCTGATGCAGAACTAGTGTCCTTTGGAAAGACACTAACCACAATTTGCCACACTCGACCCAGGTGAGGTAAATGGTTACCATGCAGGAATTAATTCCTGCAAATGCTTGAGCGCTGTAATGGCAGCCGGGCTAAAGCCAGGGTAATAAGAATGGAGTGGCAGGAGTAGCAATGTGCCAGACAGGAGCGCTATATGAAAACCTATTATTATTTTCAATAAAGACTATATTGAAATACTAGTGATGCTCACAACAGCAAAGGGTTTTCACCCCATTTTGCCAATGATTGAAAAACATGAATCAAGTTGAAAATACTAGGAAAATAATTTACAAAACATGCATTTAATTTAAAAAATGACATCACTGGTGTGAAAGAGGTTAGACTTTAATATTTACTTAAAAATACCATGAAAATAATATATGAAACATGCCAAGACATCACTGGTGTGAAAGAAGTTAGGACTTACTTGAAGACATTTTCTGGAGCCAGCATAGCACTGTCCACCTCTAACATGCCCTCCTCAATGATATAATGATTCCTCCATATATTAATGAAGTTGGCTTTCATGGCACACCCAACGGGCCCAAAGTCATACAGCCCACTCACACCTACAGAGATAAATAGGACACAAGAAGTGCAAAGCTAGGAATTCTCTTTTGTTTTGTGACACAGAAACAAGAAAATGATACTAATGAAAAACATATATTCATACAACACTTTTTTCAGTCACTATAACAGTAGCGAAGCTGGTATATTAACATGAATGAGAAGAAAGTCCCATCACATACAACAGGGCAATTTCATGGTAACAGAATTACAAATGAGAGATATTTTGCTCACATTTTTAAGGTTATGCTCTAATTTTGGACTTCCGTCCCCTTCTCACCATTTCATAATCTGCAGATGTACTCATTCTTTCACCTGAACTCATTCATACCCGAAAGTGTTCACTTACATTAATTATATTGTGGTACATTACTTCGGTAACAGAATTACCAGAAAATGGTGGCATTTTTAAAGTTCTCATTCCATGCATCAAACATGCATTGTGCAAATTCTGATTGAGATGTGGGAAAGTTTTTTTCAGGTTCTTTTGATGTATGGATTTGCCTATTTGAGACTATTAAACTTATTTGCATTAGTATAAATCTGAAATTAAATTTTGTTGTTGTTGTTTTTCTCATGTGGAATTGCCCAACAGTGTTACCAAGTGAAGAAGAAAGTCCTATCACACACTATAGTGCTTTAACCTTCTCTTCCAGGTAAAAAAAAAATATTACAGTATCAATCGGTTGTTCTTGAAGTGCATTAATCTGTAAATTTCAAAACATAAATGGAGATTTTTGTTTTGATTCTTAAGGGCAATAAATACCTAGTCCTGTGTATGAAGCGTCTGCTCCTCATGACCTCATAACTCATGGCGATCAAAATACATGATTAATAATCCCAAAAGAATTTGGACACATTCTCTTAAAAAAAACTTACCTCCATATATGGCATAAGACTGGTCATAATAGAAGCGCCTTTTAAGAGTATCTTCCATCTTGGCCCGATCAAACTTCACACCTTGTGACGTCAGAGCAAGTTCCTATCATGTGAGGGGACAATAAAACAAAAAATACATATCGGTAAAAGGGATCTACATTTACTTCCTTACTGCAACAGGTTAAGCATATTTCTTCACTCACTTTTTTAAGGGGGTCTGCAAATTATTGCAAATTATATATGTTATGCTGTTTACATATATTGCGGAATTTCTGATGAGTTCATGTACCTTTGTTTTTGAAGGTTTTGAATAAACTTGAAACTTGAAACTTGTTATTCAACTTCACACAAATGATCTGTAAAAATCTCTACTCTTGGACACCAAAGAGTGATCGTAATCTTCTGAAATGTCACAAGTATCATAGCTAATAACATACTATGTTTCTCTAATATTGTTCTTTACCTTTTCTTCCAATGCTTTCTTCCTGGCCTTCAGTTCTACCACAGCTCTCTTTATATCGTGGTCTGGTGTCCCTCCTTCTTTCATCTGTCTTACAATGTCACCCTGAAAAACATGGAGAAATAATACTACCAAAATTTACCACTGCCAACCCTATTGTCAAAATAATTTGACACAAAACTACATGCATGTCAAGTTGGTTTTAAATATCAGCTATGAAGATAAAAACTGCTATTTACTCCTCTATTTCATCTGTCTCACTAGATCATCTTGTACACTAATACACAAACAATATGGAGAAGCAGATCTACATCTTTCAATCCCACTCTCTCTTTTGGTAACACAAAGTACAGGTAGTTGGCTGAAATTTAATTTGACAAAGAAATTTGTCAAGTTTGTTCAAAGTGACTGATCAATTATGGTTCAGTTTTTAATATCACACTCTATCTGTTCAATACTTGAATTAGTGAAATTAATTTTTCTTTTGTAAAGACCTGTGTTTATTCTCTGATATCTAGGTTTTCAATTCAGTCAAGTATGCAGACTTCCAAAAGACTAATGGGGTGTTGCAAGAAAGTTGCGATTGATTGCAAGTTGCAACTGATCGGTACTGCCCAATCAAAATCATTGTTGCAAGCGCATCTTCTTGAATGGGCAGACCCTGAACCATTCAGAATGGTTGTTCTAATTTGCTTTACAATTTGCAATTGATTGCAACTTTCTTGCAACACCCCATAAGACTATTAGCATTTCTACACAAAAAAGGAGTAAAATCATAAATACATTTCATATGAAACAGAAAAATATGTTTTTGAAATATGGATAATGCTGCTTAAATATCCCTTTGCAATATTCTCTTTAACTTTAATAGGCAGATATAATTTACCCATAGCAGTTCAAAGTTTTCTCAAGGTCTTAATTTATCAGCTTTCCCTCCTCAAATTGGCATCAATTATTCTTTTTTCCTACTACGAAATAGTTTGAAAATAATAAAAATCTTTTTTAAATGAACCAATGTGAATGAAAATAGCAAAATTTAACAGAAAAATTGCCAATTTGCACACAATAATAGTGATTATATAATTTACACTGCGTTGCTAATTCAGATACTCAAATGATAAACGACAATTATATCGCTCTTATTCGAGAACAGCACAAAATACTGCATCTTGGATATGATTTGGATTTTGGATTTTGCTGGAAATATGTTCTTCTTAACAGCCATTTTGAGGTACTAAGAGTGAGATTTTTAAGAGCTGAATTTGAAAGGAAGTATTTAGAATACTTATATTATTTCCCCCCATACATTTAGTGATAGAAAGTATGTAGTATTATTCGCATTTAGTCGCTTAGTGGTCAATAGGGAGTTTTTCGGATGTGTCGACGTGAATGCCATCCTAGATCCTCCCAGAGACAATGGACTGCTTTGTGTTGACTGCATGCAAATTAGGTGAAGCATTAAGCTAAAAATGGGCGAAGCGAGATTCACGTTTTAGAGAAGACGGCAATACCATTTTTGATGCGTTCTCGATCTGACTAGTGGACGAGGGAGAAGCCCTTTCGAGACAAGCCCCCCCGGTTATCTCGAATGGACGCGTTCCCAGCGAGAAGTTCAATGAACGCGCCACTTCGAGACAACCGGGGGGGCTTTCCTCGAATGGGTGTGTTGAGTAGACTTTTGTAATAGACGTTTTAGAAATTTTTGAAAAATGTACTCTTGCTGTTTTTTTTTTCGTTTTTCTTTTGTCTAAGATGTAGAAAATATAATAAAACAGTATCTAAAAAAAGCTTTTGACAAGGAAATCATTATTTGTGCAAAATAAATAGGAGAATTGAATAATTATGCATTAAAATACACGGGGACGAAAGGGCAAGTGGCATAGCTAGGATTTTTGTATTTATTTATTTATTATTATTTTTGTTTGGCGTGACCTGGGCCCCGTAACATAAAGAGTGTTTATAAACTCCAATCAAGCGCTAATGGCAATCAATCGCTAAAATCCGTAACACAAAGCCCCCCCCCCCCTTTCAATCCTAGGCTATTAGAGCATGATTCATAGCGATCAATCGTTATTAATTTTTGCAATGAATTTAAATAACACGTAACGACTTGTCTTGAGACTATGACAATTCCACATTTCCCCGCTGATATGATATCGCTGAAACTAGTGAAAGCATGACTGGAAAAATGAGGTAAGTACCTCCGTTTTATTCATATTATATGACGATGTCAATATATTTTAATAAATCATGACAATAATTATGTAAAATTCTAATGTAAGTAGCATTCTATGACAATGAATTGTGCATATATAAAGATGAAAGCTGATATTTTACCGGAATTAAGACGCCTTTTTATCCTATCGCGCAACCCTGTTTCAGTGGCAAGAAGCACACGCTGACGGAACAACCAAGGGTCCTTCGCCCGTGATCTCCGGCAGACCTCGCGTTGCTTGCCCGGTGGGTTGTGTACGGCAGAATTTTTTTCTGACTTGGACGATGCAAATTTCATTGTGCTTGTAAAACTAATTGTGTATTTGTTATGATGGTATTATTATGACCCATGTCTCTTATTTCTTAACACACCTGGGTAAACCCACAAAATAGGGGCCGGATTTTTTTCCAAGCTATTATAAGGCCAACCAATAACAACATGCTTGCAACAGGCAGGCCCAAATGTTTGGCCTGCCTGTTGCATGTTGTTATTAATATTATTACTGTTGTTAAACAAAGTGGGCCTGCCTGTTGAATGTTGTTATTGGTTGGCCTTATAATATAAATATTGGCATCGTCATATTATATGAATAAAACGGAGGTACTTACCTCATTTTTCCAGTCATGCTTTCACTAGTTTCAGCGATATCATGTCAGCGGGGAAATGTGGAATTGTCATAGTCTCAAGACAAGTCGTTACGTGTTATTTAAATTCATTGCAAAAATTAATAACGATTGATCGCTATGAATCATGCTCTAATAGCCTTGGATTGAAAGGGGGGGGGGCTTTGTGTTACGGATTTTAGCGATTGATTGCCATTAGCGCTTGATCGGAGTTTATAAACACTCTTTATGTTACGGGGCCCAGGTCACGCCAAACAAAAATAATAATAAATAAATAAATACAAAAATCCTAGCTACGCCACTTGCCCTTTCGTCCCCGTGTGTTTTAATGCATAATTATTCAATTCTCCTATTTTTTTTGCACAAATAATGATTTCCTTGTCAAAAGCTTTTTTTAGATACTGTTTTATTATATTTTCTACATCTTAGACAAAAGAAAAACGAAAAAAAAAAAACCAGCAAGAGTACATTTTTCAAAAATTTCTAAAACGTCTGTTACAAAAGTCTACTCAACACACCCATTCGAGGAAAGCCCCCCGGTTGTCTCGAAGTGGCGCGTTCATTGAACTTCTCGCTGGGAACGCGTCCATTCGAGATAACCGGGGGGGCTTGTCTCGAAAGGGTGTGCCCGTTCCTAGCCAGGATTGGCTTCGTGAATGTAAAAAAAAAAAAAAATTGGCTATACGCCTTCTACATCACGAAGCCAGGCGTTCTTACCCAGCAATCTAATTGCGCACGGGTTAGCAGGACTGGAAAATGCCATTGTCATGCCATATCTGCATGACAAGAGGAGGCATGGATACACACAAACACTGGTGAGTTCTCGGAAATTTCTTATGATCTTTTTTTGATTTTTTTGTAAAAATACGTACGATCAAAAAGACATTCTAATTCTAAACGTTTTCCTAGGAGGAAACGCTGTGGCGAAGGAGCTGTCGGTCGCGGGAGTTATCAGAAAAGTGTTATTTCAGGGGCGCATTTTCCAGTCCTGCTAACCCGTGCGCAATTAGATTGCTGGGTAAGAACGCCTGGCTTCATGATGATGGGAAGCTGACTGGCTGATGGACTTCAACCCTAAGAAATGCCAAGTGCTCCATGTCACCAACAAACGCAAGCCTATCATCTTGCCTTATACCATTCATGGACACACCTTAGACAAAGGAGACACAGCAAAATATCTTGGAATCTACCTCCATGAAAAGCTCAGCTGGAATCATCACATCAGCCAGGTAGCAAAAAAGGCTAACTCCACCAGAGCTTTTCTCCAAAGGAACATCAGATCGTGTCCTCGCAAAGTCAAGGTGCTCTGCTACCTCACCCTACTTAGACCAGTCATGGAATATGGAAGCATCATCTGGGATCCCTTCACTCAAGCCAACATCATGAAGCTGGAAATGATACAGAGAAGGTATGCACGCTTCGTTTGCAATGACCACCGCAGAACGAGCAGTGTCACAACCATGCTTCAACATCTGCAATGGCCATCCCTGCAAGAAAGGAGAGCGCAAGCAAAGGTGGCGATGATGTTCAGCATTTGGAACTCACTAATATCCATCCCCCAGGCGACTCTGACTCCATCACTCCATGCCTCACAAAGAGGTCATGATCAGAAATTACAAGTACCATTTGCTAGAACACAGACGCTGCAAAGAAGCTTCTTCCCTGATGCAACCAGGCTATGGAATGCTCTACCACAGGTTGCCGTCTCCTGTACCTCTCTGCCACTCCCGGGTACATTTCTGTAAAATAGTTGGTATTTTCTGTCGCATGTACTAAAGGTATGGGGGGAAAATAAGATAAATATTTTAAATACTTGCTTTCAAATTCAGCCCTTAAAAATCTCACTCCTACCTCAAATGGCCGTTAGGAAGAACTTTTGATATTTACAGCAAAATCCAAAGTCAAAATCTTGTCCAAAACCGGAGAAATCCCCGCCGATTTGTTTCGCGATCGCGTGTTGTTTACAAACTGCCGATGTCTTAGACTAAAATCGGCCAATATAATTTTTGTCCACGAAGAAACTCGGGATCGCAAGGGCACATCGATCTTTACGATCGCGCACACAGAAAATCGGAACTTTTCCGTGTACGCCATAGGGACCGAATTTTTGAGGACAAAACTCTTTTGGGGAGATGTCAGCGCCCGCGGCGACCAGGAAATGTACACAATGACTCCGATAGCTCGTTTCGCGAGAATCAACAGTAAATTGCGGATTTCATTTTTGTAAATATCTTTTCCAACATTGGTGAGTTGAATTTATTGTATTTCTTGGATATTTTGGGGTCGGTTTTTGAAAATTAAATGCCGATTTTGAGTGAATATTGGTGACTTTTGTGCAGTGGTGTTTTAAAAATATGAGGTGTATGACTGCCTACATTATACACACGAAGTATAGGAATGTACCTATGAGTGCTCTCTGCCAAGCTTTAAGAGAGAGGTACTCAAGATCCAGCTCCGTTAAAATACGGATGTCTTTTTAGCTGCACAGAGTTTAATGTAGACCCTTTTTATCGAGACACTGTACATACACCTGCACAACAGTACGAGAATACACCTGATGGTGGCCTGTACTTATGAAGAAGAAGAAGAAGAAGTAGAAGGCGTATAGCCAATTTTTTTTTTTTTTTACATTCACGAAGCCAATCCTGGCTACCCGTTCCCACTCCCATCCCGCTCCCGCAACCCACCCATTCGAGACAAGCCCCTATTCTCTGGGTTTACCCAAGCCAAAGTTCATGTAGACTATTAGAATATCTGCTTAGATGAAACAAGTTAAATATCTTGTGATCAGCTTTGTCTTGATCTATCATCATCTACACAAATCGCCTCGCTAGCTACATTATGATCACCGCGCGAATTGAAGGCCGCTAGCCAGCGAAGCAGTGCACTGAGCTGATACTGATAGTGAAACGTACCTGCTCTTTCACGGCGGCTCGGAGGGGCGCGAGCACTGTTTCGATGTCTACATTTCCATCCTGTTGGTCGGCCATTGTAGCTGATTTCTCGACGTCTTTTAAACGATTGACAAGAGATTCCACCTTTCCAGCTGATTTCCTAGAACCCCAAGAGCTGGAGCAACCTGCAGCACCTAAGTGAAAGTGCTTAGCGGTGATGCCTCGCGAGAAATTCGCCAAGAGAAACAAACGACGGATCCCACAGCTCAGCATTACCGGTGTGCCACATGGATATTATATGGATATGGGGATTTAAATTGACCTTTGACCGTACAGTACTTGGTTGTAATTGTTTACGCGCAGCGAGCTAACCAAGCACTTCCAAGCAAGCTGGCTGCGCTGATAGGGGGTTACCCTTGTTGAAGTCGACCACGCCCTTGACACTCTTTGGCATAGCAAAGACGTTTTGTGAAAACAATCCGGATATGATAGAAGCAGAGGAATCTGTACAGGCCCCACCCCCCCCCCCCAAAAAAAAGGGGCCCAACTGAGTCGGGTCGATTTCAACCCATCTAACATATGCGCCAAACTTTGTCAGGAGGAATACTAGTACCGTAGGTGTATATGACTATACATTACCAAAACACCAAAACTGACAATATTTTCCGCCGGGGTGGGTTGTCAGACCGCCCCTAAAAAAATTTCTCCTTAAGGTCCATGCATGGACCAAATTTTGTCAGAAAGAAGACTTATGGGTCTACATTACAAAAATATAATAACTGACAAAAATTTCCATCGAGAAGGGGGTGTAACACACCCCTAGCTAAAAAACACCAAAGTGCCCCTAAACCGAGCTTAGCTGCCCAAAATGCTCTGCATGTAGAGAAAAACATCATTACAACCTTAATAATTCCAGAGTGTCTCATTCAATTCATGTAAAATTTAAACAGTACAATTTTTAGTATTGTAACTTTGTGTCAACTGCTCATTTCAATAATAAGTTATTAAATTGTGAAACTTGTATTGTTTTCTCAAATCTGCACCGGCATGTTTGACAAGACATAATAGAGTAGCTATGTGGCTCCCATGCTGAAATCTACCATTCATATTTTAATTGCAATTCATAATTTGAAGATAAAACACAATTTGTATCCTTTTTCCTGTTATGTACCTTATCATTTTATCAGAAATTTCAATGAAAAAAAAAATCACGATATCTACATGTACAAGATAAAATAAAAGAGGGACGTGATGTCCCTCTGAAAGTAAATAAACGATTTCGCATTTTTTTTTCTTCTTTTCTATAACACTTTCTAATAAGCCCTGCCATGCATTGCTGGAATAAGAATGACCTTATACGCGTAACACGGGATCAAGGGGCAACGCAATATAGGCCCGGTAACTGTGTATCGCCTCCTTTCACCGTGTTTTGTCTGTTTGTTTGTTTGTTTATTTTTGTGTCAATGACAATGTACGGTACGTTTCATTTTTGTATTTATTTGATTATGAGAAGGAGATAAAAGTGTTTTGAATCTGAATCTGAAATCTGAATCTGTATTAACATCATGGTTAGCACCAAGACACTAATTTTAAACACGTGCTGGTAAATTCCAAATATGATTGGAAATCATCGGTCTATCATTATTAGCCGTAATTATATAATATAGCATGTCGGCCTATTTATAAAAGTTAAAATCATTAAACGACGGAGGGACTGTTAGCAATGAAGAAAGATTTTGTATTATTTTGGAAAATCAAAACAATTCTTTTCTAGAGTACTTTCAACGAATTCAAATCTACAGTTAAAGTAATGACCACCCCCTTTCAAATTAAAGGCGCGTAACTATAAGAATCATTTAGAAATGTCTCTGGAACTCGACAGCTTTAAAAAAAAAACACACACAAAAGTTCCGTAGGCCTATAGTATTTAGCAATTAAGTCTTCTTATACAAGAGAACGTTTTTAACATAAAGGGGGAATCATCATTATTAAAATTACGATCTGCGTTATGTTGATCATTGTACAGCAGACAACGATGCAACATTGCGAGGCTTCCAGCCATGGGAGGAGGGGGGGGGGGGAGGGGGGATGGGGCGGGGGACCAGTCTAAGGGATGAAAGGTGCACTGATTAGGGGTATCGTGTGGGACTGGGAGGCGGGGTTGGAGGGGTCCTATGGGGTCCTATATGATCCTCTTTTCAAATTTATTTTCCCATTTTCCTTGTTTTCTCTTTTCTTTAAGTGGCCACGATCAGGGGATCTCGACTTGAGTGCCCCCAGAAAATACTTCCCTTGCAAGTGAAGTAGTACAGTATATTTACAATTGCAACATGGGATATAGCAGTGTGTTAAAAAAAATCTTGTTTTGTTACACTCGTACGTATAATTATTTTTATCTAAAAAAAACCACCCAAACAATATTGTCCATTTATATACATGTAGCTCATCTACTATACAAATATACTCTACTGCTCTTTACGAAGTATCATATTATAACACCGGCTTTAGCCGGAATTAAATCAAAATCAAAATCAAAGCTCATATATGCGTTTATTGCATCAAGGAGTTACTAGCTACATGTATATTATTGTAACTCCACGATTACAAGGGATTGCATTCTAGTCTAGGCAAGAAATCCAGAAATGTGCTTATTTAAGCTGCAAGAGGCATTTATGAGGAAAAGCAAACAAGTAGGTTATTCTGAAAGGAAATTTTGTGCTGAATAAGAATATCTTGTTTGTGTTTCTCAAAATTGCCTAATTAGGTCATTTAATTAAGGTCAAAGGTCATTAAGTGCAGATTACATATTTTCACAAAAAATGCTTTATTTCACCTTCTCAACACAATGGTGTAAACAATTTTGCAAATTCACTTACAATAAATCACGCAGAGCATATCAAAATATCGATATTAATGGAAATTGTGAAAGAATTGTTCACTTATTTTGCCAATATCTCCTTAACCGTTGGCATTTCTGTTTTTCACTACGGGATGAGTTTGTGCCTGTTTTTCACACCGAAATTCACTTCTGATCAGTGTTCTCTGACTTAATTGCTTACGTTGTTTTGGGTACTGAGGTAATTCCATCGATCATGCATCCTCTGAAAAAAGGGAAAGAATTGAAATAGTCGACTCGACTGGAACGAAAGGGGGCGCTTTTGCATTTTCATCGAACCCAACGATAACATGGCGACTTGACAACGGCAAGCTTTTCGCTCGTACAATACGTTATTACTCGTAGAGAGCCAGCCATTCGATAAAAACCCCCAAAACCTATCAAACTCAAAGGCTTATGAGCTGGTGAGTGTCATGAACTTGTCTTGTTTTATTACTAACATTAATTAAACCTTCTTACAAGGATATTTAGATGCTATTCAGAGCATCAGGTCCTAGATTTGTAGTAAAGTTACACTCGGGAATTGGAATAACATGAATAAGGCTCGGGCACAATCACTGCACTGGTTCGAGCAATATCCCGATCGCTTGCGCCGCCGCGCGATAGGCTTGGTAATGCCGCAGATACCGGTACACCAACATGACCAACTACTGTACTGTACATGAACGATGAGTGCTGGAGAGTGGACTAAAAGTAATGGAGAGTGGACTAAGTAATAATGGCGAGTCTTTGTGATGGTGTTTGTGAATGTTGGACTAACCGTTTAGAAAGTTAAGCCTGGGAATCAATTTAGAGAAAGTGAGGCCTGAGGCCTGAGGGCAAAACATCAACACATTTGCCATTTTTATTTTAATTTTAATATGTGTCCTGCTTAAGCTTAGTTTAGGTCAGACAGTAGTGTCAGTAGTTCCATTGACTTTGTTTGTATGTCGGAGTCAGCAAGTCAGTGACCATGGATTGATGGTGAGTGCGTTTGCTGATCATAATTAATTTTACTTGCCATCCAAAATGAAATTTTGTGTGTATGGTATTAAGGGGTCCTAAAGCTACGCAGGTCCTAAAGCTACGGCCACCCCGCAAATACGCTCAATGCGACGTGTTCAATGCGCCAAACTTTTGGTGTCACTGAGCAACGAGATTATCATTTACGTTTGCCAAAAAGAATGAGTAATTTTCCTTTATTTTTGTGATATTATTACTATTTGCAAATCGGGTTGAAATTCATGTCATTCAGCTGCAAAATCAAGATTTGCATTCATTTATTACGTGTGCGTAGCTTTAGGACCTATCCATTTTGTTGAACAAAATTCGACATGAGCAATGATATCGACTTGGAAATTGATGTTATTGACATTTGTACGTCGTAATATTCTCAGGGATTTAATTTCAGCATATGTACAACCAAGATATAAAAGAAATTCACATAAATCATTGAAAAAGTGACTTTTTAGCGATTGGAAACAAAGTAAATGAACAAAACAAACAAACACAAAAGCTCAAAGTTATTCCCTTTAAAAGTGTTTTTGCCCATGAATTTTCTGTTTAACTTTTTACATTTAAGGAATAATTTTGTGTACTGTTATATCTACATGTATGAATAAGTTTAGGGTCATTCTGTGTCAATTCATCCAATTTCTTTGTGAAAAAGCCCTACTCTCCTTAAATTAGCCCAAATTCGATAGACATCTGCTAACTGCTAGATCTATGCCTATTGGGTAATTGAGGCTTTTATTAAAGCTGAAATTGTATTTGTAGTGCCATTGGTCCAAAGGTTTATGTGCTATGGCATGCATTCCTCAGGCATGTTGACTCAAAATAGACACTTAATTATTTTTTTAAAGTAGATATTCAAAGAAAATCACAAATATGGCAATTAATGTATCACTAGAAACTGGGAAGCTTACAGATGGCAATCGTATAAGTTTTATGTCAACTGCGTATCTGGTGATTATAAAAACAACACAAATAAAAGCTCTTCTCAGCATCTGGAATATCCGAGGATTCGCCAGAAATATAGCGATGTTTTGATGTCGTCACACTCGGGATCGATCCTGCTTAAGCAGACGACGTCCTATAATGAATGAACGTAATTGCAATGCAATTATTTATCAAATTATAAAGAGTTTGGTGTATTTAAACATGACCTTATTTCACACCATTATAAAGGGAAAGTGAAACTGATTCTGATAGCTAAAACCGTTTGATTGTAAATACATAGGAGAAGGGTCAATGATCAATGAAATAAACCGCACTTTCAAATTGAAAAGCCCTCCGAATAATAGCAGGATGGTATTCGTTCCCTCTTGAAACGCCGAACATGGCCCGGTGCAAGCAGCTGAAAATACAATGGCGTCTTATTTTGTTTACAAGTGACTGATTCCTTTATTTTTTTAACGCTGCATTTTTCATCAAAATAATACCATACACGAAGTTAAGAGTGAGGCAACAGACTAACATTAAGACTGACGCTAGTGAAGGAAGAGAAATAAGTGAAGAGGAGATGACAAAATAGGCTCTGAAAAATGTGTTAGATGTTATGGGACATCGTCTGCTTAGACAGGACTGGTCCAGGGTGTGTCGTCACATATCTCAGCAGCGTTCGAGGAGCTCTTCAGCTGCTATATCGGGGGCTGTATTTTACCGTTTTATAATTGATAATAATCATTACTTCAAATGTTTCCAAGCGTTGAATTTGGATAACCTTGTTTAATTTATGCCATCTATGCAATAATAAGTATTAAGCCAATATTTAAAATCATTAACGTTCTACTTTAAAAGACTTTTTTCAATTATAACCTTATTTCTGTAACTGCTTGATCATATTTGTTGATTTTAACATATTTATAAGAAATGTAATTTACATAAGCAAAAAAATTCAGAAAAAATTTCTGAATAATAAAGTTCATTGACCTCTTGACCTTTGCTCAAATCTTGAATTTCACCTTGCAGATCAGGGTATCTTGATTTGAAATCAGATAAATTTATACTTTAATATTTTCCACAGCTCATACAAAATATTGTGTTTTTTTTTACTTTGTTTACTTTCCAGCTTCTTGTGAAGTTAGCCATTTATTTTCTGTGACTTTTGCAATACGTATTCTTCTAAAGACAATCACTGCAGTGAGTACACATATAAAAAAGTCTATTGAAGGAAAAGGTGTATCAAATAAAACAGTTGTTATCATATGGGGAATAAGAAGTGTCTATAGTGTCATATAATGATCATTTTGGATGAAAACTCTCTGTCATTATTTGTCCTCATTTATCACAGATATGTATGGAGCTGCCATGGACTCTTGAACCAGTAAGACTTTGTGTTTTGTTGTTGCTGGAGTAGTTATTTATCCAGCACCTCAGAGGACTCCATCATGTCATCTGTCAAGCAGCCACTATCACCTCGTGTTATACCTCTCTTGAAAGATCCGCAACAAACACCGGCAAAGACACCACATGCTCACATCTCCAAGTAAGTTAAATTTCAAGAGAATGAGCCTTTCAGGTAGTGTGCAGTTATCAATGGATTTCTGTAAAAATATATGAAAACCTACATAGAAATATGCAATCCCCTATCCTAGCTTCTCACAAAGTAACTTATCACAAAACATAAGACAAAACTAAACAGAAGAAAAACACATAATTTGACATGTTTATGAATATATTGGGCTGTCAAAAGGTCAAGCCAAGAGCTTTCAGATTGAAACCACCTGCATCTACCACTTGTATTTGTCAACCAAGTAGGCTTGCAGGGATTCATCTAATTGACTGATAAGTCTACATGTGAAATGAATAATCACACTTCTTTATAGTTCTAGCTTTTCCAGTGAAACCCCACCCATACATTTTTGTGTTTGTTGAATCCTCACAGGTATGCAGACCCTAAGCTGCTATCATCCACATGGGCATTGGATATCAGGAAGGAGCTTGACCAGCAGGAAAAGATAGGTCAGTGGCCGGACAATGCCTTGGTCAATGATCTAATTACAGAGCTCAGTGCTGTATTCATATCAGCCCTGCAGAGGAACAGGTAAATAATGATTCTCATATGTAATAATAATAATATGCCCATTTATATAGCGCAGCCACTATATGGATATACTCTACTGCGCTTAATACAAAGTATCACATTATTACCCCGGCTTTAGCCGAGCTGCCTATTATGGCGCTAAAGCATTTCAAGGAATTTCTTCCTACCGGGTACCCATTTACTTCACCTGGGTTGAGAGTGGCAAATGTAGATGAATGTCTTGCCAAAGGACATTAGCGCCGTGGCGGGATTCGAACCGCGAACCATGTGAGCCACAGTCCGGTGACGTATCCACTAGACCACGACACCTCTACATTGTATCATTCCTCATATAGATATAATCCTTGGATTTCAACAGATGCTCATACTCAGCTCTTGAAAAGTTTCAAAGATGTAATTTCTCTGGAAGAGATGTTTAGAGCAACACCTGAGATGCGATATACACGTAAATATGTATTTATGTATATCTTTATTATCTTACAGCACAATATTTCTCCAGAGTAGTTTTATTGAGTTGGATATTGAAATCCACTTCAATGGCTTTTTGGGGAATATATCAACATATGGAAAATAGTGATAGCATAGAAGGTATACTAATGTGAAGCATCTTCTTTCTCTTTATCTTGAATTGGATCAGTCGCCACCAGTGGCTGTACCTTGCAGAAGTTCTGCGGATGTGCCTACCATACTCTCAATACCTACAAGATGATGACCAGGTGAGAATTTGTTTTTGCTATTGAAAACATAGACAATTTAAGAGGCGTTTTACTTAAACAGGTGAATGTTGATTTATTATCATAATCAATCATATACATGTAGTGTAAAACCATTTTTTGCAAGCATGAAACTTCCATAAAGTAGTGCAAGTGATCCAGATTTGCAAAGTTTTCATGCTGCTAAAGGATAAAATGACAATAATAAATCTTGTGTCAAATTTCAGTTTGCATGTTGTACAGTAGTTAGTTTATGTACTTCCGTTTGTGATTAAGTTTTTACTGGAGGGGATCAATCAAATCTGATTATTAAAATCTGCTTACGACATTTCATGTTGCCATCCAAAAGACGTGACTAGAAAACGGAACCCTGTGTGATTCAAAGAACATTTGAGGGCTCGATCACCAGTGACACAAGACTAATTAAATTCCGAAAAATCCATTGTCCTTTCAACTCTTCTCAAGATATGAGAAAGTAATTATGACTTTATATGTGGAGTTAAGTGGTGCAAGTCTTTTGTAGAGTAAATTTGTTTGTGATGTGACTTTTATATCCCATGTGATCTATATCTTTCTCTCCCCTTTTTAGGGGCACAACCTTTCTATGTAGAGAAAAGGTATAAAATCCAAGAAGATAGCATAAATCTGAGAGCAACATTGATATCCTTATACCTTTTCTACTTAAACCTGTTTCACAGATATTGTTTTTGTTGTTGGTGATATGTGACCTGCCCTCTAATTTGTTCATTCCCATTTGCTATAATACCACTCCTGCTCATTCCTATCTTCATCCCATTATTTTCCCATTTTTAGCTCAAGCACTATGTGAGTAGGACCTACTACCAGGCAAGACAGCACAACACTCCAACAGCAGGATCAGATTTAGATGACTTGGTGGCCAAAGTCTTTCCTAAAGTAAGTATGCAGAATGAATCATTGCATTGAAATGTTTGGTTCTGTTTTCTTGTGACTGTCCGCACTAGCAGTCAACGAGGATGCATACCATCAGTAGTTTTCACCAGGAATCAGTCATGTTGTCTGAATGTTTGATATGTGATCTATTTCTTGTGACAGGCTTTACAAGTAACCAAAGAGCATTTCGACTACAGTACCTGTAGGTTTCATTCAGAAGTAGTCATGATGTTGAAATGTTTGGTATATCATCTGTTTTTCTTGAGACAGATTGTACTAGTAGTCAAGGTGCATTTAGATTTTTCTATATTTTTCATTTTTTAATGCATAAAATGATGATGAAATGTTTGTCGTATGATCTGTTTCCTTGTGACAGGCTGTACTATCAGTAAATGATTGAGACTGTTATAAATTTTCACAATGTTCATGTGCAATATGTCTGCTTTCTTGTAAAAAGGCTATACTAGCATTGAAATCTACTGGAGGAGACGCCAAAGATTATCGCAACCCTCTCACCCCTGCTAGGACACCCTCCGGCATGTCACCTAGATACAACCCACTCTCAATGTCTCTACCAGATGGTGCAGACCCCTACACGTTGGAAAGACCTGTAAGTACTATTCAAATGGTGCCAACTCTACATGTGCATTTATGCTTTTTATTTTGTCTCTGTAAACCAGCTTATTCTTCTTCCCATAATATCTTGAAATCAACAAGAGTGATGATTTTCATCCTGCATCTTGTTTTTATGATAGCTTCATAGCATCTGGCACAAGTTCCCATGTGCAGTTAGTCACTGTTCACTCACACTGAACTTGCTGGAATCCTCATTTGCTGTGTGTATAAATTTTGCACACAGCAAGTAAAGACCGCTCAAGGAAGACAAGAAAAGTGGTCTTCAAGAGCAGGTGATCTTTATGGACAGGTTCCTTTAATACATGTTTCAATGAGAATCACTTTTCAAGGGAAACAAAAATCGTGGTCTTTATATACAGGTGGTCGCTAAAGCAGGTTTGACTGTATATTCAAATTTGGACTTGGCCACCAACCCATTCGGATTTGTTTGAGACATGTCCTACCAGAGGTCATGGAGTGTCAAGTATGGGTGGGGTGAAAATTAATTTTCCTAGCAGGGGCGGTTCTTCTGAATATGTGTAATGGACTGCATACAAGGTAGGAACTGTGAGTGATAAAAGTGAAATCTACTTTATACTACCTGGATGATGTCAAATTCCTGATGAGAACTCACTGTCATGTGACAGCACATACTAATAAGTCAGTATTAGCTTTCTCAAAATTAAAACTTTGGTTCAGCCTAACTGTCTTGTCTTTGACATAGAAGATTCTTTTTCCCCAATTTAAAAATATCATTTATTTGCAGGGAGATGAAGATAAGCACACCCCTAGAGGCATCAACCTGGGTCACATACGAGAGGTCCTCCCATCGGTTGTCATTGAAACTACCAGACGTGAGTCAGAATATCATTTGGTGATCAAACATTTGCTCCGGCAACAATTGAGATATACATTTAGGGTTTCAACTGGGTTTTAGGTTAGGGTTACAGTCAGATGCAGTTATTTAAAATTCCAATTTCTCACAAGATTACACATGCTAGATGCGGTTCATGAAATAAATATTTGCTGCTCATTTTTCAGGTCATGATGAAAACTATAAACTTTAGTGATCCTGAATCTGTACTACTATTTCTTTTCAAAGGTTAGACTGTAAGTTTTATTTCAAAGCGGAGAATGTGGAACATTTTTGTTTCATCATATATTCACTGAGTCATTTGTGGATTTCCATGGGTTCCAATAGTGTTTGTATATTATACTACATAAATTGATATTGTTAGAATAACTTGTGTTGACTATCTTCTTCAGATGAGGCTGTTTGGAGCGAAGGCCTTGGTATGACTGCTGCAGCCATGAACATAGACCTCAATGACAAGGATCCCTCTCCGCGCAGACCAGCACCCCCGCCCAGGCTCCCAGACTCCTCGTGGAGGGCAGAAGAGCCCCCTCTACGTCGAGAAGACCTGGCTGTTAGTGAAGATGCTGAATCTGTGAGTCAAGATTCACACTCCTTTCCAGTCTTTTGTTTAGAAAAAAAAAGAAGTAAATTCAGAAGAAATAAAACCACTCCTGAAGAAGGACAGTCAAGCTGTCTGGAACATCGAGCACCTTCACCGCCTTTCTTCTGGTTTACTACAATAGTCCGCTTCAGGACGCCACCCTTGCATGAAAGATACTGTGTATTGTGTACTCTCTCTCTCTCGCTTTTCTATATCTCCTCTTCTTTATTTGCTGCACTATCCTTCTGCATCCCAGCAGTCCTTTTCACAACTTGGTGAACCATAAACCTTATCAGTGAAAACCATGGTTATGTAGGCCAGGAAGGTGAAGTATGGGGAAGATAGGACGAAGAAGAATAAAGATAGGGAGAAGAAGTAGTAAAAGTTAGAAAAGGATAGAGATTATTATTAGGAAATTGAAAGGAATGGAGATTTATAGGGAGAAACTGAGAAGTTGAGTAATCTGTGTTTTGTGTAGTGGATGTATTACATGTTTGGATGGAGCATCCCCTCATTTTAATTTGCTTAGAAATGATGAAAAAAAGAGAAGCATATTTATTTGTACTGTTGTTGCAGTCACACAGGAACAGCAGAATGCTAGTATGGGAGTTGTTAGCCAATAGATGGCATGTCTTTCATGGAGGCTAAATGCTTGATGAAACCCCACACACTATTCCTGTTTGAATGTATGGATGTTAGTTCCAATTGATGAATTAGATTTGTTCTACTATATCTAGTTCAACCTAATTTGAGAATGAAGACATATTTGCTGGTATTGTCAAGTATGATTCTTAAATGTAAGTTAAATTTAAACTGATTGTGAAGCACATTGAGGTTATTTCCAAGAATGAAATGTGCCATGTAAGGAATTGTTATTATTATCATTATTATTATGTCACAGTTTCTGTAACATTTGTATTTCTTCTCACCAGGAACTATCCGAGGATATCCCGCTCACTGGCAAAGAGGTCGTGGAGATGTTCGGCAAAGGTCGTCACCTTGGCAACGCCAAATTCATCTACTTGAACCGAACCCCAACGCGACACTTCATGCCCTACGAGCTCACCGTTGTGCCGAAACACAAGGCCAACCCGAATGAACACTGGATCGTGTCATGCTTTGGAATCATGCACAAGGTCAAAGGTCAACCAGCGGAGAGCATGAACCTGTATGACTGGCACAGAGAGGCTGTACTGTGGGGTATTCTGGCCAAGATTCCATTCTTCAAGTACTACCTTGTTAGGAAGACATTCAATAGGTGGGTAATCCAACATATACTCTGTAGACAATTGATCTGGGCTTTACTTATTCAAAGATATCTGGTTTGACATAGGGTTGCAATTTGGCTAGGTTTTGGGTTAGGGTCGGGGTTAGTTCCAAGGTCGAAGTTAGGAATTTGGTTATTGTCGGAAATCCCACTAGTGAGCACTTGTCACTGGATGATGTGTCGCACAACCAATGGGTGAGTTTGACTGATTTATGAGCATGCAATACAACTGCTAGGAATAAAAGGTGGCTGCACAGACATGAGCTAGTTTGCAGGCACAAACAGTTACTGTAAAATCAGAAACATTCGCGGCATGAAACGTTCGCGAATTGTAAATGACAGCCATTTTCACAGCAAGAAACTTTTTGCAATTTGCAGCAATTTAATAGTGTTATGTCAATTATGATCCATTGATTTCGTGACTTGAAACTTTCGCGAATCTGAGCTACTTACGAAATTCGCGAACATGAAATGCATGTGAAAGTTTCTGGTTTAACATTAGACAGTTGAAACATGTAATAGAGGGTTTAAACTGAGACTACCATAGGCCCTGTACTATAGCTGCTCCTATATAGACATAACCAGCAGGAACCTGGATTAGACTTCACTCAAGACAAAATGATCTTCTAATAAAGGTGTCAAATTAGGGTCTGTGCTTGCAGACTAGACATGAGCAGTACTGTAAAAGTGGAAATTTTCGCGTGATTAATTTTTCACGCTCGGCTGAGTAAAGTGAATTTCGTGTGTTTTTAATTTCGCCGATGCGCTAGGCTCATGGGCAGAAGAATACATAAACAAAAATATTTGCGTGTTTTTATTTTCGCGCACATTTCATGTGCGCGAAATGCGTGAAAATTTCCACACCGCGAAATATTCCACGTTTACAGTATATACAAAAAGCCATCATCATTATAGTCCTTCCTAGAGCTATACATACAGAGAGCCAAGACACAGGAGGTCACTTCTGATGGGATATTCATTTCATGGAGCTTTAAATAATTCCCTCCCAGAGAGAATGAACATGGGAGGGAACTATTGGGAGCTCCATAATCCTCAGTGTGTTTAACTCAGACCGCGTAGGCTAAGACGTATTATGCACTTGTCACAACTCTCTCTTTCAATACGTTCTGGTCCTTCCTATCAAAATATCCTTGTTTTAGATGGAGATCAGGTCAGAAGCACCAAGAGTTCTGCAACATTAGGAAGAAGGTCCATGAGAGTCTCCTACTTGCCATACCAGGATTTGGGGCTGCCTCCATCCAGATTTCGAAGCTTCTTCAGGAGCTAGGCACTGTACGCTTTCTTCCACTGGAGCTTAAGTAAGTCATCTTCTGTTATTTTGTTTATTTATTTTGGTCACATCATACATGTACCTGTATCTTAATCTCTTAATTGTTCGGGAAAAATCATATAAAAGTGAGAAAAAGCAGGCCTCAATCAGAAAGTGTGAATGACGATAGTGCAATCATGAAGGTCTGGCAAAACATTATTGGATGGCAAAATATTAACTTAACCCCTTCCATGCTGTGGATTGCTACATCTATGCGCCCAAATAGCATTGTTCTACCAAAAGAGTGGATGAAAAAGTGCCTTTGTTTTTGTCTTGAAGTTGAAACAGGTACATACATTGTGGAGTTATTTCCATAGAAGATATTTGAAGTCAAATTTAACCATCAAACAAAGATCAAAGACCCCATATTTGACATGGTTTTCAAACTTGGCAAGATTGAACACAATTTTTTTTTATTGATGAAGGCCAATTCCTTTAGTGAATGCTTTCCTTTTGCATTCAACAGGGCAATCATTTATCTAATGTGTAGTATAATTCTCTTGATTTTTAATTAAATAAGTCCATAGATTTAGGAAAAAAATGTGTGTATACTCTAACCACTGAGGTAGTGTGTTCCATTGACTTTCACCTTTAATTTTCAAACATATTTCTTACTAAATAACTTTTAAAGTAACATGTTCCATTGATGTTCACTTTGTAATGTTCAACTGAACTGCTGACTAAACCATATAATATCTCCATTTCCCCATCAGTCATTGCTTCACACTACCTGAGTTTGAGCACAGGACTAAGATGATGTACAAAGCAGGCCAGCTGATCCTCAATAAGTTCTTCAGGTAACTCTATTGGTTCATGATGAATAGGCAAGCCAACAGCAATATCAACTGTTATGAATGGTCAATTGAGAGATGTTGTGATGAATATTCTTTAACATACACAGGCAAATGTCCTATGTTATTCTTAACCAATAGAAGAAGAATTTCTCTTATAATGACAGATGTATCAATTAATCCAATTCATCAAATTTCATTTGTTTGTATGTTTTCGTGTTTATGAGTACAAAGAGTGCAGGAATATGTTATGGTGATAAACCCCATGTAATATAATGCTTTAATTTCTTTTTAGTAGGATTGTTTAGATGATTGAGGATAAATGCATAATCTATTCTTAAAAAAAAAATTGAATCTTGTTCTTGTTTTATGATTTGTACATGTGTAGGTATTGTAAATTGATCTTGGACAAGGCCTGTGAGGACTCCTATGCAATGCTGGACTTCTGCAAGCAACAAGCCAAGAAGGACAAAGCCCTGTTGTAAGTATGATAATAAGTATTGTATTGGAATATATGATTCTTTAAAGACCTCAGCCTGACCCAAAACAACCATATATTGACGTAAAGCTTAGTAAACAAAGAATATAATTACCCTGGGTATTCATAAATTTTCGTCTCCGTTTATCCATAAAAAATAAAAAAGATAATTTTTTTTGGTCCGCCCCATCCCTATGGCGTAACAACAGAGGAAACTGCAGGGGGTCGCTAGACGTGTGACGACATGTCATGTATACAGCTCCGAGTGCGTCTACACGATATGTCGTCATCAAATTTTCACCCCCGCAATGTAGCGTTCCTCAGAGATGGGGCCCTCATCAGAAAAACCACCGCGGCTCAACATTCGGGACGCTGTTACTCATTCCACAGGAAACGGAATCTCATGAAGTTGGTTTCAATTTGTTTAGAAAATATATAGCTCCCCGTGGATGAATAAAGGGTATATTTCAAAATTCGGTCAGGCTGAGGTCTTTAAGGTGGTCTGAAATTATTCACCCTTTTCAATGAAGTCACCATACCACTTAGATAAAATGTTTTACATTTCACTTAAAGGAATACTTAACAATGTATTTTTACCACTTGCAGTTTTGCTCCATCAAATGATACCGAATCATTTTTTAGATGTCTGGAGTTTATGTTAATGAAAAGTTAGCAAAAGTGTGATATTAGATCAACACAAATTTGGGATTTAAACATGAAATGTTGCCAGAAACTTTCAGGCATTGAAGTTAAATATTTAATTTAATATCATTATGTACATGATATGTAGCACATGAACCATGAGAGATTTTTGCTCTTCATTCTTTTGCTTTTCATTAAAAAAAACCCATCTGTAGCTCCAAGGAATCTTTGTTTGTGCAGAGACAGAAGAAAGAACAGAGAGAAGCAAATCTACTGCAGGCACAGAATGAAACGAAGTGAGTTCTTGTTCACCTAATAATTTGTCATCTTTAAATTATTTTATTGTAGACTTTCTTAAAATTTTCCCAGTCATGTCATTTTTTGCGAGTGCACTGCTAGAGAGGGGTGTCTCCATAATCCCCGTTCCAATATCTGTCAGCGAATATGGATTTATATGAGCCTTGTCAGCATTTTAAGATTTTAAGATTGTTTTCTTTTTTTTTAATTGATTTATGAAAAGTTCTTGGCTAATTTTCAGCAAATTTAGTCCAGTGCCTCCATCCAAAATACATATAGGCTAGTAAAGCCTCTTCCTGTGAAGTTTACAGGCTGTTCTATTCATTAAATGTTGGAAATGTAATTTTTAGTTTGAGTTTGTTAGCCTTACCATATATGCAGTATTCCATCAAATTGACATTTGCTCCTACTACACCACTCACTGTTATAATGGTTTCGTCTTTAATCTTATCCACTGCTAGGCGTCTTGGTAACTTTGTTCTGCTGATTGACCAAATCCTGGTTTGCCATCTTCTTGATTTGACCCGGTATAACATCTGTACCTTTGTGAGACACACTATGGTGGGGAGCATTGATGCACCCCGAGAAGCCCTGTACAGAGCCAAACTCAACTTCACTAGTAAAGGTAAGATGGAAATGAGAGAGAGAGAGAGAGAGAGATACAGAAAGACATAAAGAGGAAGGCAAGGCGAGGAAAAAGATGGTATTGTGAAGGGTTAAGAGGTTTTTATTTGCTAGTAAAAGTATGGAGAGATACAGCAAGGTAGGCAGAGGTACATGTAGGTCAGCAAAAAGCAGTAGGGAGATAGAAAGCAAGATGGAGAGAGAGAGAGAGAGATAAAGATGGAGAGTTGGTAGAGAAGATGAAGAAATTAAAGAAAGAGACCGAAGATAGAGAGAGAGAGAGAGAGAGAGATCGGGAGAGGAGAGAGAGAGAGAGAGAGAGAGAGAGAGAGAGAGAGAGAGCGGGAGAGGGAGAGAGAGAGAGAGAGGTATAAAAATAGAGAAAGAGAAACAGAATAATGTTAACAACTTGAATGTATTCATCTTCCCGATTCTATTTCCAGGGTCACTGATTCTGTACCCATCTAAGCAAACCTTCCTGGATACGGTGGATGCGATCCTTGCCAAACTAGCAAACCTCATCAGTGATGCTGCCAGGCCTATTGAGCAAGTGACAGCAGGATGGGTGGGAGACCAGCGAGAAAAACTCTTCCAGAAAGAGTAAGGTTTCATGATTATGTTCTTACATTTTTCCCCAAACCTTGAAACGTGAAAGAACCCATTTATCGGGTGTTTAGAGGAAATTTGAAAAAGTAATGGAAGAGGGAGGAAGGAAAAGAGATGAAGATGAAATAAAATTGAATTGACATGTAAACCCAAAATAAGGCGAAATGGCCAGAGGAAAAGGTAGACAAGGAGTGACTGAGATAGGAAAAGTTTGTGAGCAAGTCTCAGAAGTTTTGAAGAGCGTAGTTTGGAATAGAACGGTTAGTATAGCTCTTTAGATTAGTTCTGAAAGAGAGTTTCAAACTAGTATTCTTTCACTTGAAGAAGTCTTGACTTGTTTCAAACAATGGTCTGAAAAGGACTATTGGTATTCCATTGTAGAGTGATGCAGCTGAACAAGTGTTTCAAATTATACTTCTATTTGAATTAAATGAGTATATATATGTCTAAACACTTTTTGAACAGTGTGCTCTGTAAATCAATACTTTGTACAAACTTCTTTTATACGTTTTATCACAGGGATGATGAAGAAGAAGGACGAACCACTGCTGGATTGTCTGTTAAAGGGGGCGCATCATCTCCTACCAAGAGATTGATATCCACAGGGGCAGATAGACTCCAGGAACCTCTCTTGATTGAGCAAAGTAATCCTTACAATTCCTCTTATATTTACACATACAGAAAGTACACTGAAACTTGTACAGACTGCTCAAGGGAGACAAAAAAAACAGTCTTTATATGCAGTTTTTTTTCTTTTTATGCACTGGTTACTGTAAGACAATTTCAGTAGAAACACTGTTCAAGGAGAGGGGGGGGGGGTTTGATTATTCTATTGGGAACTGTATCGTCTGTTGATTGAAAGTCAGAAGGGCATTAACTCTATTAATGCCCTTCTGGCTCTCGGCAGACGATACAAAGAAAATTATTGGTATATTACTCATGGGGAAGTATTTGATATATCTAATGCAGTGAGGTTCTCTTCTTTTTGACAGAAACTCCCGGGAAGGAGTCTGACCATGTGGGGGTCGCGACCCCTGAACTCTGCAAGAAGACTGACCTCCAGGAGGACTACGTGGTCATTGGAGAGCGCATGGTCGGACAGTACAACCCGCTCACTGAAGGGAGTTTGGCAGACAGACTACTGTCAGAGTGAGTATCGTGTATTCAGAGAAGAAGAGTGTCTGTGTGTGAGGGTTGGAAAAGATACAGAATTTAGTATAACCAGTCAATATTTGAGATTTATTGAATGGCATTATAGGAGCATTTTGTGTATGTTTGAAGGCTGAATAGATCACATTGAGTGCAGCTGATTTATTCACTTGAGTAGAGTTGATATATTCAATCTAACATGCACATCTGATATAAGTAAAATTATACTCTAAGTCACTGATTTACATATATTCGTCGACTAAAATTTCAGTAACCACACAAATTTCTTTGAAGTATTGCCAGTTAAAGGCATAAAGTTAATGATAGGCGATTTGGTGATTAACATTATAAAGTTTTAAGAGTCTTTCTATTATTTTTTTTTTACAGTGTCTCCATGTATATATTTTTAAGTGTATACATACCATTCTATTCCAATTAGGAGACCTACATGTATTATCAGCTAGAGAGCTTAATCAATTAATTCTGTGAAAACCAATCCTGGCTGATGGAAATCCATTTCCTTATTCAGATAAACATATCCATACATATGTCAATCAATTAGTCAATCAATCAATTGGTCAGTCAGTCAGTCAATAAGGGCCAAATCAGTTTTTAAACTCGTAGACAATCGTAGGACTACTCTGACGTCACTACTTGTATGACTCGGAGCTGATTTGGCCTTTCCTCTGATTAGAAAGCTTGCAATAGGCCATATTTTCAATTTGACATATTTTATGTGTTTAATTGTTTATATCAAGTGCTAATTGTATAGTGTGCGGTGGGCTTTAGAAGAGATCGATAATTTCTGCCAAACCCATTCCTGGCTGATGAGGTTCATCTCTTTGTTCAAATAAAGCAGTCAAGTTATATCCTATTATATTTCAGTGAGGAGATATCATCAGCTAGAGAGCTTGAAAGAGAGCTCATCACAGCAGCTTTAGAAGAGATCGATGGTTCTGTGAAAACCATTCTTGGCTGGCTGAGATCCATCGCTTTGTTCAAGTAAATGCATTCAGTAGTTCATTCAATCAATCAATCAATCAATCACTTTATATCCCATTGTATTTCAGTGAGGAAATATCATCAGCTAGAGAGCTTGAAACAGAGATCATCACAGCAGCTTTAGAAGAGATCGATGGTTTCTGTGAAAACCATTCCTGGCTGGCTGAGATCCATCGCTTTGCTCGCAAGTGGAACAAGGATGCTGTCTTGCAATGGAAGAGAGCACAGGCATACAGCATAGAGGTTGGTGAAGTACAGTTAACTTGGCATAAGTCAAATCTGTTAGGACCCCCCAAAATAGTTCGACTTATGCAAAATTCGACTTGGAAATGTAAATAGCACAGTTTGCATAGTTTGATAAAAAAAAAATTGATTCGGCATAGGTAAAGTTCGACTTATGCGACTTCGAGTTATGCAAGTACGTTAACTGTATATTAAATGTTGTCATTTTGAATAATACATGAGAGAATTCTTTTTTTTAATCTCAATTTTATGCATTAGAAGATTAAACCAAACTAATGTACAATAAAGATAGTGGAAATGTGAGTTGTATATAAATATATCAGAGACATGGATTTAGAAAGTGTTGAAGATAAAGAAAAGCAATCTTGTTAAAGTTTACTCATAAAAGAATATATTGTACTTACCATATTAAAAAAAAAATATATCAGAGACATGGATTTAGAAAGTGTTGAAGATAAAGAAAAGCAATCTTGTTAAAGTTTACTCATAAAAGAATAGTGTACTTGCAATATTAGGAAAAAAAAAATCCCATGGTATAAATCAAGTAAAAATCTCGCTGCATGCATGCACACATTTAAAATAAGATGTCCCCTTTCCAGTCTCAAGGCCACAAAGAGATATTCATTTCAACTACCCACTTGTTGGAATAATGGTGGAACATTACTTGTTACATTTTATATTTTACAATAAATTTTAAAACAACATTAATTCGAATTCTGAACAAAACAATGTCTTCCCAGACCAAACTGGGTGAAATCCGTGACTGGTGCGAGCAAGTGAAGAATGTGGACCGCACCATCGTGACTCAGAATGGACTCTTCCACGTTGACTGTGGGGCGATCCAGGAGGACCTAGTCCCTCTTCTCAACAATGCGTTCAGGGATCTTCTCAACTTCACAGCCAGTGAGGCCAAGAACCTCTCAGTGGAGTTTATGACAGAAATCAAAGGTGTAGTGATGGTGAGTTAGTGATCAGATTTGATGGTTGTCTGCTGCTGTTTCATTATCCTGTAGACTGCTCAGATATTCTTGGTGCTCTATGATAAACCATTATGATATAACCACCTCTAGTGAATTAGTACAGAAGTAGATGGAAATGATTTTCATGATTAAAAAACTGTCCACTCTCTTTTCTTTTCTTTTTTTTTTTTTTTTCTGAAGGTTATGTTTCTTTGTATTTTACAAATTTTCTTTAATACACTAATTCTTATGTTGATAATATAATCATCCTATTTCATCCCATTTAGAACTATACTGTAGTTTCAAGTTTTCAAAGAAAGCTATGAATTGTGTATTATAGAGTAAATAAAAATTTTGCTTCTATGTGTCTTGCGTGGTAGAAGGCCAGTCTTTTCTGCACAATTCATGGTCTAATTGGTTGATAGTAAGACAGCTTATGAATACTAATTATCACCTAACAAGTACTGCACATTTCGTCCGTTGAGAGCCAGAAGGGCGTTAACTCTGTGTTAAATTATATGAGTTAACGCCCTTCTGGCTTCAAACTGACGATTTGTTAACTGTTGTCTTTTCTAGATGACATGATCTCAATTTCTATATTTATTTTAAATTTAAATTATTTAGGCTTATATTAATGGATTGAACTTTTTGAGGCCTCAGCTTTTCATGTACATGTAGGATAATCTAATACTTTCTTTGTCTTCATTGTAGTGTAGTCTATGCATCAGGTTCCAGGTCTTTAATGTGATTTACTGCTTCTGATTTTGTTAGGCCAAACCTTCCATGTTATAAATAACCCAAATCTACTTCATTTTATTTTCCTTGTAGTGTAGTCGTCTCTATATGCACAATAATCTTTAGACAGATAATAAGGCTTTGACTTTGATACACATGAATCTGTCTTGCACTGAATATTTACTGACTCTTCTTATTCCGTTTCCACTCTAGAGTAGTATTTAAAAATTGCACAATGATCTGAATATTACTTCCACAGGAGATGCAAGAGTGCGGCCCTTATACCATTGTTGTACTACGAAAGGTGACATTGAGTATTTGTGCTTGTGGTTGTATGAACCCAAAATGTACCTTTATTCCCACCTCATCCCTCGTTTTTCCTATACCCCAAAAACCTTTTATGCAGCTTCCATGTCTGGTATTTCCACAAAGCATGATTTATTTATCCTATGGTAGAGAGAAAGAAACAGAAAGAAACGCTACAAAACAAATCAAATTTTGTATCAAACTTCCAGATAAAGTTTGTGCTTCGTATTGTCCAATTTATACATGAAATATTTCCTTCAAAAAGCTATTGCCTATTTGCTTGGTAGTATGATGTACTTTGCAAGTTACGGAGTGTTGTTATTCAATAATTTACTATGCTCAAATTGATGCAAAGGAAAATAAATAAAGATAATTAACTGGTGATTTAGATAGAGTTCCTTTTTTAGGCCTTCTTTCTTTCTCTCTTTCATATATTTTATATGATAAATGTTGCATAAAGTAATAACAAAGGAAAAGTCTTAGAAATGTTCAGTAGCTTATAATGTACATGTATGCCACTCATATACAAATAATAAGAAGCAATATATTGTATGCACAAGAGGGATTTACAGTTTTGGGGTGAGGGGTACATGTTCTTGGTAACACAGAACAAAGCTATTATAAAAAATGATTTAACTCTTTACCAGGGGCCTGGGAGCCGGGGTCGCGGAAAAGCACCTAGAAAAAGCACCCCTGCAATTTTTTTTTTTCTTTAAAAAGTAGTTAAAAAGAGACCCTAAAACATTATTTTTTATTTTTTTTTTGCTTGTCAGAGATTTGAAAAAAATGAAAAAGAGACTAAAATGCTGAGGACCTTTCTTTTTTTGGCTCACAGCACCTCCAGTAACACATCGTTCCCAGGCGCCTGCTCTTTACTTATGCATAGAACTTATTAGATCACCTTTTTTCCAAATTTTATGCCACAGAATGCTTGGTGAAAGTTAGATAATATGATGCACATGCACTATACATGTACATGGAAGGAGGTCATTGGATTCTTACTATCTGTTTAACTAGACTGTATTTACAACTTTTCAATCTAAGATTCTTCTAATTGGTTCTCTATTCTGGATTCCTGGTTATTCTTCAAATTCTCCCCTTCTATGTATTTCTGAAAGTGTTCTTTATTTCTTGTCTTGTTCTTGCAAAGGTCTCCTGTCTGCTCCCCAAACATTGTGCCACCTTTACTCTGCACTAGGTTTTTAACCCACATTTGAAGGGCTTTTATTTTGCTTCTTTCTTTTTCCCTCTGGAGAAAATGTATTTTTGTGCTTATTTTTATCCTGCTCTTGTGTATACATGAGTAATGCTGCTCATTCAAATCGATACCCCCCCCCCCCCACTTTTGAAAAGCCATGTAGTGATACATGTATGCTGTGTACAGAGCTGGGTTTTCATAAATTTATATAGTTTAATATTCTCTTTTGTTTGGCCGTATGATTTCAAAAGTAGAAGAGGGTGATGAATAATGTAAAAAACACCGGAGTTTGTTATATTTCAACTGTACTGAAGTTATGTGAAATATACCGAGGAAATCATATTTCAACTCTTTTAAATGATGATCAAAAACAATAATCCCCCTCTCCCGTTAATTCTAAATGCTGTATGGACCATCCACTTCCATTAATATCCCACTTTAAAGAGGTGTATGATATCTCTTTCAGTGTGTATTTTATGCAATTTAATTGCTTTAACTATGCAACATTTTAGCAAGAAGATCAGAAATTATCAAAAGTACAACAATGGCTTGATATACATTTACATACATTAATTTTCACATCAGAGAATTAAATGAACAATCACTAAATGGGGAATCCTCAGCAAGACATTTTAATGAAATGAGTGTCAACTGTCCTCCAAACACCTGCCCACCCGTCTGCCCCACCCATCCCCTGATTTATGAGAGATCCACACATACATGTCCATTGTACTTGATTGGTTTATACATGTACATATACCTATACTGTGTACTCATATAGACTTCTGTTTCGATGGAAAAGATGATTCTTTCTCTATTCACCATCTCATATCTACTGCAGATCACAGCATGTATTCAAATCATATTACATTACATATCTTTAACATATTCCTCAAATATGCAGTTGTCATAATGCATAACTATGATTATTGCATAAGATAGGATACCTTGCATATACATGTATATTTGGAATTCATTTATTTTTGTGTTTTACATGTATGTTCATATGCTGCATAATGGTGTGATCAAGGGTATTGAATAGGAACTTTCCCAAACAATACAGTTGTACTTCCGTATAAAATTAGTTATCCTACATACAATGTCAGTCAATTTAGTTTTGCAATATGTAGTGATGTTTGTAAATTTCGTCTTCTTTGGGAAATGGTATCATAAATATCTCACTTTTTTAAATTTTCCCCTGCATTAGTATATTCTCCTATATATGTTCCTATATCCGATATAATGCTTTGCATGTACCCTATTTATGGAATACATATTTATATTTGACAGTTTTTAACCGTTTTTTTTTAATGCAATATACTATGTACTTTATTGTTACAAATTATTTATGGCATGTACCTTCCTTATTCTTTGTATTTTAATCTTGTAGAGCTTGTTTTATATTGTTTTGCATTGTAATTTGGGGAAGCGGCTATTTTGTGTTTTATGCTTTGAATCTCCCCCCCCCCCACCCTCTTGCATGATGAATAGGAAGTATTGTGATTTGTAATAAGCTTATTGTTCAATGTATGTTATAGGTAAACATTTACAACTACCTATATGTTCATGTAAATTGTACATTTATATCTTTACATATTTATGAGTATTAACATGTACGTGTACATTTTACTGTTACCACAATATGATTGTTTGTAAAATACCATTTTGTACTATGCAAAAGACCTAGGCTGCCCTACCAAAAATCTTGATTGATTATGAGTCACTAATTTTACAATACTAAGAGCATTTGGTCACATAAATATAATGGTGATATTTCATTTATTTCATGCATTAGCATAGTAGTTCCAAGTCCATGTAGCAAAATATAATACTGTCTTTAACCCTTTCAGGAAAGGAATTATTTAAAGGGCTAAATTGATCACATTTCATTCTTCAAATTGGCAACACCAATATTTTTTCTTTTAGTGCTACATGGTTCTAATAAGGTGTAATGCCTTTGAAAACAATATACAGGGCTACAAATTTTGTCGACAAGTTGAAAAAATTGCCAATTTTGATAAAAAACAATGATTTTGAACCTCTCAATGTGTTGCCAATTTAAGGATTTTAAAGCTTAATCTCGTTTTTAAATTCCTGGCATCAAACGCAATATGGTCTTGCAACAAAAAAGGACATAGTATATGCAGAAATTTTTGCTCTTTCCACTCATGCATCTTGTATATATTTTAGAGCTCTGAATCAAAAGTTATTGAGCCAAACCACAAAATGTGGTCAGTTGTCTTGAAAGGGTTAATCCAATGAAGAATTTATGTGTCAATTGAAAGTATAATGTACACAAAGCTGTAAATGTATCTTTTGAGGTAGACTATGTTCTTGTGACTTTTTCAGTTGATTGATGTTTGATGTCACAATTTCCCAAATTAAAAGTATGTCTTTTTAATTCTAGGGTTTGAAGGAGAAGACAGCAGATGTGAAAGCTTTTGCTGACTATGCCCAGCAGTACAACAAATATAAAGTTAAGATGCCTGAACTACAGAAAGAAGTAGAATATGTCAAGTCTCTCTTTGAGGTGAGTTATGTACCAAACATATATTTTATATATTCATATTTCATATTTACATGTATTACTTTTGTTTATCATATAGCAGTAAACAATGCGTTAAAACATAGAAATATCTGCCAAAATATTCTGTAAGGCTGATGATTTGTTAGAAATAAAAGCTTATTTGTATTTTGTTTTTAAAGACTTTTTTTCCTTATTGAAGTGTTTCCTTCTGAAAACTCTAAATACATATTTGATATTTATTCAGAAATAAGCATAACCTTTGGGTTCCATTCTCAAAATATAGTACAGTCAAACCTGCTTTAGCGACCACCTGTATAGAAAGACCACCTGTCTATAAAGACCACAATTTCTGTTTCCCTTAAAAAGTGTTTCACATTGAAATGTGTGTTAAAGGAACCTGTACATAAAGACCACCTGCTCATAAAAACCGCTTTTCTTGTCTCCCTTAAGCGGTCTTTATAGACAGTTTTCACTGTATTTTGTATGTCAGTGTGACTGAGCTACATGTATATTAATTGTCATAACGAATCTAAATTAGTAAAATTAATCATATGGGTTCTCTCTTCACAGAGCTCAATGCGTGCAGTCATTGCAGTGTACTTGTACAAATCAGGAAGACATGTGTGCAAACACCATTGCTACTTCAAATTTATTCTGTGCAATTTAGATTTGGTATAAGAATTGACTACCTCACTAAAATTGAAGGTAATGCAGTTTTCAGAATATGACCCCTACTTTCCATTTCCAGACCTGTTGTTTTAAAATGAAATCAATAAAATACTCCTTCTTTCAGGTGATTCGTCTGAGCTATCGTCCATTGACACCCGAGGAGGAGAAATGTGAGGAAGGGGTGTGGCAGAATTGGGAAGCATTCCTGCTCCAGCTGCAGGATGCTGCGGAATTCGTCAACATGCAGACTCCCATCCAAATTGGCAACCTTGATGAAACCTACCAGGTACAGTCAAATTTCACAGATTACTATTAGTTTAATTTGTTATCGGCAGTGAACATGGTGATACACATCTATATGATTTATCAATATTTTGTTAGATATGATTCAGCGAGGAACTATATTTGTATATTTGTATATATTTCCAGCAGTGATTGCTAATTTGTCAATACTACAGGTGGTCACAAAAGCAATTTTGACTGTATTTCTTTTTGCTTCATGATATTTTCTTATTTTCATTTATTTTCATCACAAAAAAGGGTCATGCTTCAGGTTCTGCATGCTGAGCAAAACCTTAGCCCTATCTGCCCATACAGTCGTAGTGTTCATTTGGGTTGTAAATTACATGTAGTATAGAAAGACTACAGATTTTGTTTCCCTTGACCTGTCATGTATATTTCATTGAAAACTGTACTGAAGTAACCTTCACAAAAAGACTATCTGCTTAGTAGAGACGGCAGATCTTGTCTCTCTTGACCAGTCTTTGTTTATATACATGTTTCTCTGTATTACAATGGTGTTTTGTAACTTTTTTGTATGCTTTTCATTTCTACAAATCAGCGTCTATACAGTGAGGCCAAGAGGATCTCAAGTGAAGCATCCAAAGGTATCTTCTTGGATCCCTCCCAGAAACCCATGAAGGTCTTGGACAAGCTCTCAGAGGTGCGTTGTTCTCTTTGTTTACTCTCATCTTGACCCATTCTGTGCCACAGGCAGCAAATCTCATTCAACATGTTGGGACTAAAGGGGTTTACATTTTGCTTCCAGAAGCATAAACTATTTCCTCTATCATTAGGTTTATATCAATGTACATGTAAGATATGTTATGCCCGAGTTGTAAATGAAAAAAAAAAAGCGCATTTAAAGGAAAAATTGCACTCTTGGTAGTTTATGAAAATTACCAAAGCAAATGTGGTACATTGTGTATTTGGGGATTTGAGACTGAAAATATTCCATTGATAAAGCTGTTGAAAACATATTTTGTCATTACCTTGGCATACATGTCAGACATGCTGCTTACTGTAAGTGTGTAAGTTATGAGACTGAAACGTAGGCCCTTTCCTGTCTTTTGCAGTTGCTTTTATGGTATTTCATTGAAGGGGGGGGGGGGGGGCTTTAACATACATGTATGTGTCATCAATGTTGATGTTGAAGTTTCCATATTCAAATGCACATTGATGACCCTGACCTTTGAATAGAAACAAGTTCCTTAGATACTACACTGTTAACCCATTGTTTCCGGCCACCAGGTGGATCCTGTATTAAGCCTACAGGAATGAGAGAATTCAGTATTCTAGGGGTTAACTGTGATTGTGATTCCTTAACCCTTTCAAGACAGTTGACCACATTTTGTGGTTTGGCTCAATAACTTTTGATTCAGAGCTCTAAAAAATATACCAGATGCATGAGTGGAAGAACAAAAATTTCTGCATATACTATGTCCATTTTTGTTGCCTGAACATATTGCATTTGATGCCAGAAAATTTTAAAACGAGAATAAAGTTAAAAATCCTTAAATTGGCAACACATTAAGAGGTTCAAAATCATTGTATTTTATCAAAATTCGCAATTTCTTCAACTTGTCAACAAAATTTGTAGCCCTGTATATTGTTTTCAAAGACATTACACCTTATTAGAACCATATGTAGCACTAAAAGAAAAAATATTAGTGTTGCCAATTTGAAGAACGAAATGTGATAAATTTAGCCCTTAAATAATTCCTGTCCTGAAAGGGTTAATGTGTGGGACTTTGTCTTCTTTCTTTCAGCTATTTGAGAAATTCACCCTAGTGACCAGCCGCATCAACGAGTGCAGCCAGCATAAGTCCAAGATCACCGGTCAGAACTACGATGCGTCTGAGCTGACCGCTATGCTCCAGACCATGACCGTCCGGTCAAAACTCTGGAAGTTTGTGGAGGTCACGGCCGGTGGCATTCTGGATTGGAAGCATATGCTATTCAGAAAGGTCAGCCTAAAGACTTGTGAAATACAAAGATATGCAAATGAAATGAAGGACATTGCAAATGATTGTATTACTTATACTGGTCTTGATTTTATGAAAACCAATCATGATAGAATGGAAAATAGAATGGAAAATAGAAGGAGAAATGGACATGGTAAAGTACATGGAAGCCCCTACCACCCAAGATATTAAGCCTGTGTAACAATATTGTACCAAAGTTTGAAAATAAGGATATAGCCTAATATGACAAGGCAAGAAGTACATGTACATGTACATGTACATTACAAATCATACAGTGAAATCAATTTGTTGTTTAGCTTAGATATGAAAGGATTCAGTGAAGAATTTATCTTCTTCATTAGACATATACATGTATCCAGCTGTAAAAATGTAGATATTGTTATTGTAATTATCAAGTTATCATTATTATATTCAATTTTCATGTCCACACAGATGAATGTGGCTAAAGCAATGGCCAAGGTGACTGATTGGCAGCAGGCTGCTGGTCAGCTGAAGCAAGTGTTGCCCCAGGGTGACCTGGTACTAGCCCACTGGTACCAGTTACTCTCAGACTTCAAGCAAGACTTGCCACTTCTACTCAAGCTGTCCAGTGATTGCCTCAAGGTGGGTTCACTCTCTTTGTATGTTGTTCTTCTTTCAGCTAGGAGAGCCTCTCAAGAGGTGTTTTGCTTTGTGTACTTTGGGTTCCATGATGGTGTACTGTGTTAAAAATATTAGCTTTGAATATTAACTTGTAAGGAAATATTACAGTTACAATACCTCCATCACCCTTTAAATTAAGATGAGAGTGACTTGTGAGTAGACTAGTCATTATACTGGTACATGTATGTGCATATGCACATGACAACTTTTTTTTTATCAAGGCTCAGAATTGTGGACTGAATCAAATGACTAGTGTAATAATGCACTGTTTAATTCCTTTGATGAGTTACATGTACTTGGAACTTAAAAAGCACCATTAAAAAGTTATTTTGTATTTCTCTTTTCCAGTCTCGGCATTGGAAGTCCCTTTTCCTGGCCTTGGGGCAGATCTATGAACCTGGGCGCCAGTATTACGTCCGTGAACTCCTGTCCTACAATCTGAGTGAGCACAGCCTCCAGATCAATACCATCTGTGCAGGAGCAACAGCAGAGTTTGATCTGGAACAGAAACTTGTGAAGCTTAGGAAGGTTTGGGAGGAGAAGGAATTCAAACTTGCCAAGTATATTGCACCAGGGAAAGAGACATTTGGTGAGTAGCTTGCTGCCATGATGATGATGTTGGTGAAGATGATGATGATGAAGATGATGATGAGGATAAGGATAATAGAGTTTTATCTGGAACAGAAATTGTGGAAATTAGGAAGGCTTGAGAAGAGAAGGAGTTCAGACTTTCCAAGTATATTTGTACCAGGGAAAGAGACATTTGGTGAGTAGCTTTGCTGCGATGAAGTGCATGATAATGAGCTTGGTCTTTGTGTTGATAATAATGATGATAGTGGTGGGGATGTCAATGATGATGATTATGATCATGATTATCATAACGATAGTGATTGCAATAGTGATGGTGATGAGGATGGTGATGATGGTGATGGTGATGATGATGTTGACAATGATGATATCTGTGATGATGGCACTGATGATGATGATGTTGATAGTGCGCAGTCAATGATATGTTAATTGGCTTGTAAAATGAATTAAAATTCCAAGTTTAAAATCTGCACCCGCTGATATAATTACTGCCAAGTTTAATCCTAAATATTCTTTACAAAGTTAATTGTGTTTTTGCATCTTACTAATCCAGGATAGTCTGAAGGCTTTGCTGTCTACATATCTCATGGTTTTTGACAAACTTTACTCCCAATTTGCAACTCCTTTTGTTTCCTTCTCTCAGATTTTGAGATAAGTGACAAGAAAGGAGGGAGGAAGTCGATGCCCGACATGTTTACACTGATTGGACATGAGCAGCTCAAGTATCTCTTAGAGGTAAAGTCTATGTGTGTGAAATTTTGAAATTCATGTCAAATTGGATTTTAAAGAGTAATAGAGGTTGGGATATATTGTCATCAATTCATAACCATTGAAGAATTTGAAGTGCAAAGTATAGTATCCCTCATTTTGATTTGATTTGATTTGCTTTGATCGTATTGTATGAAGAAATCTTTTCCAATTTTTGTTCCTAGTCACACCAGTTAACCTATTCACCCCTTTGTACAGTACTGTTTTTACACAGCACTTGTTCGCCGTGACATGATGACCTTTAACCCCTATCCTATTGATAATGCAGGATAACCAGTTGACCCTTCAAAGCATGCTTGTGTCCCCTCACCTGGCTGACCTTCGACCTGAAGCTGATTCCTGGGCATTGACCCTGAGACAGGTGGAAGACACGTTGGAGATTTGGAGTGTCTGCCAGAAGAAGGTAAATAATCATCATGATGATAATCTTGTTTGCTTTCTGTGGTGCTCAATGAAATACCAAGTGATATGTAGCAATGTTCAATAGTGCATTGATGTAGTAAATGCTTAAACCTACATGAATGTCCCTTTCTCTACAAGTTGTAATTGTTATTGAAAATAACTGCAATGTCTGTGAACAGATGCCAGCTTGTTTCTTAAAGAGAGTAGAACTGAGCACATAAAAGCTGAAAAATATCAAAGATCTTTTGGTAGCCATCTCTGTTACCTTTTGATAGTCTTCATTATGTAAATCTTATCAAATCTTTACAGTGCATTTCAAGTAAACAACTGGTGTCTCTATCCAGAAGACAACATGATCACCTTGTATTTCCCTGTCTGACTATGATACTTCTGATGACTGTTGGCCTTGAAGACTTCAGATTTTTGTTAAAACTTAGACGTGACAATGTCCACAACACAGGTTCCTTCTCACATTTTCTTGTTATCTCTATGCAGTGGTTATACCTAAGCCAGGTATTCTCTGATGAGTTTGTAGGTGAGACTCAGCCAGACCTGGCCAAACAGTTTGAGGGTGTTGACCAGAAGTATCAGGTGAGTGGCTTGCAGTTTCTTATTTCAGCCAGTAGTGTAGCAACAGGAGGGAGGGGGATGGGTAGCGAAAAAAGAAGGGGGAAAAAATAGAATGAGAGAGAAAGAAGAGGGGAGGCAACATGAAAAAGAAGATACATGTAATAAGACCCACTCGCACACCTTCCCCTCAGCCAATGGCCTTGTATATCTTGCATTTCATCCCCCCTTTAAGACCAGTTGACCTTCCATTCCCCCCACAACACTAGTGCCCCACAGTAGCTGAAGCCGTGCTACACCTCTGACTACAGCTGCAAGTATTGATAATCTGTGTCCATTGATTTGAATGAAATAGTTGTTACATGTACTTCATTTTCTTCTTTCCTGCTCTAGGAATTTATCACAAGCGTGGTTGAAGACCCTAAAGTGTTGTCCATCCTGAATAGGAGAAAGGGTACCAAGGGCCACAGAGAGCTACAGGGAGACAATCTGACCATGCTCCTTAATAATCTCATCAAAACACAGGCAAGTACTGAAAGGGAGCTTCTCAAAATTGGGACAGACTGTAAAAGAAAGATTCATCAGTCGCTGAAAAACTGTCTTGAGTAAAACATAATTAGAATTACCTTATATTTATTTCAAGGCTTGCTTAAGCAATACAAATGAGTAATCCAATGCAGTTTTCTTTGCATAAGTCACTCTTTAACAACACATGCAGCATATCCCTAATTTAGGTAGTATGTACATGTACATGTATGTACTATCATCCTGTAATTCTTAATTTTCGGCAAGTTTGTTTGTCTTTGTATAATTATAATAGTAATAGTAATAGTAATAGTAATAATAATAATAAAAATAATACTTGGATTTATGTAGCACCTTTTCAATAGGATACAAGGTGCTTGTCAATTAGTCTATTTAACAGTTGTACAGGTTTTCAGTTTTCAGGTGTTTTTTTAAAGATGTCTAGTGAAGCACTGTTTCTTAGAAATGATGGGAGATTGTTCCAGAGACGTGGGGCTAGGGACTGAAAGGATTCAAAGCCAGCTTGTTTATGGGATTTGGGAATGACAAAAGAAGGAGCTGATGTAGATCTTAGAGAATATGACGTTCTGTGTTGCTGAAAGAGTGAGGAGATGTATACAGGAAGTGTTGTTACCATAGATTTGAAAGTTTGAACAAGTATTTGGTATTGTATTCTATCAGCAATTGGAAGCCAGCTCTTATATCACCCATTGTATTTCTATTTACATGTATATTCTCATTATTATGTTTTTGCTGCAGTTTCTCTTTAGTTGTTTGTTTATTTAATGTGTAAGCTATGTAAATGCTTAGAAATAATTTTATGTTAAGGGCTGCATAAATATTAATTATTATCATCATTATTAATCTGTATATCAGGATGAAATTTTAGCCAACCTGGACCCGTTCTCCGCCACCAAGTTCTCCCTTGAGACGGCTCGTCAGAAGTACCCACGTCTGTCCTTCCTCAGCGATCATGAGCTCATTGATCTCTTCTCCAACATCAAGGACAGGTCCAAGTGGATCCCCCATGTGAGGGCGCTCTTTCCGGGAGTCCGCCATCTAGACTTTGAGGCTCCCTCAAGCTCTGAAGAGGGCATGAGTGCCCTTGATTTGTTGCTGAATGGTGAGAATTCAGTTTGGTTGTGAATAATAAAGAGAAATGAATGAAATCAAATTTGGCAAGATATTGATCAGCATTTGCTACTGTCAACCGAGGTGTAGTGATTGAGTCGCTGGTAGGATTTATTCCATGAAATACAACGTGCGCTGATATATGTAATGCCTGCGCGAGCTAAAGACTGGCTAGTAATTTCCTAATCACTTCAGAAGCACGTAAAGAATATTAATGTTACATGTGCTATATTGTTGCCCATATTCTCAACTTGACTACCATTGAAGAAATGAAATACACTTACATAGAGGCTTGATGGTCTAGTCTATATGTCACCAGACTGTGGATGGAAGAGTTTATAATGGTTTAATTCCCAGCTGTGATTTTAATCTGCATTTGCCACTCCCGACCCAGGTGATAAAGCGGGTACCTGGTAGGAAATAATTCCTTGAATGCTTTCTGTGCCTCAGGGCAGCCTAGCTACAGCCTTGGTAATTGAATTGCAGTATTACTTTGTAGGCACCCGTAGCCTCCCCTAGGATGAATGCGCGATTTTAAATGCAGCTCTTACTATAATTATTATTATCATTCTTTTAGCTGACAAGTTTGAGGTGACAGCCCTCCGTGGCTCTCTAGATGAACGTCTTAGCCTCATCTCTCCTCTACCCTCCAAACCATCTCCTCCCGTCTGGCTCAATTCACTGGAGATCTCTATCAAGACCACCATGGGGAATACACTCCACTCATGCTTGGAATCAAGGTTAAGAGAAGGTAAAAATACCCAACTCTTGTTCCAGCATGACGCCTGGAAAAAAATGCCACAGGAAATGAAATGACATCATCATCGTGTTTCTATATCGTATACCACATAATTAAATACATGTACATGTAAGTGCCTTTGTTGCACATGGCTTCTTTTTTTCATCCCACTTCGGATAGTTTTTTTAAGGTGGTTTATTGCTTGATGTGTGAATAATGCTCAGTATCCTCTCGAAAAAATAAAAAAAATTAAAGCAGATGCAGCTATAGAGCAGGTGTTAAATATAATTTCCCGTTCATTAGACATAATGTTGTAGGATGAAGACAACTGAAGCATAAACCACATTTTAGAATTCATATTTTATAGTTGATGTTTGATAATTTTGATTCATATCTAAGAAGTTCCCTTCTAGTTTTTATAAATTGAATAGGAAAAAGTTTTTTATTGTTATGTGTATTGTGTTGAGATTGTTAATTTGTGGATATTGAAATTTAGTAACTTTTAAAGAGGCACATCTTTTTACTAACAAATAAGGTTGAACAAATTATGTCATTACACCGACAGGCATGGTAACTGGAGACATCCTATCAGAACTGAGTGCTTTAGAAAAGAACCCTTCGGCAGACCCTGATGTAGAGGCTCAACTCAAGAAAGCTGTCCGTCAGAGCTTCTCCCAATGGCTGCTTCGTTTCCCCTCCCAGTGTGTGCTCACAGGGGAAGGGGTGCTGTGGAGCAGAGATGTCCAGCCCGCTGTCAAAGAGGGCGACCTGAAACAGCTTGCACAGATACGGTAGGTCATGCCTTCTTCCCATTCATGCTGAATGCATTCCTGAATATTACGCAAATGTTCTATGACAGGTGCTCTAGAGAAAAATGCTTAGCTGTCAATTTCGTACACTATCCAAATCCATAACTCCAATCCTGTACCTAACCCTATCCTTAAACCTAACCTGAAACCCAATTGCAATGCTAACCCTGTCCCAAAGAAAATGTCACTGTACTAGCGAATTTAGGGTTGCCTAATATGCAACTATCTTTGTGTAAACTTTTTCCTTTTGTTGCCCTAGAGCATTTTATGACTGCATCTGTTGAATTACAGATCTCATGATTGCCTTCATCAAGACGAGTTGGCTCAGTCGTTAAAGCATATGCCTGTTGAACCAGAGATCGTGGGTTCGACTCGAACATAGGCAGATGACTGAAGCCTGCGTTGTGTGTTGATGTGCCCCTCCCCTGTTTCAGGCTAGGTTACAGTGGAAGACAATTTATCTCTGGGCAGGGTGTTAAACCGAGGCCCCGTATGTAGGAGGGTCACCACCTATGCACGTTAAGAACCCACTGCACTTTCTTGTAAGAGTAGGGGAAAACCCCTGTGTAGTGGTTCTCCTGTGCAGCCCAATCAGTTATAATGCTTATATTGATTCAGTTTGCTCTTCCCCTCCCAGGCACACATGACACCATATACTTCATAAAAATAATAATCAAAAAGTATTATTGCTCTCGTTTGTTGAACTTGTCAGGGACCAACTACAGAGGCGTCTTGACCAGTACAGCCTCATCTTGAGGGAGAACTGCCAGACACCAGTGACGTCTGAATCAGGAGCCCGTCTTCAGATTCTGATCGGTTCATTGATTGAACAAGGAATGCACCATCGGGACATGGTGGAAGGTAAACATCTTCTTGAATATTAAAAATAAGTTCTGTGACACATTAAAAAAATGTTTACTGTGGCAGTTTTGGTGTCTTTAGTTCAGACACTTTCCTCAGACATGTACTTCCTCAACTGTGTACTCTAACAATCCTCTTTAATATTTGAATGTTATAGTTTACCACTAACTGTTTTTGCTTTGTTTGACAGATCTGTTAAAGAAGAGAGAGCTCTCAGGCAAGGACTTTGATTGGAGGAAGCTGCTCCGCTATGAGATGGATTTCAAGACAGTTATGTGTGCTCAGTCAGTGGTAGATCCAGACCAGGAGACAGGGAGGAAGAGTGAGGCTGCCAAGTCCACGGTTACCATCACTGATGATGTTTCCATGACAACAGAGAAACCGACAACAGAGAAACCACCAACACAAGGTATAGTGAAGACACCATCATTAATACTCTTTCAGGCAATGATCAAGTAAAGCCACTATAAATTGTAAAATATATTGATTTTTTATGTAATCAAGTTCTTAAATTTTTATTAACCTGTAATATATAAATATAAGTTTTGAATTCATCATTTATGATTTTTTAGTGTAATTTATTGAGAAAATAGCAACTTCAATTAGGAGATGTCATGTTCTATTTCCTTGATGAAAAATATTCATTGGTGAGATTAGGTTGTACTGTTGTATAAAGTAATGAAAATGAAAATGATGTAAAGACATTTAATAATTTTTTTCTTCTCAAAACATGACTTGTTAGTTAATACATTGTTTTATTATATCCTGAATGTAAAATATTGGCAGAAATCCTCTTCCAAAGTAAATGTAATTGTGCAAAAAATGTCAGATGAATTATTCTCCGATGACACTAATCAGAAATTTAACTCCTCAAACTGTACACTGAGGTGAGCTCCTTTGTAATTGCTTTTTCAATTTTAATGAAAGAATACATTCTGTTCTGAATATGTTAAAATTACTGTAAAAGTGGAAATTTCACGCGATTAATTTTTTGCTCTAGGCCAAGCAAGGCGAAATTCACATTTTTAAAAATTTCGCCCACGCACTAGACTCCTTGGCTAAAGATTACATAATCAAAAATATTCGCATGTTTTTGTTGTCGTGCAAATTTCATCATGCGCGAAAATTTCCACACCGCGAAATATTCCATGTGTAGTGTATTCTATTTTGTTCTTTTTGAATTAAGCCCTGCTCACATGAGACAAGGACCGTATCAGTGACTGGTACGGTCTTTGCACATCATGAAAGAGTGATACCGTTTTAAATAGTGAATGGAAAGTGAACATTGTAAACAATACATTTAATTACTTGCGAATGTGTTTATTGCCTTCTCAGGCACAATTAGCTCAGGTAATGACGCCTCATGTGAGCTGGGCTTTAGTCTGATTATTTCATATCTTTTTCCTTCATTGAAGCCACCTTAGGACCTCGGACCAAGACTGTGGTAGGGACAGGTTTTGCATTCGGCCCTCTGCGGGTGGCCCAGCTAGGAGCCACTTTCTCCTACGAGCATGAGTACCTTGGTCCAGGTCCTCGCCTTGTGGCCACTCCGCTGACTGACCGATGTCACATGAGCTTGACCACTGCCATGAGGCAGAGGCAGTGTGGTGCGGTCATCGGTCCCAGTGGGGTGGGCAAGACAGAAACGGTCAAGGAACTGGCCAGTGTGAGTTGAATATTCATATGTAATATTAGCCTGATCGGTTTTTCAAGGATGGACATTTGACAGATGTTGAAAATTAGAAGGGTATCACCAAAGTTGTAAAATATTGATAAAATTTTGTTGGCATGGTTACCTCACAAAATTGTAATTCATAAGATGTTCATTGTCACAGATGGATGATATGCCAACACTAAACTGATCAGGTTCTTATTCACTATGCAAATGTCATATGAAAAATGAGGATGACAGTTCACAAACTTAAGAGAATAGTTCATTTATGCTTTGCTGCACTTTTATAACTTAATTTTTTTTTTTTTTTTTTTTTGGGGGGGGGGGGTTGGGGGATAAGGTGAAAAGCAAGGGGTCTTTGTACAGACAAACATATACATGTATAATATTGTCAAAATCAACTCAAAGGAAGCATGTACACAATGTTTTTAAAATATATTTATCCTCCCTATAATACTGTTGTCAATAAGACACTCTCCTGAACAGAACTAAAAAGTGTGGTCTTTATAGACAGGTGGTATTACATTACTGTGGTCATTAATGTACGGTACGGTAACCAGGTTTGACTGTAATGCTATCATTCTTTTTCTACTTGTTTTACCTACAGTTTATGGGTCAGAATCTAGTCACATTGGACTGTGCCCTGGACACCAGTTTTGTGACAGTCAGTAGATTCTTATCAGGTGCAGTCCAGAGTGGCTCATGGATGCTCTTAGACAATACAGACAGGATGACCCAGGGTGAGTTTGATTGTCTGATGAATCATTTTGCCCGACTGCTAAAAACCCAAGTATATACTTGTAGGTACATGTAAGAAACTAAGGAGACGTATGGCTTTAAGTCCTATCTGTGCAACTGGGTAATTAGGGCTGTACCAAAGAGCACTAGTGCATTGACTTTCTGGAAAGTTTATACAAAAAAAAATTGTGTGGAGTTCCTGCTACATCTCTTTTAACAATATGATTTACGACAGTGATCGTATGTATACACTTCTGATTTAAATCTTGTGTATATAGGCCTAAATGGTTTGTAGAAATTCATTTTCATAGTTCTATACTTGAAAATATTATTGATCACTGATTTTCATCCTGTTGCAGGTCTTATGGCTGTAATAAGTCAACAGTTGGAATATTTGTGTCATGCGTATCGCATTCTGCAAGAAACAGGCTCCCTCTACAGCCACAAAGGAGCCAGTAAACATGACTACAAGGTAAATATCATTAATTTCCAAGAATAAGCCAGTTCATAATAACAGTTTGCGCATGTGCAAATAAAGGTCATTTGTAACGAGTACAATTGACCTTTGCAAGCTATCATTTTGTATGCACCACAATACGTGCATCGGTATGAATTACTTGTTAAACAAGTAGTGTGTCCACCAAAACAAATGCGCGTGCACATACAAATTGGGGTCATTTCGGGGTCATTTGTACCAATCATGAATTGGCTTATTGCAGATACATATATGTACTTGTAGTATCAATTGATGTAGATCTAAGTACATATTATTGTTGTTGTTATTAATATCATTTTTATTGTTGCTGGTATTACATTTTGAATGCTTATCTGATCTCCTCATTCATGTTTCTTGTAGATTCCTGAAACTAGTCCAAAGAGGAGGCACTCCCTAGCAACGCTGCACTCCTACCAAGTAAGGGATGATAACCACACCCAACGACCAACAACATTCCCAGCATCTCCAAATGTAAGTCTAATATTTTGATTTAAAAGGATAAATTGATAGTTCTTATTTTTTAGAAATTTTTAATTTCCCTTTTCAAGGTGTATAATTGTTTAAAGAATAAATAGAGAAACTGTAGAGAAAAAAGTGAATGATTCCCTTTTTATGGTATATTTTTTTAGAGGAGATGAACAATATGTCCCGCAGGAATAGTTTAAGAACATTCTTTCATTTTGCTGTAAATTACAAGCCATTATGTACATTTCCTTTTTACACTTTTAGAAACTTCCAGAAATCACAATGGTCAGAATTCACAAAGAGATTTATTCTATGACCGTGGTTTAAATCATGGTCTCATGTCTAATGAACAGGCAAAATTATGTTTTTAATAATCCAAGCACTTATTGTAGTCATTATGGAGATGTACACCATGGTTGAAATCGTTGTTTACAAATTTGTAACTCCCTGAGTGAGTGTGTGAATTCAGGCTTTTAAATCTGATTTTCTCAGTCATATTCTGCGATTCGGCTATATTAGCTAATATGCCCAGTAATCCTCAAATTGGCAAAAATCCTACCTAGGATATCGAAAAAACAGTGAGCAGAACCAGAACAGAGGTACTGAATTTCTATAGAGTGGAGGTAAAAAGCCTTAAGAGCAACGGGCTGTACCGTCAACTGCTCGTGGTCTAGTGGTAAAGAAATCTGCATGGTCGAAGTATCCTTATTCTACACTGCACGTTCTACAATGTTGCTGGTTCGAATCCCGCTCTTCTTGACTGATATTTTTTTCAGTTATGAATTAACAATAGCGTTTATTCCGTTGAAAATGATCAGAATTTCAATAATAAAAACATACAAAACTTGACTAAATATTCACTTGGTCAGGTGGATTTAATGGTGGCTGGGCATAATAACGAATTTGGCCTGCGATTCTTTCAATACTCTTTTTTACATCTTCTGTACATGTATAGGAGAGGCATGGACCATCCAAGTTTGACGACTTGGTGGGAGAGGATGGTGAAGGGTGCGAGGTGGGTCAGTTTGGGAAACGACGCCACTCCATCTCGAGAGCTAAATATACCCCTGGAGACCACTATGAAAGCGACATCCCCACCGTACCGCTCTTTGTAGAAATGCAGGGTCCGGGTAAGTTCATTGTTTTGGGAAAAATGATAATTTTTTAATAAGTGATGTGAAAGACAGAAAGATCTCCACTCTCAGGAGCAGAAAATACCGCTGGAGACTACTATGATGGTCACATCCCAACTATTCCTCTCTTTATATATATGCAGGGTCCAGGTAAGTGTATTGTTTTTGAAGACATGCCATTTGTAAATAAAGTACATGTACATGAAAGAAAGAAAGAATGATGAGAACAGGATTGCAAGAGTGGAAGTATCCCCCCCCCAAAGAAAAAAAATAAACCAACAACAACAAATTAGAGGACAGATAAACGTGAGGTTATTTACTTTGGGGAGAAAGTCGCAGGTATTTTGTCCCATATGATACCTACTATGTCAAAATTTTTAGTAAACCTGATGATTGCATAAAGTTGGTAGCAGTAATATTAGGCAAATTGATCCTGCTACAATGTATGTAAGTATCCCCATTATTTCAACATGTATGGACGATACAGAAAGACCAAATACCTCGGACTTAGCATTTTCCCTATGGGTACTTGCTTGTAATATCCAGGTATACATTAAGTATTGAATATAATGAAGAAAATCAACAATTTTTTGTGAGTTTTGATAGGTTCCTATCATTCACTTATTTCTTTGTGTCAGCAATTATAAGTTGTTGAAAAAGTTGTTGTTAATAGAGTAAGACCTGTTCACATATACCTGTAACTCGCTCAAATCTCTGTGTTTTTGGTCATTGCTGGCTTAAAACTTTGAAGACCTACATGTTTACATAATATTGAAAGTTTGTAATTACATTTCGATGCATCCCAAATCATTGTTATTATATTTACTTCCTGTCTGCCAAGAAAGAAATCAACCCATTATCCTTACATTAATCAAAATTATTAACAGCAAATTATAACTAATATGTGATGTTAGCAAACCTGGGGCCTGTTGCACAAAACTTGCATTTGAACGCAATTCAGGAAAATCAAACGCAACTTTATTTTCAGCCAATCAGAAGTGCGCATTAAGGACTTGCATTTGATTTTTAAGAGTTGCGATTAAACGCAAGTTTTGTGCAACTGGCCCCAGTACATATTGATAAATCATTGAAGCTTTTCCATGCTTTGCCTGTATTAACATTATTTTATCAGATACGAATACTGAGATTTTTTTGCTGCATGCATAAACTCTTAAAATTCATGAAATATGCTAAGTTTAGAAAAAAATGCATAATTATGATACATTCACTTTTGTCTTTCTAACCTAATTTTTGTTACTTTACAGTTATGTATGGAGGTTGGTACATGAAGCGTATTATAATATTTTTCATATGCATGGCCTACATTTAGTTGATGCTTAGATTAATATGCCTCATCACGCATTTGCCATTAGTTACAAACAACATCACAGAGAGAATTTAATACAACATGTATCATCCATGCACCCATCATAGCGTAGCTATTGCATCATTATTGTCTGCAGCGTATGTAGAGGTACATGTATCATGAGTGGTCTAGTGGATAGCTCAGTAGACAATGGATCAAATAGAGAATTGCTGTTGAATTAGGAAAAGTAATTTAGTAGCAGTAGAAAGTATTTCCCTGAATGCTCGAGTGCTTCTCTGAGTGCTTGATTGGGGATAGGTTGGCTGAAACCAGATTAAAGTTTCGCAGTGCAATTTGGAGGCTCATAGAGATAGTACTTGTATTTCAAGAACATCATTATTAACACAGTTGAAATGGTATGCTACATTTACATTTACCTGTATACAGATGATGCACAGATATGAGTGGGTCGGTAGAATTGTTTGCATAAGGTAAATTTGAGCATGGTTTAAACACACGAGGTGCAGCCGAGTGTGTTTTAGACCAGGCCAAATTTACCGAATGCAAACAATTCTACCGACCCACGAAATAAATCTGTGCATCATCTGTTTTATAGAATGGGCGTACAGGATAAATGGCATTATTACTGGTATCATGCAACAATTTACCGGCCAAATTTTACCGGACGCATGATCCAATTTACCGGACGCATGATAAAAGAAAAAAACCTTATACAAGGCACTGCTTCATGCTTGCACTGGTAAATCATTTCCATGCATCATAAATAGATTTTAGAAATTTAATGACTTCCATAGAGAACTGAAAATCTGGCTAATTTAAGGTTAAATTTCAGAATTTCATTTTATTTCAGTGTTAGAGTCTTGACCCTAAGGCTAAGCTAACTACTGTCATGACTGTCAACTTTTTTTATTTTAGAATCTGTCAGTGTCAACAACAAGCCCAAGTTAGATATAATCTAGTCTATTTACATTAAAGCAAGTAATTTAAAGAATTAATGCAAAGAGAACTTCTAGTCTTGCATCAACAAATTTTAAGTCTGGTCATCCCATAATCCAGGCCAGCCCAGACCAGTGTATGCTGCGCTGTAGACTGTAGTGAATCACCGTACCGTATGCACTGCACAGTGCAGTGCAGCGTACGGTACTACACAGTAACCCTCTCCTTGAAGTTTCAGTTTCACACTGCACTAATTTTCATTTAATCGCCTTTTCAGTTTGCTTGTTTTTAAACAGGTAGACCTATAATCAGATTTTATTGGGCTTACCATCAGAATCCGAAGTCAACTATCATTAACATCTGAATTTTGTCTCAAATCTTGCAATTCTCCGTCATTAAAAAGTCGTATATCGCGGCTCTCAGCTCAGACTCTCGCACTCGCTAAAATAAATATCGATAGCATGTTTACAGTGGCTATCGTCAGTGATCGCAATAATTATTGATATCGAACGTGCAGGCCAGTAAAATTCAAGGCACAGCTCTTGACCAATGAGATTGCAGGGATTCTGAAACCCATTCTATAATAGTGTTTAAGCATTCTTATATGGTTGTATAGCTAGAGTATCTATGCATGGGAGAATAAAAATAAAGTGTTTCTTTCTGTGACGTTAGTTTTAGCCAAACTGCCAAGTATAGTCCTCCAAGTTTGTTCTTATCCTTGTCAGAGGGTATAATCATTGGCCTGCATGGGACTCAAATGATAGTCATCTTACAATAAGCCACTTCGTAATCAGTGCATGGTACAAATGACCCTGAAATGACCCCGATTTGTATGCGCACGCACCTCTGTTTTGGTGGATACGCTACTTGTTTAACATTCAAAATCACATTTGGAGCACGCATCAAGGTGTGCACGCTATGAAAACGTGTAAAAAGGTCAATTGTACTCGGTATAAATGACCTTTATCTGCACATGCACAAATTGTAATAACGAACTGGCTTATTGGACTATGAAGCCCCTGAATTCATGAAAATTGGTGTATCTGGAAAAAAAACCAAATATCCTGCATTTACAGCATACATGTACCTCATGCTTTGTTTATCCTGCATTATGTAGAATAGCTACAGCAACTTTCATTTATGATATACAATGTACATGTACACTATAGATGCATAGGCTAGTTTCATTCTGCTCTAGAAATGCTCATGTATTAGCTGATACATGTACATGTATAACTGTCATTTCATTTGTTTTTTATATCCATATGCCGTAGATGTATCCATACACTGTAGCTGTAGAGTCATATTTCATTCTGCACTGTAAATGATCATGTATAAATTTGCTGTATATTAAAGGGGAATTAACCTCAAAATGTAACTGTGCTTATATTCAAAGATGTAATCTATTCCTTCTTGTTGTCCTACATAGTTTTGCATTAAAGTATACGAGATGGGTATAAATCCAGATTTTCTCAGCAAAATTTATCGTCTGCTAGCAATACCTGGGGGCTGCCATTTTCTTGATGTGTACATAAAGATATTTTTAATCCGAATACAAAATTTTCTTTCTTCCTGATACAAAATTCCATTTGAGATTTAAAATATTTAACAGATATATACATATATTCTAAAAACGAAAATGTGTTTTATATTTCTTTGAAAATTACTATTTTACTAAATATAAATCTATTTTCTTGATACTATGATGTACGCGACAGAGCAAATTAATTCAAATTTATGGATGATAAATTTTCCTAGCGTCAATAGTGACAAACTATGCATTCACCTGCTTTGAGATAATGGACTTCAATAGTCAGAATGCGCGTTGTATAAATTATGTTCTGCTCTGCCAGGCAAGCTCAAGAAATCGATTTCTATTTAGCAAAACCAGAGAATTTAAAAAGAAATCTATAAATTTCAAATTTTAGAATATATGTATACACCTGTTATGTATTTTCCATCATATACAGGGATTTTTTGTAATGAAGAGAAGCAATTAAGCTCGAGGATTAAAAATATCTTCCTGACCGGGACGGTTTCCAGTGGTTCATGTACAACTCCATATCACCAAGAAAATGGCAGCCCCCATGTAAAGTGTTAGCAGATGATACCGTGTGCTAGAATGTCTTGATTTAAACCCTTTTCTGATATTTTAATTCTAAAGTGATACAGGCCAATGATTAAGAAGATATTACACCTGTTAACATCAGTACATTTATATTCTAGTGTTAATTCTCCTTTAAAGTACATGTATGTCTTCTAGCTGTTTAGTTCATTATTCTTTTAGATATCTTGTGTATTTCATCTAGTATTTAGGAATACTTTCATTAGATACATCTAACATATAACCAAAACATGTCTTCAATTGTTTGTTTGGGATTGGCTTCTGTTTTTCTTTTTCTTTTTGTTTGGATTGGTCGTCCATGTTGTACATGTAGATCAAACAAGTATTGATTTTCGGGTTACAACCACAGACATTTCGGTATATTTCAGTCCTTTTAGTCATTCATGCATGTGGGTTATATTGGTGAAAAAAAACCATGTCAAATTCAAAGATTAACAGTGTCATATGATTGCTGGTGATTTAATCTGACATCTGCAATTACTTTGCATACTTTGAAATTTGTAAATGAGGAAGAAGTGGTGTTTCAAGCATCACATAAAATCTAAATAGATGTACATGTACATGTAGGTATCCATTTTCCTCAATTGCTATAATTGTGATAAAGTGAATGAGACTCATACGTAGGAAGGATACACATGTATATGAATGTATGAATACAGAATTGGAGAAGGGCATTAATGTAAGGGTTCTTTTGGTTTAATAATTAGATCTAATTTTGATTTGATATCTGAAAATATCCTTTTGTCGATTGTGTAATCCTCTTTCAATTTTGCCGGACAAAAAATTCTTACCCTGAGACAGCAATATGTAAGTATATCTTTTTAAGAAAAGGAAAGCTTGAAAAAAATGGAGTTGTTGAAAAAATGAAGAAAATTGTTGATTTTAACCAAGTTTGCATCATACTTGTAATTTGTTACCTTTCTCCTTTGTAGCAATGATCAGGCGCCCAGCATCAAGGGAAACTCTTGGGGACTCCCCAGAGTTCAGTCCTCTTCAGCAATGGAGTTACAAACCCCAGCATTGTGGCTATGTCAACTTTGGCTCCAGCATGGTTCTAGCCAATGTCAACTATAACTGCTTCATGACAATCAACACAGGGGACGCCCACGCTCATCCTATCCCAGATAGTCTAAAGGTAAATATATACATGTAGCATTATATTGGTCAATGTGCTATTCCACATGGGTGTTAACAAACTTATATTGCACATGCAGTGATTATTCTGTGCCAAGCATCTCAGGACAGTCTTGCTGACTCCCCCAAATCCATGAAATGTATTTATATTTATGTTCCTACCAATCGTCAAAGTTGATTGATATTTTATTTGTTCTTTGTATAGCTAATGCATGTTTATTTCCATGTATATGTAGGTTTCAAGAAGATTTTGTTCTAATTACTGGAAGAAAAAGAAATAATCCTGCAGCTGTCAATTATGTGAAATAGGTTGTGGTTATAACAAGTAGAGGATTAAAAAAAACCCCGCTACCTTAGCTCTTAAAGCAGACTTTATGATACAATGAAGCCAAAAAATGAATGTTTTCGATTTTCTAAAGATTTAATTCACTCTCGATTTGCGTTCACTGTGACCTTTCACCTTAGAACTCGATGCGACCTGTTGCCATGGTAGTACCTGACCTGAGCATCATCCTAGAGACAGTGTTGATCTATAATGGCTTCCTGGAAGCACCCATGCTAGCTGCCAAGCTATGCAAGCTATCCAAGATGATTGAAAATTTGGTAAAGTCCATTTAAAGTCATTTCAGTAAAAGTGTGGTGAGCTAGAAGGGTTTATCCAGAGGATTTGCTAGATAATTTTGATTAGGGGGGGGGGGGGGTGAATTGAGCCAATTTCACTGACAAGGTAAGCAAATTTCTAACACCAAAAAAAAGAAAAAGAAAAGGAAAATATGGTTACAGATGTTCACAAAAATTTCCAGCACAAAAAATAACACTTTGGAGAACAAAAACAGAAAACAGGCTCTGGAAATACCATATTTGTCGACTGATATTTTGTAAATCTTTTATTTTTAAACAGATTTTAAAAATCTGTATATAATGTATATGAAAGATTACCTTTTTTTCTACAATCTTCCTGTAGTTCCCTGAAGAACCTGAATACCACTTTGGTGTGGGAGCCCTTAAGGGTATCATCCACTTAGCCACCTCACGTCTCTACTCCAAGAGGAGGCGATATCAGCTATCAGCTAGGAGCAGCATGAATGAGATGTCTAGCAAAAGCAATGAAGGTAGGAAGAAACTAAAGCAGCATTTTTGTTAGCATATTTTTTTTTTTGGGGGGGGGAACCACTGTAAATGATCCCGTTTTATAATACATTCTGTGTCATTTGTTGAAAGTGTGACCTGTCAGCTCAAAACTACATGTACCATTAAGCTGGAATAAATTGTTGCTTGTGTTCCTGAAACAAGAGTCTATAAGCTATTCAGTGAATAAAGCACACTGTCTTGGAGTTGACTCCAGTAGAATGCACTTTAATATTGTGTAAAAATAAGAGCAATTAATTACAGCTATTCAGATAAATCACCCTTTCCCCACATTTGTGATATTGTTAGATTTTCGTTATTAAAAGCATTTGGGTCACAGAAACATATACATGTAACTTGTACCGTAAAGAAATTGTTGATAAAGAATGTAGACCTCCCAACACAAATTTTCTTACATGTAGCTTTCCAGTATGAAGATCACCCTTTTTGTTTATTTCTGGCATTCTTTTAATATCTTCTTGAGGAAAAAAAAAGAAATTCAGTATTTCTATATTCCAGGGTAAGTTTTTGAGATGTATAGAGCTCATTGGGAGCTTTTCCAAGCTTAATTGCTCTCTACATCTGCATAATATTCCACTGACTGAAACTTTTCCCCTCTGAATGTGTCTGAAGAAACCACAGAGCCTGTCGCTGGTGACGACAATGACTTCATCTCCGGTCTGGAGCGAGACGACCTCCACCGGGAGGAGTGTGCCCTGGTCTTCGCCCTCCAGCTGTTCCTGACCCCTCGAACCCGTTCCCTGGACCACTCCACCACCCTCAGGAACATGCTACGTAGCCTCTTCCCCTGGGGGATGGGCAGCTTAGGCAGAGGGTTGGGTGCAGAACATGACCCGGTACTGATTGATGCCATCCAGAGCCAGTTTGTGGCTGATCGACTCCAGGCCACACCTCTCCATGTATCCAAGGTAAAATAGCACAACTTTAGGGCCCCATTTCACCAAACATGTTATGGTTTTATTAATAACAAGTTACAATAATTGTTATAAGCTACTGAAATCCTTGAATCTGATTGGCTGAGAGCAAATTTGTCATAGAAATTGGGTAGTTGTTATTGATAACAAGTTTTATGAAACAGGGCCCAGGTGTGAATTTGCAGTAGTTTCATATCCCTGCAGGTGCACTTTTATCACAAGAGTACATGCATGTCATACATGTACATGTAAGTAACCTTTCCACAGTCTGACTTAAAATAATTTCAATGTCAAATGTGTATAGTACTTGTGCTGGTTGATGCCATCCAGAGCCAGTGTGTGGCTTTAGACAAAACTTTTCTGTGTAAATTCAAGGTAAATCTCTAATGCCACATGTATGAACAGTACACCTTTCAGTTGTTTTTTTAAAAAGTACATGTAGTTCCATATCACTGCAGGTGTACTTTATAACAAGATTAGGTGATTGTTTGATTTTATAAATGACCTTTTAACAGTCAATCTGAAATTATTTTAAAGTGAAATATACATGTAGATTGTATCTGTACATGTACATGTTGAAAAGGAAATTATTTTTTTTCATTTGGGCGAAGTAGAGATGCATAATCATGCAGAAATTGTGCATGAAAATGGAACAGCAACTACATCCTAAATAATAAGTACTGTATACATGTAAATGCACAAGTACAAATTATTATATCATATTGTTGTGTGCCCTGTAGAAGGGTGCGATGGATGTACAGATGACAGATGTACATGTACCCTTCAATAAAATCCCACATTCCAAAGTTTTGACCATTCTTTGACAACATTTTTGCAACACATTCATTGTCCAAATTGTTGATATTGATTGCTTATTACTTTCAAAACAAAAATGTTTGGAGACTTGACAAAAATTTGTGTTTATGCTTTGTACTGGGTACACAATTATATAATCATGTAATTAAATGCTCTTACTCCCAGGTTCTAGAGCTCTATGAATCTCTGCGGTGCAAGTCTGGTGTGGTCCTGGTAGGCTCAGCAGGGAGCGGTAAGACGGTGTGCTACCAGACCCTCTGTAGGGTCCTCAATAGTCTTCAAGCTAATCCTGCAACCCCCGATGAGGGACCCACTGCCCCCATGCATGGCCCCAAAGTACAGGTAAGCCTTGAGGAGGTGTAAAATGAGGACCGTCAGTGGACGAATGGAGTACAAATAGCCGCTGGAAAGCAGTGAAAATTAAGCACTACTCACATTTAAACATAAGGCCTCCGACCAAAAAGTTGTATTGGTATAACTCAACCTACAATTGTACCCTAAAAATCTCCCCTACCCTAAACATTTCAATAAAATATAATCACTATCGCGATCACGATACGGCAGTATTGTGATATTATATTTTTTACAATCACTATCATTTTACACCAAATTTGCTACTTGCGCTTCTTTCCCGCGGATTTGGGTCTATTTTTAGTCAAGTTTCACTTCTTTTCTGTGGATTTTGGCTTCTTTTTACTTGAGCCGCTGGTGTTCTGTTTCATTGCAGTAGGAGTACAGATATTTTTAGAACATTCAGTGCAAACTTTGCGAGTACAAGTATCCCATTTCCCAGGAATGAAAATTTCATTTTGGGGGGCTAATGTTACCACCTGTTATGCTGGTGCTTTGGGACTGCTAGCTTGATTTCGTTATATTTTTTTACTTATTTCTCAGCTGTTATATAGTTTCTACGAAAATTATTTTTTGAGATCATTTATTTGTAATCTTGAAAGAAGTCCTGTCATTACCAGGACTATAGAGTACTTTTAAGAATAAAGATTTAGATAAAACCAGCTGTATCCTAACTATCTGTAGGGCTTGGAGGGCATTCCTCACCATAAGCTTTCCCAGCCGATGGAGCGGTTGCGACGCAAGGCGGAGGTGGTGTCTTTCACCCTGTACTGGATGGACACTGCTACCCGTGGAGCAGAGAAGCCGTCTTATCCAAGGGTGGATTCCTCTGTTATCTATCCAGCTACTCTCTCTCTGAAACAGGTTAGTTTGACTGGAATCGTATTAATCAGGTTTATAGGAAAAAAAAATAAATAAAAAGCATTCAGATGGCAGCCATGAGGCTGAAACAAATTGAATTTTACACAGAAAACTTTCATCAGTTGGGGGTAATCATACAATTGTAGTTTGAGCTTCTACCAACCTTAAAATTTGTTAGCAAGCTTTCGTCCACTCCTGTGGACTTTCTCTCAAGCCAAAAGACAAAGTACCAAGAGAAGAAAAGACAGGCATTGTTTATTTGCTCAGATTATTCCAATTGTTACGTTGGGGAAACAGGCAGAACTCTCAATGATCATCTTAAGGAGCACAAAAGAGCCCTTAGATTGAACAACCCTTCCCATTCAGCGCTAGCCGAACACGCCCTCAGTACAGGACATAATATTGGATGGGACGATGCCCTCATCATTGACTTTGAAAGCAACTACTGGTCAAGAAAGGTGAAAGTGTCTTATTTGGATAAAGAGGATTAATCCTACACTGAACAGGGACTCAGGTTATCTATTGTCGCCTATCTTCGGTCGAGTGATCGCAAGACAGCAATTTGAAACAGTGTGACTGATCACTAAGCTTGGCTTGAGAAAGTCCACAGGAGTGAAAGAAAGCTTGGTAACAAATTTTAAGGTTGGTACATGTAGAAGCTCAAACTACAATTGTAAATTGAATTTTCAGTGGTGAAATTAACAGATTAAATGCAATATTTTGAAAAGATCAAATCTTCATTTAAATGATTATACTAATTCCTTTGGCAAGACATTAGTATGCATTTGCTACTCTTGACCCATTTATAGCGGGTAGGATTCATTCTTTTGAGATGCACTGTGCACTGATATCTGTTGCCAGTGCTAACACCAAGGTAATAATTCCCAAGGCAATTTGGAAATGTAATATTATTATTTTTCATTTGACTTGCACTGCAGCTGTGCCAGGGACAGCATTGCTGCTTCCCGGATCTACGGCCCTGGTCAGTTCTTGCAGACCACCCAGGATATTATAATATATACGCTATACAGAAAAAAGAATATTATTGTTATCATGTTTTATTGACTCACAGCTGATTGGTGAATTTGATCAGAAAAGGGGCCGTTGGAGGGATGGCCTGGTCACCTCCCTCATCTACGGCTCTGGTCAGTCCATGCAGACTGCTCAGGATATGCAGAAAGAACTCCAAGAGAACAAGAAGAAGAACGCCACCAAGGGCATGCTCAACCCTCCAACGGTCATCCAGAAGTGGGTCGTCATGGATGGAGTGATAGACCCTAGGTGGGCAGAGACCTTAGGGGGTCTGATCGGCACAGGGCATGGCATGTTAGGGGGCAGAGGAAGCACCTCTTTGTCCAGTGGTGAAACGCTGCCTATGCCAAGTAAGTCAGATTGCATCTTCCTTTTTTGTATATATTTTTACATACCCATTTCTCTTATCAACGAACAAAGTGACTCCTGTTTACGTGGGAAAAAGCTTTGATACATTTGATACATTTTTTCATGATATCTAACTTCAAAATTCATGAAACTTTTTTGAATTTTAAGAAAAACTTTTTGGATACAATACCTAAAGTAAGTGTATTAACAGGATTTCTTATTACATGTATTAGCTGGATTAACGAGAAGTCACGACCAAGATTACATGTATGTTAAAGAGCATAGCAATGATGATAAATTCGATCTCACTTTTTAATTTGTATGTACATTGTACATTGCAAAATGTGAGCAATAGCCTCACCAGACAATTACAAATTTGTAATGTATAATCAGCAGACTCTTACTGGGAGCTTAGGTTAGCCAACCAAGTGGTATGCTTCCTCTCTAAAAACATAATCAATTGCTGCAATTCAATATAAATCGTTGATATCACCCAAATTTGTGTCATTCTTTTCAGACTGTACATCACTGCTCTTCGAGACGAACACAGTGACCAATGCGTCTCCAGCTACTTTGGCCAGGTGTGCAGTGGTCCACTTTGGCTCCAATGTGGTCAGCTGGAAGGCCTTGGTGGAGTCCTGGTTTTCAGGGGCTCAGTCTTTCTGGGAGATCAGTAACAACAGGTAAATAAATCTGTGCACTGTTTGATACAAGTCATTATAAGTAACTGCTACAAATATACAGCCAATCAAATGCACCAATTTCTGTAGCTTATATCAATTGTTAGTTATTGATAACAAGTTATATGAAGCAGGGCCCTTGTATTCAAAACAGGGCTAAAAGGTGACATCGTGAAATCTGGTAATGATGAAATTTAACATTTCACAGATTCAAACCCCACTTTGTGGTGGTCTCGTAACCTGTGAGGTGAGGATCCAGGCAATATGCCACTGCCCTTTGGTAAGACATCAATCATTCGTCATTTTTTACCCAGTCCTCTGGACAAAACTTTAGCCATACAGTCGTGTACATGCATGTAGGTCTACTGGTTGTTTATCTGGCTTTTCTGTAGCAGTCTGATATTAATTAATTAATCAACAAAGAAATTAATGAAAATTTGTTGTGATGTTCAGTTTGCAGCTTCTGCAAAACCTGATGGACGACACCTTCGCACGCACGCTGGAGTTCCTCTCCAACACCCACTGTGTCCCCGCCCTGGATTCAGACCTCCCGAGGGTGGGTGGAGGGCAAGGCCAGGGGACTGGGGACGGGACCAGGGAAGTGGGATCATTCCTTCGTATTCTGACGGCCATGTGCGATCACCACCTTGTAAGGGAGAGGGGAGACTCAAATGCCTCTGTAGCTGCTAGTGACAGCAAGTTGGGTAAGATTTGTGGACCGGGCTGCTGAGGGGGGGGGGGGGGAGTAGAAGTTACATGATTGTATTTGGGTATTAAATACAATGTAGGCTTATAATGCCTAATGAATATTATGTATATCATTTGTTGAGAGCTAGAAGGTGTTAGTTTGCTTGTTAAAGTGTATGACTTAATGCCCTTCTGGTGCTAGCAGACAAAATTTTGTTTTGATGTTCTGCTAAAACCCATGTAGTACATATCTGAACAATAGTGCCACAAGAGATCTGTCAAAAGAACGTCATCATGCACTTATACTCTGTTAATCGTGAAAGTTTAGTTCGCTCTCCTGACACTCTAACATCTTTGAGTTTTTTGGGTTTTGTCACCCCACTGATGATATGTAAAAGTGAATGAGTATACACCTTTCTACAATGTAGCTCTCAGCAGACGATATGGGTATTAAGAAAACTCAATTGCATCTCAGTTATGTCGTAAATGTTCTTTCAGCAGAAAATCTGTACGATTTACACGAGAGGATAACCTACAATGACTTATTTTTATTTTATTTTATTTTCAATTTTTTGACAGATGAGAGAAAGACGGCCCGCCTGACTCCTACACCAACCCCATCTCTGAGTGTGTTAAGCATGACAAGAAATACAGCAAACAAGACCACGCTGCTCACTTCCATGTTTACATTTGCTTATGTTTGGGGATTTGGTGGCCATCTTCATGATAGGTAAGACAAGGTTCTGGCTTATATTCCTTTACATGTACTTTCATCCAAGGCTTTTTTGTAATTTGTTTTTTCATCATTTACTTTTGGGATATCTTTTAAATTTTGGGGAGTTGACTTTGTGTTTTCAATCTCTGTAAGAGTTTGTTTTTTTGTTGACTGGTTTTCTTTGATAACTACATGTACATGTACCATCACTCCTGGCCCTAGGACAAATGGATGAATGAATGAAGTTGTCTCTCTGAGACTTATCTTATCCATGTTGTGTGTTCTACTTCTGTCTCTAGGCATGCTGAGATGTTCGATCAGTTCGCTCGTCAACTCCTTGGCCGTGCAACCCATGACATCATCCTGCCTCCAGAGGGCAGTGTCTATGACGTCCATATCGATGCCAACCTTGGAATCCTGGTATCTTGGGCTGATGCCAACGGAGACAAGATGAGGACAATCAATGGCAACTTCATTGTCACCCCAGAGGTAAGGCAACTTTACTTAACCCTTCCAGTCATGTAGGCAGTTTAAAGGCCCGTTCAGATATGATGGAGTAAGTCACCCCCTCCCTCTCCTCCTCCCCCTTCCTCCTCCCCCTTCCTCCCCCTCCCTTCCTCCCCCTCCTCCCTCCTCCTCCCAACCCCCCCCCCCCCCCCAAAAAAAAAAAAAAAGAAAAAAAAAAGTAATGTCTAAGTGCAGCACACTTCTAATTTCTGTATTTATTAAAGTAATGCACTGATCGGGGGAGGCATTGTTTTGCAAAAATACATTTTTTGTTGTTGTTTGTTATGTATTTCTCGGCATTCATTTACATGTAGGTGCTACTGCATATGGTGTTATGTCTGAATGAGGCTATAGGTGCTGAAATTTTTGTTTTGTATCAATGTTAAAATGTGTATAGCAAGTCTTTTTTTCTCCAAATTTCAAACAGACCTACCAATAAGCCAGTTTGTAATTACAGTTTGTGCATGTGCAGATAAAGGTCATTTGTACCGGATACAACTGACCTTTATACGCTGTCATTTTGTACGCACCATGGTACGCACCACGATGCACGCACTAGTATGATTTTAGATGTTTAACAAGTAGCGTGTCCACCATAACAAATGTGCATGCGAGTTCAAATTGGGGTCTTTTCGGGGTCATTTGTACCATATACTAATTTCGAACTGGCTTGTTGTAAAATTTGATACTATTCTATACTGTTTCGATGAAAATGAACACTAGAAATTTGTCTCTTGGAATCTTATTTGCAATATATGTTTAAAACTTGAGTGAATTTAAGGTTTAAGGTCTTCCTTTCCCCTGTAGCATTTGCTACACTTGTGTATGCAACTGGACACCATGAATGTGGACTAAGGCCAATGATAGGGGAGGCAGGAAGCCTACGAGTATAGTGACACAGCGAGATATGAGTTGAAAGCATTACAAGCTATTATTAACAATATGAGTTTGAATGTGTTTGTTTTGAACAGGCTGAGAGATACTTTCACCTTCTGGACATCTTAGTTGGAGCAAACCAACCTGTTCTCTTGACCGGAGCTCCAGGAATAGGCAAGACAGCTCTTATTCAGGTTAGTAGCAAGGTCCAACATACAATCTCTAATAGCCTACTGGAAGCAAGATGAAATGTCATTAGAATAAGATGTGTCTAAAGACATTTAGAAACAATAATACAATACAACAATAATTCATGTTCATGTACCTCCATGACCCTCTCTGCAAGATGTGTATGCTGACTGACAGTTCTACAATGATTCAAGGAAGTGCAATGTTTTGAACCAGGCAGACCTACATGCAACTTAATACCATTATTAAGAATTTAATGGAGTAGGTCTGACCTTAAAGCATGCCATATAGAGCAACCACAAAAGGAGAAGTAAGCATTAATATATTTTTCATTTGGCACTGTATCATGATATCTAACATCACCCTTTTCTTGTTTGAATTGGCATTTTCATAGGTTTATTAATTATACGCTGCTTTTTGTCTCGAGAATGCATAATTGGAATTTTTTTAAGTTGTTAAAGATAAAGTTGAGTTCTGGTCATGCGATTACATTGTGCAAGAAACTGTCTCAAAACAATTGGGAAAGGTTGATTATATGGTACATAAGAATCGGTGTATGCTGTAAGGTTTTGTTATCGCCAAATGAGAAGACTACACACGCACATGTTCGGACCAAACATTTCAGCTGTTTCTTGTCATATTTTGAATGTGAGGGCATTTGAAGAGCAATCCTTTTCAGGGGAGATTTCTACTGTGATAATCTTTCAAACTGACATAAAGAGAAAGCTTACATATTATTTTTTGCTTTTCCCAGAACTCAACCTTCTCTTTCAGGAGACAATATTGATTATTTGAGATGGTAGAGCATGATTTCACCATGTTTTAACATTCTACCCTTACAGAATATGGTTCAGCCAAGACACCATTTCCTTTCCTTGGCCATGTCCCCTGTCATGGGCTGTGAGACTATGGAGAGGATGATTGTTAGCAAACTCCGACCACGTAGCACCGTGAACGTGAGCTCCCAGCCGACTAAGCCGGGCCAGGTTGCCATAGACCCTCTCTTCTTCATTGATGATCTCAATTGCGCTGGCATGGAGAAGACGACAGGTATTTACTTGTAAAACCCTAATCCAGAAATGTCAGAGAATCCTAATCCACAGGTGCAAGGATTGCAAGCTATTTGAAATTTGTATTAGATACAAATGAACAATCCATTGTCCAAAGTTACTGCAGTTGCTTTAGTGAAAGGAATTTCCTGTAACAATCGTGATTAAAAGCACAGCTGATAATGCGTTTCCATCTTTTTCAGTTTACATGTATTTCTTAATTCATACTTAATAATTTTACCGGTATAATAAACCAATAAATGTCAAGATTTATTTTAAAAATGCACTGCCCCTACCACAAAGAAAACTTTTATTTTTATTTTTATGTTAATGAATTTTAATGTATATATAGCTATGCAATTCTGGATATTCTTACTATACAGATGTACAAAGCATCAAATATATAAAGTACTTTGAGAAGTTATGATATCACAAAGGAATAAACAGGCATTATAAATATATTATTCTCCATAGGAGAGCAACCGTGTATGGAGCTACTCCGTCAGCTGATGGCAGAGGGCAGCATTTACCAGCGAGACAACCTCTCGCATTACAGCCTGGAGAAGACCAACTTCATCACCGCATGTTATCCTCCAGGTACGCAGGGCGTCGGGAGCGGCGTCGCTTGTCATAGCCTCAGTTCTAGACTTGCCAGGCTCTTTGTAGTCCTGACGTACTTCACCCCCTCGGCCGAGTCCCTCAACCTGTTGCATGCTGGGAGTCTTCAGAGCTGGCTGGAGGAGTTTCCTACTTACTCCCTCAACCACCATTATGAACTTGCTCAGGTGAGGAAAGGATACAATTTCTATTTGAGAACACAACAGTTTTAATGTATTGAAATTCTTGGATGTATCTTCTCAGAACTCCTTGGGATGAGCTATTTCATTCACCTGTAATCTAGTACATCTGTGGATGGAGCCGCTTTGCAAAATGATTGTTGAGGCAGGAAAAATATATTTGGCAAGCTCATAAAACTACATGTACGGATGAAATTTAGACGTATTAAAATATGGGGAGAAGGTTCCAATGTTTGTTTTATTTTACATCCGTCAATTCTATGTTTGGTCATGTTTCCCTCTCCCATTAAATCTTGTTAATTTTGCTCCAGGCAACATATTCCCTGGGCCCCATTTCATAAAACTTGTTATCAGTAACAACTGCAACAGATCTATGACAAATATGCTCTCAGCCAATCAAATGCTAGGATTTCAGTAACTTATAACATTTACTGTGACTTGCTTTTGATAACAAGTTTTATGAAACAGGGCCCAGGTCTTTATTTCGTCAAAGATGAATAGTTCAGGCTTAGGTTACAATTGGGTTTTATGTTAGGTTTAGGGTTCGAGTAAGTCATACATGAAGTGGTGGGTCTAGCTATGATTACATTTAACAAATTACAAGTTTTCAGCTCTCTGAGCATTTCTAATTTGTTTTCAAACTGAAAAACCAGTGATGTATGTTTATTTCTGCTTGTGTTTCTAGAGGGATGATGGTAAATTGACTAGAGACTTCCTGTGTGAAGTTATACTCAAATCATATTGTTGAACCTTGAATTAAAGTGCACAAAAATGTTTTTGTTGTAAATTCAGATGTGGATATTATGATTGTCTTTTGAGACTTGAAGAAGTAATCCACTACACAAGTTGGTACCCCCCCCCCCCAAACAAACATTCCTTGAATTTTCCTTTCCAATTCCAGGCAATTGTGAAGGCTACCATCTCCCTGCACTCTATAATCAAGAGACAGCTAATGACTACCCCTGTCAACCCCCACTATGTCTTCTCCCTTCATGATGTCAACCGTGTTGTCCAAGGCATGTTCCTCATGGCCAATAGGTCAGGCAGGTCAAAGGGCAGGCATGGAAGGAGAGGTGGAGGTCAAAGGTCACAAGCCAAAGGTAAGTTGTTGTGTTTCCCCAACTTGTGTGTGACTATTTTTGTTGTGTGGATGCTTCAAATGTTGTCGACCCTCTGATTTTGATGGACAAGTCATCATGTTCGGGGCAAAAGGGCGCAACTGATACACAGCCAGCGAGTGTACATTCTTAGAAATACACCTTAAAAGTTTGACCTTCCTTAGACTCTTTTCCGTCACATTTCCATTCCTACATTGGCTAAATTGTTAATAGGGAAAAATAATCATTGCAAGACCAAGAAAATTGATCAATTGACAAACGACAAAGTTTCCTGACAAGTGGTTGAGCAGTAGTTCTAATCCAAGTGGATGTACTAGTGCCCTTTGGTAAGGCATACATGTATTAATCCTGATTACCAAGTCCCTCATGGAAGACTTAAAGCTGTCGGTCCCCTGGTTGCGTACTTGCAAGCATACAATGTTGGCACAACCAACCAAATCAGTGACCTCACATTTTCCACTGGGGGGTGGGGAGGTTGCCTTTTTAATGCATAACTGCCTCCTGAAACGCTTTACATGTATGTTAAATTGGTGTCAACTTGAAGGCTGATGTCTACTCTTCAGTTTGGTACCATATTGTTGAAGTGCCACAAATCTGATGATACATGAACTGTGGGTGATTGTGAGAAATCGGTTCTTATAATACTGGTGTACCCAAACTTTGGAGGGCAGTGTACATATCGAAATATTATTCTTTGTGAAATTTTTCCGTACTGTTACAAAAGCAAATACATGATCTCTCTTGTCATCCTTTCTCGTCTATCCATTTCTAATTTCCTTTTTTGCCTTTCCTCCTACCAACACACATGTTGAACCGTAAACCTTCTCCACGTTACATGTATGTAGTTACGCAGTGAGTGGACCTATGGCTTTCAGTCTCATCTGAGGGACTTACTAATTGAGGATTAATTGCTCACCTATAGGCGCTTTGCATTGGTACTCTCATCCTTTTCCTTATAAATGTTAAAAAGTACTCTGAAGAGGCCAGGCATTCACAAGGATACACATGCACTACATTTTCAGAATGATTTTCATAGCAGTATTGTTCAGCACATGAAGAATGCTTTCATGTATTAAAAATACTATTGGATTATGTGAATCCCCGGGCCCCATTTATACATACGTACAAGCTTACCTGAGATAAGCTTGTACTCCAACATACTGCAGCTTTAACGGTTGAATAGGCTTCAATAGGTTTGTGTGTATTAGCAAAGGTCATCCATACAGGAGAGGAAAGTAATTTATTTAAAATTTTACTTTCAACTCTGACTAACCTCAAATTTGTAGCATAGTGAAACAGGTAAACTAACAAATTTAAGTAAATTAAATTTTGCGTAGAGCAATTTTGTTATCTGTTTTTACACTAGTGCAGCAGTGTATTCGCAACACATTCCCACATAGGTTCAGTCTGTGAGTGCCTGGCTCTGGAATGCAAAAAGATTGTATTCCCTTTATACCACTAAGGCTAAGCACACAATAGTAACCTCTCTTCAAAGTTTAAACTCTATGCTCTAGTGCATCATTGGATTAGTCTTACTCTACTGCTTTCAGTGCACAAAAACATCACATCTAGACAGACAGGTACATGCAATTCCGATCAGGTGTCGGATGTGTCTAATATCAGATACACATTTCAAAGCTGCATATATCCTTTCAAGGACCTGTAATTTCTCCCCTCTATATGATTTATTGATATCATTGTGTACAAGTTTGGTGAAGGACTGTTTCTCAATACATGTTCTCTTCAACCCATAGCAATTCTGAGTTTTCTTATGGTCTATAAAATGAATCAGTTTTTCCCACCTATTTTCCACTCCAACATGGTTTGAAATAATAAAAATGTTATAAAATAAACCAATGTGAATGAAAGTTGCCAATTTGTACATGATAAATGCAATAGCGATTATATATTTTACATCACATTGGCAATTTAAATACTGTAACAATCAATATGCAATATTGTCACTAAAAGGAGACACACTACTGCTATGGGTTAATAGAACTGATTTGAAATATTCCATGATGCAGATCTTAAAGGTCCCCTGCAACTCAAATATACATTCAAGTTGATTTCTGTTGATGTGTAGGGATGCATACAAATCATATTTTGTTATTCAAACATCTAAATATGTTTCATAGGTTTTTAACTATTTTTTTGAAATCAATATCTCAAACATGCTAAGCTCCACCCTACAAAAAAAAATGCTCCAGATCTCATTCCTGCAATGACATCATCTGTCAATTAGTGAGCTAAGGAGAGGCAGTGGTATGTACATGTGGCATTGCCCGAGATGACCATCTGTTCTAATGGACTATACAATGCCTACATAGTGGTTGCTACATGTATGTCAGACATGCTGTAGCATCACCAGGAAAAGAATGGTAATGAGGAGGTATTGTTTGAAAGCATGCAATTCTATTGTGAGCATGTGCTGAGCTAGGGGAAGTTACATTGCACTGTCTATTGTAGAATGTTAGTGTAGCTGACTGATGATTGACAGATGGTGTCATTGCAGGAATGAGATCTGGAGCTTTTTTTAGGGTGGAGCTTAGGAGGTTGGAAAAAATATTTAAAAATACATTTAAAAATCTATGAAACATTATCTAGATGTTTGAATAACAAAATACTAGTTGTATGCATCCCTGCACATCAACAACAAAAAACTTGCATTTGGGTTGCGTTTGGTTGCAGGGGCCCTTTAACAGCACTTCTGTCAGAGATACAGTTGCCTAGTTCTGGTTTTCAGAAGTGCATGTATTGGTTATAATTAGATAAGAAAAAAGATGATGACAACTGAACAGACAACAAAAAAATATCATTATACTGCATAGACTTAAAGGAAATAAAACAAATATTTAATTAAATTCAAAATCAGTAGAAAAAAATACCCCACAGAGTTGTTCCAAGAGATTTATGATTAGGAAGACATGAAAAATAACAATTCAGTAATAATAATAATAATAATCCAATTAAAGTCCACTCCAAATTTTATTAACCGAAATGGAAATTTTTTTTGCCCAATTGATCGTGGGCCCGGCAGCCACTGTGCAGCGCCAGATCGACGTTGCTCAATCCCTTAATGGTTGAATGCCAAACAAGGTAGCAGCAACTCCCATCTTTTAACGTCTTTTGGTATGACGAGGCCGACGCTCTACTGACTGAGCCAAGACATCGGAATGTGTAATAATAAAACACCAGCGTATAAAATAGTTTGCATAGAGGGAATTGTATATCTGTGCAATGTACATTATGGTGGGTTATTACTGCAACATAAAGCATATGCTGAGAGCTACAAGGATGTTAACTCAATGTTAAAAGATGTTTAGTACTACAGAATCGGAAAATGGCGTTGAAGAGAGACATACTGAAGCTTGTTCGATTTCTGCTTTCTGTTCATTCTTGCGGTATACTCCGAGGAGTGCAAGACGAAAAGCTTCAGTATGTCTCTCTTCAACACCACTAACTCAGTGTTAAATGATCTAGGTAACAACTCAGAAATAGTCCAATGGGAGCAAGTTGGTAATAAAGAAACAATTCATGCAGTTTTTATCCTTTTTTGGGGGACAAAAATTTCCTTGGTGGGATCGGTCATCTGTTTTCTTATACAACAGAAAAAATACAAGAATGATATAATCTAGCATGGTACATGTAAGCTGAAGCTCAAATTCAACTTTAACACTACTTACAACTCTTGTGTTTCATCAATACAATTTTTCGGTCATCTTGAAATATTAGAGGCTAATTTGCCTTTTGACCCAAATTAACATTAAACGAGAATTAACCCCTGATTACAAATTTACTTAGGTGTAATATATTCCTAATATATTCCTACTTATTGGCCTAAATCATTTTCTAATAAGATATCAGAAAAGGGTATAAATAAAGATATTCCAACACCCGGTCTCCTACTCATTTACATGGGGGCTTCCATTTTCTTGCTGATTTGGAGTTGTACATGAACCATTGAGAAATGTTCCAGTCAGGAAGATATTTTGAATCCAAGACCTAAATTGATTTTCTTCATTACCTAAAATCCCATATGTGACGAAAAATATAAAGTGGGTGTTTACATGTATTATAAAAATTAAATCTTCATAATGATACTTTTAAATTGTCTGGTTTTGCTTAACAAAAATCTATTTTCTTGGGTTTGCCAAACAGAGCAGAACATAATATATGCAGCATGCATTCTGACTTTTCAAGTCCCATTATCCGAAAGCAGGTGAATGCATAGTTTACCGCTATAGATGCTCAGGGAAGAAGCATCCATAAAATTTGAATTAATTTGCTTTGTCCCATGCATCCATTATCAAGAAAATAGATTTCTATTAAGCGAATTTCGATTTTCAACAGAAATATAAAAGGAAATCTTCAGTTTAAAAATAAATTGACTTATTTTTTAATCTCAAATGGGTTTTTAATTTTGAAAAAGGCAATTGGGCATTTGGATTAAGAAAATCTTCTTGTACACATGTCCAATATCTTACAGACCACATTTAAGATGTTAGTGATCTGATGACTGTATCAGTTACATCCCTACTAAAGCTTGAATAAGACAAAATATCAAATAAAATGATATTTTCATGTCAATATATGTAAATTAACGGTTCCGTTATACAGTTCCATAATATCTGGTAATGTATGGGACATACATGTATTTTGGACCTGCCCATTTTAAGTGATGTCATTTGCAACATTAATGTAATTCAACACAATCATGTATGTACAGACTTATGCACATTTTGAATTCATTTTGTTATACTGCAGCCTCTAAAGCATTCTTGAATTTAAGGTACTGTAGTCATACACAAATGAACTTTGGTTTGTATGTGTCCTCAGTTTCAAGTACGGTCAACCTAATTTGGCAACCACCTGCATAGAAAGACCACCTGTCCATACCCCCCCCCCCAACATTCATGCATGTTTTCCCCTGAACAGTTTTTCTCTCAAAATTAGTATTAAAGGAACATTTACTTAAAGGTCAGCTTTTGACTACTTGTTCTGTCTTCAATAAGCTGCCTCTGTTTACAGGTTTCACTGTATTTGAGTTAAATAAAAAGAAAATCAGTTTGCTTACATATTTTAAAGAATGGAGTGTATAGATATATATATATATAATATAACTTATCACTTTTCCGCCAGATATACATGTTCATATGTTCGTAAATTATTACTTCAGCCATATCCTAAGCCCATGCATCAAAGAAACCTGGAAAGTTTCTTGGAAACTGCCTTTAACCCTTACACTGCCACCAAGTTTACAAACATATATCATACAAATAAATATTTACGTTGTGAGACGAGTTTTCAATCATAGTGAGCTTTTCATCATTCTCATTGATACAAATATTATTCCGTTATATGTAACTCGCGATTCATTAAGTAAACCCATTTTGAATGCGGAGAAGATCGAAAAAATGATTTCCCGTGTCCAAAAATTAAAGATACAACATAAAATTTTGGTGGTTCAAACAACTTACCCCATGGAAAGGGTTAAAGGTGGCAGAATAAAATTTATGGAAAGTCATGTGGCTTATGTATATTATGAATGTACAGAGTGACAGAGAAAAAGTATACTGTTTATCTTTAGTTTGCATATCATGTTAGAATAAGAGTTATACATGTCCACAAATGGGCTATTCCAATCTTTAGAAAAATAATTATACCACAATCTTTTTATTTTCAAATTTTCTTTTCTTTCTCTACATATGTTTCTCATATAATACATTGTTCATACATGTACATGTACATGTACATTGTAAATTTACTAGGTAATCACAACAGATTCTTTCTGCAAAATGAAAAAAACAAATCTTTCTACATACTTTTTATTACTTGGCAGCTTCCAGCTGGTTATCAAACTTTTACAACAGAACCTTTTGGAAAATATATCCAAGGATGATGCATAAAGTTTTACATAATTAAAATATAATGAAATTATTCTTAAAATGATTATATGTACATGTACATGTATAGATAAAATCCTTGTACTTTTATATGAATTATGAAGCTACCATGAAGAAAGAAAAAATGAAGATTTTATAAATATTTAGATGGAAAATAAAACCAAAAGATACCACAAGGTACACATATATTTAAATGTGTAATGAAGTGTGCAATTGAATCTACAAAGGTTGCACATTTGGAACTAAACTTTTAAATTATCACTTTTGCAAGCAGAATCAAAATCATTTCAAAACTCTTGAATTCAAATAAAAAAGAAAATGCACTTGTAAGCATTACATTGTATATGCAGAATCAAAATTGAAATGTTTCTGATGGCTTAAATACTGAATGTGATGAATGCTCTTGGGTAAATTGCTTCTCTTCTGTTTTGTGAGCACTTCACACTTACAAGAACAATGTCAAAATAAATGGATCCTTTCGTACTTAACGAACCATTAATTATTAGTTATTATTTTTGTAAAGAATGTACATGTAATCATATGTATACTAAGCATATGATGACATTGTTCTAGACACTTATGGTCAAAATAGATGAAAGCAAATTTACTATAAATGAATATAATATTTTACTCTCAATTTATAGGTTTTTTTTGGTTCATTTTATCAGGATGTTGAAAGTAGTTAGAAAGCTTTTCATTAGAGTAAATGATAAAGAATTCTGGAATCAATTCCTGTCCTGTAGGACCATACATTTAGCCACAAATGTGTGCAATGGTAAATCACCATGGTCCCGGACAATAAAAGGTCACGTGGTAGTCTCTGTGGAAAATCATTAGCATGCTATCCTACCACCTCAAATTCATTTTGACCAGCAGCAGTAGATGTAGGTAGAGCAGGATATGATTGAGGTCTTGAAGAGTAGTAGGCATACCTGTACTTCCTCAGACAGCCTTTCTTGCGGTCCAGCTTGATGAAACAACCATCTGGGGTCACACCAAGATGTTCGAGGAAACCAACAATACCATGAACATCAATGGTGCGTAGGACATTGCCGCTTCTCCTGCTGACGACGTAGACAATCTGAGAGAGCTTCTCTTCGTGGATGAGGATGTAGCCATCAGGAGTGCAGTCGACAGATCCGATCTGATTAAAGGCCTGTGGAAGACTGATAGTACGCTTAAAGTCTCCCTTCCAGGTCAGGTTGAGGATGGAACCCCCTGTCTTGTTGCTGATGTAGATGTTGTCCCTGGAATCAAGACTCATGGACACAGGGTAGCCTAGGCTAAGGGCATGGTTAGTCCCACCAACAGTAGTCTGGAGGATTCCTGCAGAGTTGTATACCAAGACAGAACTGCTGAGGCATTCCAAGATGAGTGTTTCCTCAGCAGATGTAACCGCAATGGATACAGGATTAACAACTTGCGGCGTGTCAAAGAAACGCACCTGCTTCCCTTTCTGAGTGTAAAAGATCATTACCTGTCGATAGGGAAAGAGCAGTGCAAGGTTTTCCTTCCTGTCTTTGGTTACCAAGGCATCTCCCTTGTATGGCGTCTTGATCTTGGTGAAACATTCACCGTGTCCAGTGAAGCCCAGCACTCTTTCATTCTGTAGAGTGTCTGCAAGGAAGATCTTTCCCATGTATGTAACGGTCATCCCAGAGATATTCTCCAGAAAGAAAGGCTTCTTATCGACACGACAAGAGATGATTCTGTGAATGGGTACCATGATAGGGGAAGATTTCAGTGGAACATTGTTCAAGTTTATTGTTAACTTGTGCTCACCAATACTGTTTGGACGGAAGACAATGCCATGGTAGCCATATGGGTAATAGTAGATCTGTGTTTTCAGCTCCTCTTGTTGAGGATCAAGGACATCAGCTGAGAACTTGAGGTCTTTGGGCAATGCCTGGCGCTTTCCATTGCAATCGCTAGCATAGATTTCAACCATGCATTCCTCCTCTGTATTCTCACCTTTGATTTCTGTGCAAAGAGTATACACTGGGATGGTAATGGGCTCATCTCTGATTGGTTCATGACATACCTCAACATGCAACAGATGATCTCCAGGGTCAATGGGAAGATACCGGATAATGTATGATCCATCCAAGTTGTCAACAACGGTACATTCCAAGTTCTCATCAGAAGGAGTCCTCATTTTTGCAGAAACTATGGCTCCACCGTGTGTGCTAGGTTCCCCGTTCAAGTTGGTCATTTCAAGTCTCACAGTGCTTTCCTGATTGACAAAGGACTCTTGAGGATTAACAACAGTAAGGAAAGGCACTTCATCCCCATTGGCTACTTTACCTAGGTCCTTCACAGCATATTCAAAGTAGGTTAAGGCTTCATTATGCTTGTAAGTGAAGTCGATGCAGCTATTAGCTAATGGCAGCGGATAGAATATCCCATTAGCGACTTCGGTGAAGAATCCTTCTAACTTCTTTTGCACCCTGGCTACAGATACATTACTGTTGGGATTATTATTGGTGTTCGCACAGTCGGTCATGACAGCAATGTGGGAAAGCATCGTCTTGGTGTCATCCTTCTGCTGTTTGAGCCCCTGTTGCATCTTGGTGTGTGCAGCTGTGACAGCTTTCAGTAGAGCTTCTTCCCTCTGCTGAAGGACCTTGTGACACCTGCTGAAGAGGGCCTTGATCTGGTTTGTCGCTTCCTCAGCATTGCATGTGAGTTTATGGGTCACCAGGTCAATGTTCTGCAACAGTTTCTCAAGCAGTTGTGTCTGACTCTCACTCATGATGATAAGTTCTTGAAGTTCAGCTTTCAGCTGCTCCACAACCGATGACAAGTCGGCTATATTGTGTCCTTCAGAAATATGATCGCTCTTGCAGCAGGACAAGCAGACTGGCACATTACACTCTTCCCCAGTGCAGTAAAGAGTCAGTGCCTGACTTTGATGGACCACACAAAAGCGCTGCTGACGTGAAAGTACTGCCCAGTCTTCTTCTGTCAAATCGTTCACCCCCTGGAAATGCTGATTTGTGTATCCTACAGTGTATTGATGTCTGATCAAACACTCTTTGCACAGGAATCTGATGCAGTTAGAGCAACAAGCAGTGGCAATCTTTGTTAGAGAATTGCAGCCTTCACAAAGCTTTACAATTCCTTCAGTGTATCCAAGGTACTCTGCTAAGTAATCTATGTGAAAGTCAGGAGAAATAGAGTCTGCTGTCAGGACGCCTTCCTTGGAAGGCACTTCTTGCTTGCAGGATGGACAAACTGTGCAGACAGTCCCGCAATCTTCGGATGTTGATGCTGCAAAGCACGTTGGACAGACAGAATGCAGGCAGGGAAGCAGCGTAGGGGTGTAGATTGAGGTCTCAAAGCGCTTCTTGCACCCGGCACAAACCAGGTGCTTGTCACGGAACTCTGCTATATGGCTGTTGTTGTTTCCGTCATTTTTGGAGAAGAATTGACCCGTGGACGAAACTTTGTGGTTGAGGCCATTGCCACAGTGAGCCATCACTTAGAAAAGCAGATTCGCCATGATGGTGCTCTGTATGTTAGTCCAACTGCAAGAATTGAATAGGGCAATATGAGAATAAGTTTAATTGTAATGTATCTAAAAATAGGGAATTAAAAATGAACATATGACATAAATGGTACCCTGGGGTACCAAATAAAAATCGCCCATTTTTAAAAATTATTTATTTAATTTATTTTTAGGGCGGTACACTGGTTACCAAAAAGTGGGAAATAATTGTGTCCCATGTTCTTGTAAAAAATCCTATAAGTCATGTATTTTTCTCAAATTCATTGTTGTTGTAATTATTCTATTATTGATTTCTATTTCTTCGATTTGAGAGAGGGATTGGGCCAGCAGTGTCATAATAACACCATCAGCCTGCTCCTTGTCTCCCCCGCCACTCGCCTTCCTAAAAACTGCTACCATGTACACAGATCAGCGGCCTGCTCGTCCCCCAACTTCTGTATTGCAAGATATCGTGCTCTTTCAACTTTCTCGGTCCTTGAAATCTTCCGTCTTTTACCTCCTTTCCCTTACAGTAAATTTCCGTATCCACCATTACCTTCCACCATTGTCTAAGTTTGAAAGTTTGACAACTAAAATAAACGATGATGTGATGGTTTTTTAGGAAGAAGTTAAATAAAACCAAGTTCTAAAGCCGTGGGGGCTAGCGCTAATATTATATAGCCACTGCGCTTGTACTTGTGAGAGCTAGCAGCTAGCGCGAACAGCATACAGTGCATGCACACCATGCATAATAACACTGCACTGTTAACATGCATTGGTAATGACTACGTACACGCACTGCATTCATAACTCTGGGGTTGTACTCGAGTGGACGTGAGATGGCGCCACACAACGTGGTACCCCGGGGTACAACGCTACCCCGGGGTACCGCGTGGTGCATCATATGCAGCTTTTAAACTGATGGTACAGTGTACATGCATTTTAAAATGTTTTCTTGAATTTGATTCATATTTCAAGTGTGCACTGTGTATTAACACAGTGGAGTGTATTGACGTAGTATATACTTCTGCATGTGTATTTATTCTCAAGTTATTTGCCTAGTGTCAAGAGGTTCACATTCCACTTTGCAATTCATTCACATGCCTACATTGCAACTTTTACTCTTAAGAAATATGGAGTACCGGTATGCATGTTTAAAGTCCTGGACCCACATTCAATTCAGTGCTACAAAATATGAGTATTTCACTTAGTTTTCCGCTGAGATGAAATACTTAAAGCAAGTTTGGGATTTATTTGACTCTTTTGGCTAAGTATTTTACCGTTAGTATAAGAAAGCTCACTAGCGGGCTTTAGCTAATTACTTGATTGGCAGGTACATGTACATATGGCTTTCATACATACATGGAGCAGTATGGTACGCTGCCCACAAGCAAATTTAATAAACGTGAATGTAATGTGACTCGTGTAGTGCGCATTATTTTGGACTGGCTGGGTGATGTCACAATGGCTGTCTCAAAGACTACTTATAGGCTTGCTAAATATTTACATGTATTACTTAGATTTGACCCTAAAAGGGCCAGGGGGGGGGGGGTGGAATCCTCCCCCTAGACGTTTCTCAAGGCAGTCGCCTCGGCGTTTCATGACTTTTTTCTTTCAAATCTCATGCATCTTTTGAGACCAAATTCGCGATGTCCGGGCATGTGGTTCCGAAGTTACTGAACATTTCGTACTTGCACGTCAGACCAAATGTTGCTCGAAAACGTGATTTCATGTATTCAATACAAAAATGTGTTTTCAGCCAAAATTTAAAAATCTATGAATATTTTTACATTTACTGATTAAAATTAATTTATTTTATGCCGTTTATGATCGCAAAAGTGTCCCTGACAAATTTCATCCAAAGAAATACATATGAAATTTTAAATACAATAAAATACAAGAAATCAATTGGGGGGTGGATACAACCCCCCCCCCCCCCCACAGCTGTGGCTAGCCAGAATCTCCCGGCCCTTTTAGGGTTAAGCCAGTTCACTTAGCCAAGCCAAATGCTTAGTAATTTACTTACTTAATGCACGTTTTGAACTGAATACGGGCCCAGGTAATAAAGCCGTCTTACCGATGTCAACTGAATAATCCAATTGCATATAAAGCAAGGAATATGAAATACATGTACTTATATGTTGTCAATAATTATTATTATTATCATTATTATTAGTACTTATAACGCGCTTTTCCCCATTACGCTCAAAGCGCTTACAATAAATTAAATCATCTATAAACTATCGAAAAAAAGATGTTTTTAATGCCTTTCTGAAAATTATTACTGATGAAGACTGTCTAATAGAAAGTGGCAAATCATTCCAGTATTTTGAAGCTGACACAGTAAACGTTCTATCACCAGCTAATGTTCGAGTTACTGAATATGTGAGGCGGAGAGGGTCACTGGCGGACCTTAGTAATCTAGTGGGCTTGTATAAACTCAGACAGTTAATTAAATACTGTGGAGCCTGGTTATTAAGTATTTTGTAGACAAACAAGAGTAATTTGAAAATTATTCTTTGCTTCAAAGGAAGCCAATGTAGTGAGTTCAAGAGTGGTTGAGAAGGGTAGTCTCGAGAAACCTGTAAAATTAATCGTGCTGCCCAATTTTGTAATCGTTGAATACGAATCAACTGATTAGAATCATAGAAAGAAGTCCATTGCAATAATCAATACGAGATAAAACTAGAGAACGGACAAACAGACTGATCGTTGAACCTTCTGATTCTAGAAATGTTCCTTAAATAAAAAGTAACTGTTTTACATGTAAGAGATATGATGTGACATCGACATACACGGATCAAACATAACACCAAGGTTTCTTATTGTTTCTGAAGGTCTCATGCAATATGCTGCCCTGTATATATGGCAAGATACATGACTTGCACAATGTATAAAGCAGTCTACTTGTACATGTACATGATAGAATTTTGCTGGTACAAGTCAGTGTACAATCGATTACATGGGTATCATTTTCAGACCCCTGGAATAGAATGAGGGATATAATGCACAGTCCCATGATTAAATAACTTTCATTTTGGTGCTTCAAAGTCCATTTTTGCTGTCAAATTGCTTACAAGTGATATTTTTACAAGTGGTACATTTATGACTTCAATCTTGTTCAGGGTACATGTATATATCTCATAAAGTATCTTTAATGTCATTGCCTTGGCCTACAAGTTTTATCATAGGACGAAATCTAATGTTGTGGACCTTTTTAAAAATACCATGGTCTAAAATCCATTGTGTTCATATTTTAATAATGATTATCTATATGCACCACATTTTACATTGCAGGTGTAGAGTGCAAAAGATAGTGAGCTTTTAACCGCTAGTGAATAAAACCTATTATCCAGTATTAAAGGTTGGAGGATGTACAATTTATTGGGAGCAAGTTTTGTTACATTGCTCTGAATTGCTCTGTATTATACATTGTACTAGGTGTTTAAAAAAAACAGTGGACACTTATGATTGTTAATAACTCAAAATTTATACATGTATGTATCCGACTAAGGTCATTACATTGTAAAGGATGTACATGTACAATTTATTGGGAGCAGGTTTCATCACATTTCTTTGAATACTTTTCTTAAATTATTGCTCTAAATATTGATTAGATTTTCAAGGCCACAAAATCTGTGCGTATCAGTAATTAATTCAGAATACAATTGCCATGGTGCATTGCAGCTGAAATTCCAGAACACCTTTTGAACCTAGAGTCATGAACCATTAATGACACTGGACAGCAATAGGTTGGCAGAAATGACAGCTGCATCACACAACATTTGGCAATAGACCGTTGACAAAGTTATTCAAATTTATGGATGTTTCTTTCCTGGGGACCTACACATGTAGTAATGAGGTATTCCACTATTCCATTAACCTGTTATTAATGAATGAACTACAATACTTAATTGGAATCCAGTTTGCATACATTACTTGTTGCTATGTCTGACAAGCCTCTGACAAGCTTTCAGGTTGTCAAGAACAACCTTTGTTTTAAAAGTATGCCTAAAATTTGAATATATTTGTGAGCAGGTCTATTGTGTTCTAAATTAATTACTGATAACACAGATTTTATGGCCTTGATTTTTCAAAATGTGAAAATGTAATTTAATATTCAGAGCAATATTTTTTTTAAAGTTTATAGAGAAATGTAACAAAACTTGCTCCCAAATTTGTTTACATCCTTCAACTTTACAATGTAAAAACCTCAGTCTGCTATGAGGTATAATCTTTGAGTTATTAATGATCAAATAGAGTCAAATAATTGCTAGAAAATCAACAGCATGGTTCTGATTCTAAGCATAGAGTTTGTTTGATAATGATTGTATGGTTTATATATGTGCCATCATTATAATATTTGTATTTCATGATAATTGTTATTCAGATGCTGTTTGTTTGCTATGTCAACATTGCATGTTTGCTATTAAAGGTGACACTTACACAAGATAACATCTGCTATTTTTGTGTGCTGAGCATGGCTTGCCTTAAGCATGTTCAGGTGATTACAACAGGTGTGGATTACTAGTGATTTGATAATAATTATAATAGCACTTATCACATTGTGGTATAAAGTCCCTTTGCACTTCCAAAGTGTTTGGATATTTTTACCCCGGCTTGTTCAAAGAAGAAAATTGTCACTCTAGTCTTCTAAGGGATTTTTCGCAGATTTAAAAATTAAGTACTTTCTTATTTCTCTTGCTGATTATTAAAGGTACATTAATACACCATGTTGGGTAACATATTAATTGATATGAGGAAATGCAGGCATTCCAGAACAAAGTTTTAAGATATCGTGTTCTACCACTATAGGTATATCCAAAAGTTTGAAAGTTGTAGGAAATACATTCTTGATCCCTTTGACTACACAGTGTATTACATTTAAGGTAAAGCTTACATGTATATTCATATGCTGGGAAAAGAAATATATTTCCTTCTATACATTGGGAGCCTCATTATTTAATTGTACCTAAATTACCAGAGGCGTGGCAAGATAACCCTCTATTGTACAGTATCACTATCCTTCCTGATTGTGAAATTAATAGCCGCTATCTCAGTGTAGATTTCCTACCAGGGACTTTTAAAGGGGTACAAATGAAAGGGCTTGACTTCTATCTATATTTCCCTAAAATGCTTGAAAATCATATTTTGAAGCTAATTTCATTATTTAATTATTTTAAAGTAATATTTTACTTGGTGTCTGATTTTTGTTGGTTATCAGGCTTTGGATGAAGTTTGTGTCTTATAATCTATACCATTGAAGAACACATCCAGAATTCAATGCAGCCCCCAAAGTACTTAGGCCTTCTACAATGAAAATACTTGTATTAGGTATTCAGGGGAGAGTTTCATCAAGCGTTTTGTCAGTGATTTTGACCGACAAATTTGCTCTCAGCCAATCAGATGCAAGGATTTCACTAGCTTATAACAGTTGTCGGTAAAAATCACTGACAAAACGCTTGATGAAACGCTCCCCTGTAACCCAAATAATATTTTGATCTGTTGCATACTATGAGTAAGTCATAAGGTGTGGAAATATGCCACAAAATGTCACATATCCATTTGTGCTGACTGATCCCTTTAACATGAAGTGGGTAGCATATCAAGAGCAAATTTTGATTGTGCACAGTCAGTCAATTTACTGTATTCATATCTCTGTCTCTCTGTCTGTCTCTCTCTCTCTTTGAGAGGTCATGCAGAAGTGACTTCAGAGGTCAACATGTGGAACTGAATTACATATTTTTTCTACGGATGACTGTACATATATCTGTACCAGTAGCTATATACACTGTAGGTCAAAATTTCACAGCCAGTGAATATCACACATTGGGGTGTTTATAAAAGAAAAAAAATCACTTAAGATATTTTTGCTTTCATAAGTTCATGGTCTACTGGCTAATACTTGCATAAGAGATAAGTATACAGACATGTACATGTATTTACTAATAGTACGTGTTATATATTTTGAGTTGTTTTGCTACTTTGACCCAGATTGACTTCAGTGTACTATGACCCAGCTGATTGAATTACATGTATGAAACTTTGAAGTCTCTTTCATTATTACTGCAAACCTGCTCAATAGCTTCTGTAAAATAAATGCACTGGGATATTTTATTTGCCACAAACTGGGACTCAAGCAGTATAAAAGCACACAGTATTTCTAGCAGGGGCTGTAGCAGGAAAGTTACAGTCATCTTTAAATTGGCAAAATAATACTGTGCAAGTTTCACTTCACTGTTAACATTTTCAAAGTCTCCTGGATTGTGAATCAATCTTTTGTGAAATTTTGAAAAAACTTCTATGTGTTGAAGAGGATAGTTGCCTTTATAATTCATACCCTTTTTTTCTTCTTTGCAACTACATGTATATATGTCAGATGTGTTTTGGAGGTGTGAAACCTGCTCTCCAAATGTTCTTTTTAGGAGGTATATACATTTCAGTTTTAACTTTAAAAAAGTTTCTGCTTTGGGTGGTTATAGTTCCCACAAAATGTGGATTGATTTTGTGACATTTCCTATATTAAAGATGGGGGGGGGGGCATCCTAGATGGCATCAAATAGGTTTTTAGGAGAATTAGAAAATCAAAACCATGAAAGTTGGCGAATACATTGCCTAAGGGTTATAAAAACTTATTATAGTTGTGATTGATCATACATAAATTGATAACATGGCATACTCGTGATATAGGCCCCACCATACCCTAATCCTAACCCTAATCCTAAAACCTAATCCTAAAACCTAACCCTAAACCCTAACCCTAATCCTAATCCTAAAAACTTAGAAAATTTTTGAAGCGGGCCTATTTCACGATATTGCCGATAACATTTTTCATACAAGCAGCTACATGCATGCATGTTGTAATAGAGAGAATAACAGAAATTTCTGTTTTCTTTTTCTCCCAAAGAAAAGATTTTCTTATACCGGTATCTGCACCCTAGATCATGTGTAGATCTACAGTTTATTGCTTATACATGTACCTCTGACCCTAGCCCCCCCCCCCCCTCCCACTTTCCCATCAGTTATATTCCTTCATCAATATAACCAAGAAAATGAATAGTACTCTTTACAAAAGTAAATGGAATATAAAATGTTTTTCTGATCTTGCTTTATCTAATTTTCCCCAAACTTTTAGTACTAATCTGTTTCTCTCATCTTTACTGCTCTAAGCACACCAACTTGATAACAGGGAAAATTCCCTTTTAACTAGTACCTGCACATGACTTTAATTAATCCCAGCCAATATACACATGTAATAATTATAAGCATGTTATGTAGAATATACCTTGAAATATATCCTTACCATATGTTCCAACCTCTGTCTGTCTTTGCCACATAGAGAATGAATTATATCAATGTGTATAAGCTAGGCTCATAACTCTGTAACACCTCCAAGCATGTCTACATAGAGAGTGCACAAAACACTTACTGCTTCACCCAATCAAATAAAACCAGAGTGGCAACTTGTTAGAAATGTATTACAGGTGAATCCAGGCCATCACACAATGAAGGAGTCACATGTAGCTATAAAAATCACAGTGGAGTTGATCATATCAGACATACTTATCTAGGGTTCCTTTTGTGAGACTGCTCCTATATGGATGGGTGCTGAGCTCTGTGTGTGCAGTCATCTGAAGTGGTTGACATGCTTGGCTGATCACCCATGCAGAGATTGGTTTCTGTTTGCAGGGTAGGGTGGGGTGAGTGGTAGAGTGGGCCCTTCAGGTCGGATGGGGCTGTTTGGAGGGGACATTTGGTATCAGAAGAAGGTGGGGTGTGCTTTTTGGTAATGAGGAATAAGGTACAGTATAAGCAGAATTGGGGCAATTGGTAGTGAGGAATAGAGTATGTGTCCAGAGGAGGTGGGGTGGGGATATTGGTAGGATAAGTATTACAAGAAGATGGAGTGGGGCTATTGGTAATGAGGAATAAGGTATCACAATGAAATGGGGGGGGGGGGCAATTAGTAATGAGAAATAAAGTTTTGCAAGAAAGTGGATTAGGGCTATTGGTAGTGAGAAATATATAAGAAGGTTCGTGGGGCTATTGGTAGTGAGGAATAAGGTACCAGACTTTGACTGAGTTGGACCATTAGTAATGAGGAATAAGGTTTTACAAGAAAGTGAGTTGGGGCTATTGATAGAAATATTATAATATAAGAAGGTTGGTTGGGGCTATCAGCACTGAGGAATAAGGTATCACAAGGCTATGGGGCTAGGGGCAATTGATGAGGAATAAGGTAATAAAAGAAAGTGGAATGGGGCTGTTGGTAGTGAAAATATATACATGTACATGTACTATAAGAAGGTGGGGTCGGGCTATTGGTAGTGAGGAATAATACCAAAATATGATTGAGTTGGACTAATGGTAGTGAGGAATAAATTATCAAGAGTGGTGAGTTGGGACAATTGGGAGAGAGAGAGAGAGAGAGGGACAAAGAAATGGGCAAATAAAAATGTAGATTTTCTTGTACAGAAAGGTTATGGGATGATAGATAATAATCAAATACAGTGAAACCTGTCTATAAAGACCACTCAAGGGAGACAAGAAAAGCGGTCTTTATGAGCAGGTGGTCTTTATGTACGGGTTCCTTTAATACATGTTTCAGTGAGAAACATTTTTCACAGGAAACCAAAATTGTGGTCTTTATAGACAGGTGGTTTTTGTCTCGCCCACCGGAGGTGAAGGCGAGACTAAGGGATCCAAATGTTGTCCGTCCGTCGTCCGTCGTCCGTCCGTCCGTCCGTCACAAACGTTATGACAGATAACTTTGCAACCGTCACTCACTTTTCAACCAAACTTGGGTTGTAGATGCACTGAGGGGACCTGCATGTTATGGTGCAGTTGGAGGTCACATGATAAGGTCAAAGGTCATTTCAGGTCAAACGTTAAAGTTTACCTGCAAGACTCTCTTATGACAGATAACTTTGCAACCGTCAATCACTTTTCAACCAAACTTGGGTTGTAGATGCACTGAGGGGACCTGCATGTTATGGTGCCGTTGGAGGTCACATGATAAGGTCAAAGGTCATTTCAGATCAAACGCTAAAGTTTACCTGCAAGACTCTCTTATGACAGATAACTTTGCAACCGTCACTCACTTTTCAACCAAACTTGGGTTGTAGATGCACTGAGGGGACCTGCATGTTATGGTGCCGTTGGAGGTCACATGATAAGGTCAAAGGTCATACGTTAAAGTTTACCTGCAAGACTCTTTTATGACATAACTTTGCAACCATCACTCACTTTTCAACCAAACTTGGGTTGTAGATGCACTGAGGGGACCTGCATGTTATGGTGCCGTTGGAGGTCACATGATAGGGTCAAAGGTCATTTGAGGTCATACGTTAAAGTTTACCTGCAAGACTCTCTTATGACAGATAACTTTGCAACCGTCACTCACTTTTCAACCAAACTTGGGTTGTAGATGCACTGAGGGGACCTGCATGTTGTGGTGCCGTTGGAGGTCACATGATAAGGTCAAAGGTCATTTCAGGTCAAACATTATAGTTTACCCGCAAGACTCTCTTATGACATAACTTTGTAAACGTAATTTTCCAAACATTATTAATGTAGATATATGCAAGCATAACTTATGCAGATTTATGCACTTGGGGGACCTGTTGCATGGCAACAGAGATCACAATATTTCTAGTTATCGCATGTGGGCGAGACACATTATCGCTAATGCCTTGTTCTATACAGGTGGTCGCTAAAGCAGGTTTGACTGTAATAATTACACAATGACATAAACGTTGAGGCAGATGGGTTAGAAAAGTTCAAACAACACATTAAAGAAAAGCAAAAAGGAAGATGAGTTTAACAACTGCTATGGGAAAGAGAAGATCCCAATATGTGCAATTTTTCACATGTAACTGGAAGTGTGACATAACAATTTCAATCATTATAGCTAATATGCAGTATCTGAAATGTAAGCATTTTTTTTTAGTTGAGTGCATGTACATGTTGAATAACTAGTGCTATTTCATTCTCTTTGTCATCATTTTTTTTTCCTCTTCAGGATCCAACCGAAGCCGGAGAGGAAGAACAGAGAAGCTTCAGAAAGAAGGGCCTCCCCCTATGATGAGAACTGTTATCAGATTATGGTGCCATGAGGCTTGTAGAACATATTATGACAGGATAGTGTCATTAGATGGTAAGATATAACATATCATATGAAACTCATAAATATTTATAACATTTTCAGGATATATATGAGGACTGTCATTAGATTGTGATGTCATGAGTTTTGTGGAACATAACTACTGTGCAACAGGATGGTGTCTTTTGATGGTACATAAAAGAGATATGATACATCAGTGTCATGGGTGTGAGACACATAGGCCCAAATTCTCGAAAGAGGTTTATCTTAAAACCCTGGTTTAAACCCCTGTGGACTAAAATTAGCGTAAATAAGCGTACACAAGCGCATTATTATTATCTGCCCATTGGACATAAGGACATGCGCTTACTACTCTTATGGACGTTTAAACCATGGGTTAGATAAACCTCTTTCAAGAATTTGGGCCATACAGTTTATATGACAGTTTTCAGAAATACACATAAATTGCCTGCTGAGAGCAAGAAGGGCATTAACTCATTTGCTTTTACATAGAATTAACACACTTCTGGCTCTCAACAGACCTTTAAAAATACCTCACTTTAGATGTGTGAATGAATGTAGTTTATAGTAGTATTTAAGCAACATTTTTGTTTGATAGATTTTAAAAGTTTTTTTGTGTTAGAATTTCAATACTTATCATTTTTGTCAATACTCCAAAAAATAATTATTATATCATAAATTGTATGTATAATATATTGTCTGTAGAGGGGAAGAATTTAGTTTGTTTTGCAGAATATGTCAGTATATTTGACTATTAATGATGTTATGGAAAATCAAGTGTATTTCTTATACCAGTTATCAATTTCTGTCTTTGATATTGTGGAACAGGAAAAAACTCATATTTCCTTTAAGTCTACTTGCTAGGTAAGTATTCATTTAACTCATGCTTGCCATATTTTGGATTACCAGTTATCATTTTCTTTTGTCCTTGTACATCTGTTATCATTCTATTCTCATGTAAATTTCCTTTGAATATTGTTCTTTACAGACCAAACATGGTTTCGGAACACTCTAGAGGATGTAATCCAGACCCATTTCTGCAGTGGACCTCCCAAGAGCCCATCTCCTATGCCAGTTCAAGAGAAAATTGAGGTAGTGCAATTCAACTATGATAACAAGTTCATTTGAGTGAAAGCAATGATACAAGAAACCGATTAGTGAAGGATTGTAAATATGAATGAAAATAGAGAAAGAAAAACACTGTTTGCTCATGTTAAGTGAATGAGCATGCATGTATGTACTTTCATTAATATAACATTCCCTTTTATCAATAATGCTATTATGATGAATTCATTCCTGGAATAAATTAAATAAGAACTCCATTTGCTTTACTATAAAATCACAAACTTTTTTATAATGGACACTTTTGTGACAAGAACGTTTCTGGAATTGCAAAAATTAAATGTGATAATTCAGTCTGTGAAAATCTTCTGCACATGGAAGTTACTGGTATTACAGTCTGGTATTAGAGTCTGGTATTAGTAAATCCAGGGGGGAAGATAATGCATAAATATTGGTCTTATTTATAACTAAGAGACTGAGATAAGTGAGGTCCAGGAGGACCCCGTCCAACCTTCTTCCCCTCCCTTGCCTATTTCCCCTATCTTCACAATGAATACTGCCAAGAATAATTGATGATGATGATGGTGATGATGATGCTAGTTATGATTGCATAAATACATTGATCTTTTTTACATTACGAAAACCGGGCCCTTAGCTTTGAACCAGAGTAGTAAACCCCTCTGCTCACAATGCAGTATTTACCACTTTTCAACCATGAGCCAATGAATGAAGAAATAACTGACTATAAAATAATTGTTCTGATGGCAAACTGGTCTACATGAATGAATTTCTTATCCATGGCACCTATCTAAAACACCAGGGGATTATGCTTCTCAATACTACCCTGTAAAGATCACTCAAGCATTAAAGCTAGCTGGTCTTCCCTGCTTCATGAATACAACTGTCATATCCTGAATGGGGGCTATAATAGGATAAGGGGGGTTACATGAAGGGCTGTATGTAATCCCTTAAGAACAACCTTGTAAATGTGATGTCCTTTCTTTCTAAGGGGATGTTTTTATCATGATGAACTAAGAGACTGAGATAATCGAGGACCAGGAGGATTCCACCAATCTATCTACCCCTCCCTTGCCTGTCTCTCATACACCCACCATGAATAAAGCAATGGATGATTATTAATTGATGATCATCATGATGATAATAACGGTGATGGTGGTGTTGTTGATGATGATGATGATGATGATGATGATGATGATTCTAGTTATGGATGCATAAATACATTAATCTTTTTTTATGAACTAGGAGACTGAGACAAGCGAGGATCTGGAGGACCCTGACCAACCATCTTCCCCTCCCTTACCTGTCTCCCCTACACCCACCATGAATACTGCAACAGATGAAGCCGAGGCTCCCACAGAGGGTGCTAGGAGTACCAGTGAAGGAGACCAAGCAGGTACAGTGAAACATGTATATAAAGACCGCTCAAGGGAGACAAGAAAAGCGGTCTTTATGAACAGGTGGTCTCTATGGACAGGTTCCTTTAATACACATTTCAATGAGAAGCATTGTTCAAGGGAAACAAAAATTGTGGTCTTTATAGACAGGTGATCTTTCTATACAGGTGGTCGCTGAAGCAGGTTTGACTGTACATGTATTTCCATGATGGTCCCTGTGTAGAGCCTATGGGGATAGGAGGATTCAGAAGTCAGTGGTTAATTTCAGGGCTGCGCTCTTGCAATTGTACTTTTTTTTGCAGAGGATGCAGATTGAAATTTGCAGGGTCTGTATGCATGAGGCACCCTGTTGAAATTTTTAATTTTGGGGGTCCGTATTTAGAATTTGGGGCTCTTGTTTCCAGGATAAACTGTTAGTGTCAAAACTTGTTTTCAAGCATCTTTAACTTTTGGATTCCTCTTGGTTTGGATGAAACTATTACATGTATCAGAAAATTTGTGGATTTTTTTGCAGCCAAATTCTTTTATTATAATTATATCCATGTAGATTAGAATCATAATTCCAAAGGAGGAATATTAGTTCAAGTGTTCACTTGAAATTAACACTACTCCAGTTAAAAAAAAAAATGCCTCTTTCACTTATATTTCGCATATATACATTTTGATTTTGTCATATATTCTAAATGGATTTTCGCAATTCTTTCTCTATAGCACACTCTGTGTTTCTCATTATAATTCAGTACACTTCACCTATAAAAATCACAACTTATTGGTGATGGTTGCATATAATATTTTGTTCTTTAAGGGGTTGGTTTTATACCTAATTTGGTACTTGTGTACACATAATATGTTGAAAACATACACATTTGCCATGTTGTAGATGTATCAAAGATGTCTTTTCATGAGCATTGCTTGTGATATCTTTCTTTGTTGCTGAAAAGTGATGGATCATTTCCATATGTCATTTTGTCATAATGTCTTCTTTACCCTGGCAATTTTTGTATGAAACAGTATTGTACATGTAGGCCTACGTGTACACTGTATGTTGTACAGTTCATTTGCATGCCATTTTATTTGTTTTGTCTGATATATATTTCTAAAACACTTCATTTCATATTATACAAACATATATGCACCTAAATTGAACCTTGCTTTTAAATCCTTGCCTTGCATGAAAAGTATATAAAAATATGTATAGTGCATAAAGTTTTAACATATTTTACATCATCGTTTTTACATGTTACTCTTTCTATTCCTCTGTATGTTTGGTGCTTTCTTATCCATCTGTGCACCTTGGAATTTCTTTCTTTTTTCTGATATGTCTTCTTCCATGTTTTCCTCTTCTTTTGTCTCTTTTATCTTTCCTCACTCCTTTACTATCCTCACTCCTTTACTATCCTTTTCCTTCTCCTATTCCCTTCTCTTTTTTTCTTTTCTTCTTCTTTTTCTTCCTCTTTCTCTTCTTCTTGTACACCTATTTCTATTCCTCTTCTTCCACAACCCTTGTCATTTTGATCTTCTTTTTCTTATATTCTTCTCTATCTCATCTTCTTCTTATATTCTTCTCTATCTCATCTTCTTCTTCTCTCTTCTTCTTTCTTTTCCTCTTCTATCACTGCCATCTGTTGTATATTGTATGGATGTAATCTTCATGTGTAGTTTTTGAAACAAGCACCTCAACCCTTCCATTTCCTCACACTGACACCCCTATTGATGTGAATGGTGAAGGCCCAGGTGGATTTGATGCCGATTCAGAAATCAGCATTGCATCAGGTCTGTTCCACTTTTCATTCTTTTCAGTGATTGGTGTTATGCACTTTGCATGGGTAACTTGGGATTCTTTTCTATTCTATTCTCATCAATTCCTTCTCAGTTTCGGCAAGCTTTAAAATTTGAAGTATGCTTGAGATTTATCAAAGGTCGAGACTTAAATGAAACCATCATGTAATGTTTGCATCAACATCAGAAATCTTTTTATAACTGAATACAAATCAAAGAGACTAAATTTGTCTGGTTATTTCTTCTTCCCATTTGATTACTTTATTTGTTTTCCTTCTGGTATTTAAACTTATCATCTCACATTTAATTGCATCACATTTTCTGATTTTTGATATTGATTGCATGCATGTATTATTGCATGTATAAATTTATTGCCCTCTTTGTCTAAAGCTATCATGATTAAAGTGCATGTATCCTCTATATAATTGCCTGTACCAGAATTACTATTATTAATCTAATTACTTTACAAAAAAGGAAAAACATGTTAAATGCATATTGTAGCCACAAAAATTATATTCCTTCTTGTTTTATCTTTCATACATACGGTATACAAATTTTTTCCATACCTACTGGCCATTCATGCACACATAAAATGGATTTTGGTTTTAAAAGACCATTTCTTATAGGATGTGTGAATGAAGCTTCAGCTAATAATCCTGCCGCTTCTTTCATGCTCTTCATTATTTGACTTTGTCATCCATATTATCATCCATATGCTGTACCAGTGAGTTCATTAGATGTGCCTCTCGAGTTGAAACCTGATCCTGCCAGTATCCCTGCTCCTGTACCAGCAATAGTCACGGGTGAGATAGTATCCATTACCCCTGAGATATATCTCCCGATCAGTCGGTAGCACCTTGTGTAGACCTAGTACTGTATAGCCCTGCTTTTAGAAGTAATCCATTGTCTATACCGGATGAACCCTGTCGTAAAAACATATGGCAATGAGAGAATTCAGTAGTCATCAGGTTAAAGAATAGTTGGTAGTTTGGGTTTGTTAGACAAACTGCCTAATGGGTGATTCAGCATTTTCTCCTGGTTTTCTTTGGTCACAGATGTAGGGCTCGGACTCAGTAGATGTAGATTATAGTAGCGCAGGTCCAGGGTTTAATTGTTAGGAATTCCTCATAGCTTAGGTATAGTTGGTGCATGTGCATGTAGTTTTGGACAGTTAACATCTGCCAGGGTGATCTGACATTTGCTACGTACACTGTCATTTTCTGTGGCTATATATGTTAAAGATAAAGGGATAGGGTGTACAATGTATGTTGCAATTGTTTTTTTACATTATACATTAGGTGTAGGGTTAAGGTATACATGTACATGTACATGTAGTATTGGGTCCATGCTCAAATTATCAGAAACTGAGAGCAATTTTTATATAAGCATTTCTCTTACAATCATTAGCTTATACATGTAGGTTAATAATTACTGTTGCTTACACTTGTACTACAATAAAGAATTTTCAGATATAATTATATATGATATTAGGTACATGTACGTATAAGTTTTAGGGAATGGTAGGATACTCTCTATTTAAAGGCCAAGTCCACCCTAACAAAAAGTTGATTTGAATAAATAGAGAAAAATCCAACAAGCATAACACTGAAAATTTCATCAAAATTGGATGTAAAATAAGAAAGTTATGGTATTTTAAAGTTTCGCTTAATTTCGCAAAACAGTTATATGCACATCCTGCTCAGTATGCAAATGAGAGAACCAGTGACGTCACCCACTCACTATTTCTTTTGTATTTTATTACATGAAATAGGAAATATTTTAATTTTTCCTTGTTATAATGTGAAACAAGGTTTGATTCCTCGCTGAACATGTGTAATTGCCATTGTTGCAACCTATACACAATTCAATGAGAGCTTCCTAATTGTGAAATCTGCATAAATTAAAATATTCTATATTTCACATAATAAAATACAAAAGAAATAGTGAGTGGGTGACGTCACTGGTTCCCTCATTTGCATACTGAGCAGGATGTGCATATAACTGTTTTGTGAAATTAAGCGAAACTTTAAAATACCATAACTTTCTTATTTTACATCCTATTTTGATGAAATTTTCAGTGTTATGCTTGTTGGATTTTTCTCTATTTATTCAAATAAACTTTTTGTTAGGGTGGACTTGGCCTTTAACACTGAGCTTTTAAGAATTGTTTTTTTTGTAATACTAAAATGAAATAATTTGTTAAGGCTATTAAAAAATTGCTGTATCATTTATAGTAATGAAGAAAGTTATTGACACTCTCGATCTGCAGTAACATACATGTAGGAGATATTGTAGGGGTTTTGTGAGGGGTGTAGGGTACATGTATATGTCAAAGAATACATGTATAGAGAAAAGGATTGAGGGAAATAACAATGAATTGAGAAGCAAATTATTAAAGTTGCTGGTAGGCTGTCTTGTTCATGTTTATCATAACAAATATGGATCATTTGATATCTTCTGACCGTAATATGGGTCAAAGATGTACAGTACCTTGATACATGTGTGTATATCATAAAGAAAATGTGAGAAAAATGTGAGAAAATTACAATGCCCCGACCGGGATTCGAACCCGGGACCCTGGATTACACGACCAGCGCTCTACCAACTGAGCTATCCGGGCTCCCGGGTTCGAATCCCGGTCGGGGCATTGTAATTTTCTCACATTTTCTTTATGATATATTCAATTTACTTCAATCCTATCAATTATGATATTTAAATACATGTGTGTGTTTGATATCTTAATTATTCATATATTCAAATAAGATATAATAATCTTTTAACAGAAATATTATAATCCATTCAGAAATATGCGTATTTCCATGATTGCCCAAATTAGTGCTACTTCCATGCTCCAGCTGCCATTCCATGTCTCACACATTTACATGTACATGTACATGATTTGTATGTCAATCTTTCCCATACCCAGCTGTACAAATTAGCATGTTTCTCTATGCATGTCACTTTGAATCAGTTCATTTAGACTTTCACTGCAGACTTTGTTACCCGTGCGATAAACACAAAGGTTTGCAGTCAATTGCAAATTTGAAATAACCATTCTGATTGGTGCAAGGTCAGCTTTTTGAACAAGATGTGCATGAGACAGTGAGGTTGATTGGCTATTGCAACTTTTGCGATTGATTGCATATCTTTTGTGATGAAGGCCCAGGTTTTTTTGAAATATAATTTGTGCATTTGTGCTGTGAATATTTCTGATAAATTTGTTTTTGTTGCATCCTGCTAGCCTTGATAAAAAGCCTGTATGTTGGCATTTTTAGAAAAAGAAGCAGCATGCAATGATATAAAAAAATTAGGAATTGCCTGACATTTTTTAGTGTTAAAGACCAAATTGCATTCCCAAATGAAAGATTATGCATTATTTTGTGTTAAATGGTGTATGGAAGTATTTTTTTTTAAAGTGTTTATTTGTTATTTGTTTAATATGGACTTGAATGTAAAAAACAGTTTAAAGGGGAAAGTCCACCCTGATATTTAGTTGATTTTAATAATGGCAAAAAGAATGAGAGAAACAGATTAGTGAAAGTTTTTTGCCCAAATTTTGACTGATCTGTTTATCCCATTTCTCTGCTTCCATTAAAATCAACTTGTTATCAGGGTAGATTTCCCATTTAAGTTAGATCTCCATATATAGAGGAAGGAAATAGACATGCGTGTACACATACATGTAGATGACATCTTCGACCAAATACATGTATACAAATACATGTACGTGCTATTTCAGACCATATAAATGTACCCATATGAAAACTATACATGTTTTGAAAGATGAATAATATTATGCTTCCAGACCTAGCCCCAGACACAGAAACCTCCCAGTCCCTGAAGATGTTCCAGCCATGTCCCCCTCCTCCAAGGAACAAGGCCTTACAGCCGACACCCCCCTCCCAGCCCATAGTGCCCCCTGCCATCAAGAAAGAAGGGGAGGAGAGCAAGACCAGGGTGGGGCTCAAGAGAGGGGTGACGTTCAAACCAGGACTCATCCATACTGATGCGATTGAGGAAGATCTGGATATCTTTAAGGGACCTTTGATTGAGATGAATCAGGTGAGTGGTATCGTGGTCATGTGAAAAGTCAGGTGATCTTTTTAGGTGATCAGGGCCCCGTTTCATAAAACTTGTTATCAATAACAACTGCCATAGTTCTATGACAAATTTGCTCTCAGCCAACCAGATTCAATGATTTCAGTAGTTTATAATGATAACAAGTTGTAATGAAACAGGGCCCAGGTGACCTCATGGTCAAATGCTCTTGAAGTTAGAATCAAATCAGGACTGATCAATACTGATGCAAATGAGGAGGATCTGGACATCTTTAAGGGACCTTTAATTGAGGTGAGTGGTACGGTGGTCATGTGAAGAGTCAGGTGATCTTTTAGTGATCAGGTGACCTTGTTATTAAATGCTTTTGGAGTTGGATTCAAACCAGGACTGATCCATACTGATGCGAATGAGGAGGATCAGGACATCTTTATTATTAAGGGACCTTGATTGAATTGGGTCAGGTGAGTTATGTAGTGGTCAGCTGATCTTGAATTCATATGATGTAGTAGTCATGTGATCTGCTGCAAGGTCCATAATGCAAAATAGGAGAATTAAAAATCTTTGTTTTTCTCAGAAATTAGTTTTATCTACAACATCTACTTGTAGATGTTTTTGAGCCTAATGCTTCTTATGGGTTCTAAGTTCTCTCCATATCAAGTAATTTTCATTTCTTTTGCTTTTTCCCCAGCTGAAAGATCCAGAAGAAGATTTATGTGCAATAACCTTTGCAAAATTTGTGCCAGGGATTGGGAAGGAAGGAAGTGAGTATTTGATGTACTTTGTGTTTATTCTTTTATCCTTAAAGTGTTTTTTTAGTGACTTGCCTATGCCTACATGTACCTATAGGAATCCCTAAGCATCAGTATTGGGTGACAGAATATTAAAATGTGGTGGTTATAACCAACACACAATTACAAAGGGGGAAAATGCCTATGCCTAATTTGATGATATTGTACATATCTTTTGTAAGATATATTTTGTAATCAAATGATACATGTACATGGTGTATGTCATAGTGCAGTTATAATTTGTCAATTCATAATAGAAGGACATGTAGATGAATTATTATACACACATGAAAATACATCCATGCAGTTATCTGTTATATAGTACCTTACCAAAAAATTGTGCTTGTATCAAAAGTATTGTGATTCTTCTAATCTGTATTTAGACTATGTGGAGTACACCGAACCTAAGCTCCAAGCAGGACTGGAGACCTGTCTAGCCCAGTACAATGCCACAGCCCAACAGAAGATGGAGCTAGTTTTCTTCACAGAATCTATCAGACACATTGCAAGGCTGACCAGAGTACTTGTAAGTGTTCCTCAAATTATTTCCTTTTTATTTACATGTGTTTTATTTTACAGATGCTAAGGGAGAATCTGTTGATATTGTTAGTTTGGGGTTTGCACACTGAGATCCGAATCCTGAATCTCCCAGTTCCATGACTAAGGATCTGTGAACTGAGACTCTTGGAATTCCTCCAGAATTTACTTGTAGCAGTGGTCTTAGAACTGCAAGAATAAAAATCCTTACTAGACAGACTTTTTGAAAGAGTTCTTTGTGGATTTGGATCTTGCAGTTAAAAGACCACTTTTCTAATCACTGATATCATGTTATAAAATTCTGAAGGGACCCACGATATTATGGCCACTCAAGATCACCACTGAAACCTTTAAGACACAATTCAACTGGTTTACTAGGGATCTGTGATATTCTGGCTTCACTAGTAATTCTCTAACTGCTAATATGTTGTAACACCAGTTTCCTGGGAACCCAGTTCCAAGACCTCTTATCAACCAGTCAGACATTTTGATTATGGTTCCAAGTTGATCCTTGATCTTGTAGTTACAAGACAATTTGTTTAAACCAATGAAATCTTCATTTGTCTTGTCCCTTGGCTTCAAGTCAGATTTATCGTTCTTTCATTTTTCTTACTTCAAGGCATCTGAAAACGCCAATGCGCTGTTGATAGGCCTCACCAACGGTACTGGACGATCGTCCCTCGCTCACCTTGCCTCTCACATGGCTCGCTGTAAGCTCTACACACCACAGCTCACCCGGGACCCTGCTGAGAATCGACGCAGGCTCCGGAAGCAGATCAAAAGAGCCAGTAAGACAGCTGGGCTGATTGGTAGACCAGCCGTGCTGCTGGTCAAGGAAGATGTTGGACTAGAAGCCATGGAGGATGTTTGCTGTCTCATACAAGAAGGTATCTACAAACCTGCATGTACATGTACATTATTTATTTCACAATCAATAGCACCTGCTTCTCCTCATCAACTTTTGCTACCAAGCATAATAAATCACTCTGTTGCAGAAGATATTGAGGAGAAGCAGATGCAATGGATAGTAGAATTGTGTTCTGAATTCATGACTGATACACACAACTTTTATTGATTTGTCAAATGGTGAAACCTGAGTACTATTCCAAATCATCATTTCAAGAGTGTTCATGAAAACAATGTCATAAAATTAAATAATTTTACATCTGTCAAGTTTAGGATGTGCAAACTTCACTGTGGTAAAAGTTTCAATCTCTGAGTTATGAATTATCAAAAGTGTGAATTGTTGTTTTTTGTACACATAATATTTATATTTGTTAATGTTTGCCATCTAGGTACATGTCCTGACCTGTTTACCGGAGAAGAACTTGAAGCCTTGGCGTCTCAGATGTTGACAGGGACGAAGGTTGTTCCAGGACAGAGGAACCAACGCCTTGAGATGGCACAGGAAAGATTCTTGAGGACCATCATGAAGAACCTTCATGTGGTGGTCTGCATGGACTGCCAGAGTAAGTTTATCAACATTGTTTCTCCATCTCGTCTGTCCTTCTGTCTTTCTGTTTCTTAGCCTGTCTATGCCTCTCCCACTGGCTTGCTGTCTGTATGTCTGTCGCTATATCTTTCTCTTCTCTTCTCCTCTCTTCTCTTTCTCTTTCTCTCTCTCTCTCTCTCTCTCTCTTGTCAATGTTTGAAGTTACATGTTCTTGTTTGTGTCTTTGTCCCTTTATCTCTTTATCACTCTCTCTTTCTCTCCTTTTCTTTCATTTTCAATCTCTTTTCCTTCCAAGCCCATTTGGTTTTGTAATACTCACCCCTCAAACTAGTTGAGGATAGATGTTTGCATTCTTCATAGCAAATGCTTTATCAAAAAGAGCAGTATACTTTTTATTGTCTCGCCCACCGGAGGTGAAGGCGAGACTGAGGGATCCAAATGGCGTCCGTCCGTCGTCCGTCGTCAGACCGTCCGTCGTCCGTCCGTCACAAACGTTAAAGTTTACCTGCAAGACTCTCTTCTGATGCATTACTTGGCAACTGTTACTGCATTGGCAGCCACACTTGGGTGATAGAAGCACTAGGAGCATCTCCATGTTATTGTGTTGTCGGAGGTCACATGATGATGTCAAAGGTCATTTGAGGTCATATGTTAAAGTTTACCTGCAAGACTCTCTTTTGTGAAATAACTTCACATCAGTTGCTTGGATTACAACCTAACTTAATGGTAACTTTTTATTCCATCTCTAAAAGGGGGATGGGGGCAGTCGATGGAGGGAAGTAGTATTTTGTGAATAGTCCTTCTCATTAATGGGATATTACATTCTGTGGCAGATACCCAGAGATTCTTCTGCGTGGCAACGGAGATCACGATATTTCCAGTTTTCGCAAGTGGGCGAGACACAATCATGCTAATGCCTTGTATGTATAATCAATCTATATTTATTGTTATAAACAGTTTAAAAAGTAAATTCCATTGTGTCGTATTCTACAGATCACAGCTTGGCAAGCCTTACAGATCGGCTGAGAAGGTACCCAATTCTACTAAACACCATTCACTGTGTGGATAGCTATCTACCCTGGACCCAGGAAGGCTTGGCAAGAGTGGCACAGCACTGGCTAAAGGTGCCCACTAGAGATGCCTACACTGACAAGGTATGGAAGCTGCAAGAATGGGAATGATAGTCGTGTACAGGATATGATTTTTTGCTCAGATTTGGCATGGTGTGAACATGAAAGCTAGAAGATTATGAATAATTCAGAGTTTTCTCTTCTTTTTAGAGTGATGCAGCATTCACTCAGGCTACATTTATTGTATCCCCCGGCAGTATGCCGGAGGATACTTTGGATTCAGCAGTGTTTCGCCGCCGCCGCCGCCGCGTCACATTCTTGTGTGCGCTCTAGCGGTCACATTTCTCGACGAATTTCTTTCAGACTTCCTGTGGACGTGTATCTTGGTAAAATCTGGACCCCTATAGTTTCTGGTGATGCTGCCCCCAGTGTTCCGTCTTTTATAGGGTAAAAGGCCATATTTTTGGGGATAGTTTGTGTGCGCTCTAGCGGTCACATTTCTCAACGGATTTTGTTCAAATTTTGTATGAAGGTGTCTCTTGGTAAAATCTGGAACCCTATAGATTTTGGTGATGCTGCCCCCAGTGTTTCGTCTTTTATAGGGTCAAAGGTCATATTTTGATAGATGTCTTGTGTGTACTCTTGTGTGCGCTCTGGCGGTCACATTTTTCAACGGATTTCGTTCAAATTTTGCATGAAGGTGTCTCTTGGTGTAATTTAAAAACCTATAGTGTTTGGTGATGCTGCCACCAGTGTTCCGTCTTTTATAGGGTCAAAGGTCATACTTCAGGGCATGGCGTGAGTGCACTCTGCAGGCCACATTTCTCAACGGATTTTGTTCAAATTTTGTATGGAGATGTATCTTGGTATAATCTACACATGTTTAATTTTTGGTGATGCTGCCCTCATTGTTCCGTCCTTTATAGGGTCAAAGGTCATTTTTCCATTTCTTGCACTCTTACTTCTGCATTTCTTGACGGATTTCGTTCAAATTTTGCATGAAGGTGTCTCTTGGTGTAATCTAAAAACCTATAGTTTTTGGTGATGCTGCCCCCAGTGTTCCGTCTTTTATAGGGTAAAAGGCCATATTTTTGGGGATAGTTTGTGTGCGCTCTAGCGGTCACATTTCTCAACGGATTTTGTTCAAATTTTGTATGAAGGTGTCTCTTGGTAAAATCTGGAACCCTATAGATTTTGGTGATGCTGCCCCCAGTGTTTCGTCTTTTATAGGGTCAAAGGTCATATTTTGATAGATGTCTTGTGTGTACTCTTGTGTGCGCTCTGGCGGTCACATTTCTCAACGGATTTCGTTCAAATTTTGCATGAAGGTGTCTCTTGGTGTAATTTAAAAACCTATAGTGTTTGGTGATGCTGCCACCAGTGTTCCGTCTTTTATAGGGTCAAAGGTCATACTTCAGGGCATGGCGTGAGTGCACTCTGCAGGCCACATTTCTCAACGGATTTTGTTCAAATTTTGTATGGAGATGTATCTTGGTATAATCTACACATGTTTAATTTTTGGTGATGCTGCCCTCATTGTTCCGTCCTTTATAGGGTCAAAGGTCATTTTTCCATTTCTTGCACTCTTCTGCATTTCTTGACGGATTTCGTTCAAATTTTGCATGAAGGTGTCTCTTGGTGTAATCTAAAAACCTATAGTTTTTGGTGATGCTGCCACCAGTGTTCCGTCTTTTATAGGGTCAAAGGTCATACTTCAGGGCATGGCGTGAGTGCACTCTGCAGGCCACATTTCTTGATGGATTTCTTTCAAATTTTGTATGGAGATGTATCTTGGTATATCTCTCAACACATTTCTTTCAAATTTTACATGAAGATGTGTCTTAGTGAAACCTACACATCTAAATTGTTTGCTGATGCTACCCCCACTGTACCACTTTCTATACAGTCAAATGTCATATTCAGGTTGTTGTTAGGGTCAAATGTCATATTTTTGTTGCATGCATTCTGGAGGACACATTTGTTAACTCATTTCTTTCAGATTTTGTATGTAGGTCCATTGTAGATTACACCTCTACAGCTTTTGGTGATGCTGCCTCTAGTGTTCCGTCTTTCATAGGATCAAAGGTCATATTTTACTGGATGGCTTATGTGCGCTCTGAGGTCATATTTCTTCCGAATTTTCTATAAAAATGCATTATACTCCAATCTGCACAAATCGTTTTGGTAATGCTGCTCCTAGTGTTTACAATATTCCGGTCCACTGGGAGGGGATGGGGGAGGGTCTTTGTCCCTCCTTCAAATCGCTGCCAGTGCCGGGGGATACATTTCGCATTGCGCGGCACCAGCAATGCACATTTCTAGTTTGTTCTATGATTTATTTCCTTTGGGTTGCAATTGGGGTTTTAATTTAGGTGTGGAGTCAGGGTTGGTTTAAGGGGAAGCTACATGTACATATACATGTACATGTTTGTACACTTACTACATGTACTATAATGTTATACTTAGTGTCAAAGGCACCAAATCCAGAATTTGAACAGACATTCATTTTTATTCCTGTGAAAATCAATTAATCTACACATTACCTTTGCAGCTGAAGATATTTGTTTACTGAGAGCTACATGTAGAAGGGCATTGGCTCATGCCTTCTCATATAGAGTTTCTGGCTCTCAGCAGACACAGTCAGTGTTACAGAGCTACAGAAATACAATAATGTCCTACCACTAGATTGATGATGTTCTCCTTTCTTCTGTCCCACCACCCACCCATCCATCCATCCCTCAGCGTATTCGACTTCCCTGGCCTTCTCATTTCCAAGACAGAGGAGTGGAAGCACTGTGCCAGGCCATGGCCTACGTTCATACCACGGCTGCTGCCACTACCGAGAGGCTTTACGTCAAACCTTTCAAGTTCTTCACTCCGAGGAACTACCTGGACTTCTTGGACCTCTTCAAGAACCTGACGTACAAAATCACCAAGGAGGAGAGGGTATGATTAACAGATCTAGTGGAATCAGCAAAATGATGAAAAATGGTCCTGAGCAAAAGCTCAATAAAAGATGACTTGAGCAAGGAATGCCAGTTTTGAGACAAAAGACCATTTTGAAAAAGCATTTTAATCATTCAACATTTTTTCTTGGATAATGTTGTGATTCGTTGAATTAATATTTTGAATCAACAATTGTGCATTTATTGTTTGTTACATGTAGGTATGTTAAGGGCTTCACAAGTCAAACCTTTTCAAAAAAGGTGTGTAATAAAATTATGTGCGCAAGTACCAACAATTGGCGTAAAAAACAGGCTTAATTTGTTTCCTTTTTACACACTGACAGGCGAATATGAACAAGTTTGAACAGGCCCTTGACAAGGTGAACGAGGCGTTTTCCAGCATATCTGATTATCACGGGGAGATCACAGCACTCAACCCCCAATACCAGATGGCTCAACAACGTACAGAACAGATTCTACATGAGGTCCATGAGTGTGAGCAGATATTTGCAGATGTAAGTCATTTTGTCGCTTAAATTTGTATACAACATACAAAAGCACTTACATACTTCTAATGTAAAGAGCTTGTTGTACATTGAATACAGATGATACATGTATATTAAAAGAGTATTGCTTTTAAGTATTCTCTATGTTCAAAACTACCAAACTATATGTACTGTACCTGAACAAAGCTATTTCTACAAAGAACAATGTGTTATTAATGTTATAATAACACTGTCAACTTTATCATAAAATAAGGTAAATGTAGCATGGTTAATTGCATGTTCAGCATGTACATATACATGTGTATGTATCCCCTTTTCACTTACGCACATGTAGAAGGCACCTTGTATATTTCTAACTTTAAAATGTGCCTTAGAAAATTCCCAAATGACACTATTCAAGGTTCGTATTGAACCTGTTTTTAGTTCAAAAAGTTGGTGTTAGAAAAATATGCACTGCATTTCACTGGCATTTCGTAAGCATCATGTATGATAATGTGGAACTGTTGATGTACTACTGTAACAGTTATTATAGCTGTCAACATGAAGATGTATTATTTGAATGTAGCATGTATATTTGATATTCAACAGGCAAGAAGTAATTGTGCTGAGGATGAAAAAGATATCATGACTCTACAAGACCCTCTCAATGACATGAAGAAAGAAGCACAGGCAGAGTTAGATAAGGTAAGATGAGATCTAATGATGATGTAATGATGGTGAAGATGATGATCTTGTTGACATTGAGGAGGAGGAGGATGAGGGTGATGACAATAATTGTGATGATGATGAGCATGATGATGGTCATGGTGGTAAAAATTATGATGAAGATGGTGATGATGATTATGAGAAGGATGATAATACCGTTGACTATGATGATGACGTTGATTGTGATGATGATAATGATTATGTTGATGGTGATTGTGATAATGATGATGACATTGATTGTGATGATTATGATAAGGATCATGATGATTATGGTTATGGTGATTGTGATGATGATAATAACGGTGATTGTGATGATGATAATGATTATGTTGATGGTGATTGTGATAATGATGATGACGTTGATTGTGATGATTATGAAAAGGATCATGATGATGATGTTGATGGTGATTCAGATTGTGATGATTATGATAAGGATCATGACGATGATGTTGATGGTGATTGTGATGATGATGATAATGACGATGACGGTGATTGTGATGATGATAATGATGAAGTTGATTGTGATGATGATTATGATGATGATAATAATGATAATGATGTTGATTGTGATGATAATAATGATAATGATGTTGATTGTGATGATGATGACATTGATAGTGATGTTGATGATGCTGCTGCTGCTGATGATGATAAGGATGATGCTGGTGAGATAAGAGCTTGTGATAATGATTCACATTTTCTCATGTGAACAGGTGAATCCAGTATATGAGGCAGCTCTCCATGCCCTGCGGAGCCTTGACAAGGCAGCCCTTAATGAGCTACGTACATTCCATGCTCCACCACTCAAGGTCGTCAATGTCATAAATGCAGTATGTCTCATGTTCAGACAACCAATGGAGTAAGTCGTTCCCTTTCTCTTCTATACCTATATGAATGTCTACCATTTGTAGTTTGGAGGAACGATTTAGCCTTCAGTTTATTGTTGTGAAATTTTGAATGGAGACCGATGGGCACGTTCCACTGTCTCTGCAGTTTCCCAGCAATATGTAAAGCATCACATGATCTTCTGTTACTGTCAGAAGTTATCACTTACGTAAGCCTCTATCATACAGTCCAGGGTATGAGAGTTTATATATTTCACTTTAATGCGGAATACTCCACCATGCATATACATGTACATTGTAAGTATATTGTACAATGCATGAGGCATACAGATATGGTTAGGTTAAGAGTCAGGGTTAGGGTTAGGGTTGGGGTTAGGGATATGTTTAAGGTAATGGTCAAGGTTAGGCCCTAGGATCAGTGTTAGCATTAGGGTTTCTTGTGTGATTGGGGGTATTGTGCAGTTCCAATGACTCTTTCCAACCGATACATTGACTCTCATCCATATTCTTGTCACTTCAGCTGGGCTAATGGCAAGGTCCTCATCAACCGCAAGAACTTCTTCCAGGAGCTAGAGTTCTACGACAAGACCTCCATCCCCACCGACATCTTCCACAAGCTCAACGTCCTTTTCATCCAAGACCCGACCTTTGACCCCGAGGTCATCAAGACGGCCAGTGTCGCGGCCAGCTCACTGTGCATGTGGGTGCATGCTGTCTACGCCTATGCAGTCATTCATCGGAACATGAGACCGAAGCTGCAGAACGTGGAGGAAGCTGAAGCCAAAGTTCAAGAGGTGAGATTGATTTGTTCTCATCCAGATAGTGATCTTGTCAGCCTCTTCCATCCTTCCTTCTCCCTGAGGGTCATCTTCTTTCATCTACTCCCTCCCCTTTATCTATCCCTACTATCTTCCATGTAAGGATCACAACAGAAGTACATTTTAAATCATTGTACTTTATGCCATCCTCGCCTCACCCCCCCCCCCCCCACTTTGTCTTGTTTAGTATTTATATACTAATTTTATATGTACCGGCAAAGTTAGCTGATTTACATGTAAATCATGCTATATAGTGCGTATGAACAAAGTTTGTGGATAAAAATCGCAGAGAATAACGTTGACTGTAGATTAAAACAGTTACATGTATCTCATGAAAATAGATCAAGGATGACAGGGCCTGATCGATTAAGAGTAGGAATTTGTTTGTCCACGACAATGAATATTTTATGGAGTAGAATTGTAGTAGGCAACCATGGCAACCAGATTTTATCAAGTTTCAACTCCTTTAGGGTTCCCCCTAAAAATGAAACAAAAAAAAACAAACTTTTCTTGAAGTAAATACTTTTTATCTGTAGGCCTTCTGTAGGCCTTCTGTAGGCCTTCGAAATTTGTCAAATGTTCATCCTTGACTAACTGATCAGGGTTATAAAACTAAAAGTTAATGAGAGAAAATTTTGATCGTTTAATTTACATGGAAGCAATTCAATGAATTATAGATGCTTACATATCTTCATTATTCTCCAAACTTACATTTTTTTTAATGGGATAACCCTCCTATAGGCACAAGGTCATCTTGGCAGCAAGCGAGTGAAGGCCCAGGATATGAAAGGACTTCTGGAGCAGAAACGCAAGGAATACCAAGAGAGTATCAGACAGGTCAAGCTCTTTGAAAAGAAAATAAAGGTCAGTCAGTGTCTCAATGCATCACAACTTCATTTACATGTACTTCAATCATCACATGGTTGAATGGTTTGCTTGTGAAGTTGATTGTTGTATATTTGAACCAAAGATTGGATCCCTTACAAAAATGTCCTGTAGTAATACCACAGGACTGTACCACAGCACTATACCACAGAATGTACCACAGGAACGGTCCTGTGGTAACGTCCCAATTTACCACAGGAATACCACAGGAATGGCTTAATATGTGGTAAAGGTTACCACAGAAGGGATTAGTATGTGGTATTAGATACCATAGAATTACCACAGACTACCACACACCAGTTACCACACAGACTACCACACGCCAGTTACCGCACAGATTACCACACACCAGTTACCACACAGAATACCACACCAGTTACCACACTCCGGTTACCGCACAGATTACCACACACCAGTTACCACACAGAATTACCACACCGGTTACCACACACCAGCTACCACACAGATTACAGATTACATGCATATCGTTAAATATTCCTGTCATATTTTGGGTGTGTAACACAAATATCACAGCCAGCCGTTTACACACAATCATCATAGTACACTGTACATGTAAACTACCACAGGTGTACCTGTGGTTACATGTATTCCTGTGGTATTTTGGTGTTGACAATGTGTACCACAGGAATACAACAGGACCACAAGAATACACACCACAGTCATCTACTTGCATTACCACACAAATATATGATACAGTACCACAGGAATGCAACAGGACCACAAGAATACACACCACAGTCATCTACTTGCATTACCACACAAATATATGATACAGTACCACAGGAATGCAACAGGACCACAAGAATACACACCACAGTCGTCTACTTGCATTACCACGCAAATATATGATACAGTACCACAGGAATGCAACAGGACCACAAGAATACACACCACAGTCGTCTACTTGCATTACCACACAAATATATGATACAGTACGACAGGTGTACTGTGGTAACAGATATTCCTGTAGTATTTCGGATGTTAACAATATGTACAACAGAAATACAACATCACAAGAATACCACAACTAGCAGTTGACATTATCACACAATTATATGCTAAGGTACCACAGGTGTACCTGTGGTAACCCTGTGTCAGCAAATATTCCTGTGGTATTTCGGATGTTAACAATATGTACCACAGGAATACAAGAGCACCACTTGCGACTTGTTGTGCATTAGCACACAAGTATATTGTGTGGCAACTTGTATTCATGTGGTATTTCGGATGTACCACATGAGTACAACAGGACCACAAGAATACCACAGCCACCAGTTGACATTACCACACAGGTATATGGTAAAGTACCACAGGTGTACCTGTTAACAGCTGTGGTAACATATATTCCTGTGGTATTTTGTGTGGTAAAGACAAGTACCACAGAGAATACCACAGGACATTTTTGTAAGGGATGTAAGAGAGGCAGATCCTGGATTTCCAGGAAGGCCGGGGGGGGGGGGGGATCTTTTGATATTGAGTTATAAACCTTTTTGTGCCCAATATGTAATTTTTAGTACCTGCACAAATCTTTCTTGAAATTTCAGATGATTCACTCAACTATGCATCTGTTTTTTGATGTGTAAGATATATTTCCCTGTAGCTCTCATAGTACTTTGCGGCTTTACTTTTGTATTTTTCTCCTCATGATACAAAATATGTTGATATTACATATGAGTGAGTTATGAAACAATAATAATAATAATAATAACGGTCATTTATAACGCGCTATTCACAAAAGAGTATCATAGCGCTTACAATTCACAATAAAATATACATGTATACAAAAGAACAAAAAATAACTTTATGGATAAAGATAAGTTTTTAGTTTGGATTTAAAAGTTAGCTGGTTTTCTATTACTCGTATTGAGAGTGGGATATTATTCCAAACCCTAGAAGCAGTTACACTAAATCGTTTTTCAGCAAATGAAAGAGTTGATCTGGGAATTACAAGTCTAGTGATATCAGTTTTTGAACGGAGATTACGAGCGGGTAAGTACAACGAAATTGTGTCAGCAAGGTAACAAGGGGCAGTATTATTGAGTAATTTGTGCACAAACAAGCAGAGCTTAAACTGAACACGCTGAGAAAAAGGAAGCCAGTGTAGTTCTTTAAATAAAGGAGATACCTGGACTCTCCAGCCAACCTGAAATACCAAGCGGGCTGCACGATTTTGAACACTCTTGATTCTCTTCTTATCCTTGGGAGAAAGAACGACAAACAGACTATTGCAATAATCAATTTTTGACAATATAAGGGCCCTAACAGCATGATGACAGGTTTTTACATCAATGAACCTTCTTACTCGCCATAGATTCTTCAAGTGGAAATTGCACGTACGTACTATGTTATTAACATGTGTTGCAAGCGTAAAACTTGTATCAATGCATATACCAAGATTCATAACTGTGGAGGATAAGGCAATCATCTTGTCCCCTACTGGAAGTCTAACATCAGACAAGTCGTTGACACAGCGAGTAGATGGACACAATACAATAAACTCTGTCTTAGAAACATTAAGTTTAAGAAAGTTTCTAGTCATCCACTGGCTAATATCTAGAATACATAATGAAATACGTTGCAACACCTCCTGCACACTATCTGTTGAACGGGGATCAAATGGAGCATACAATTGAATATCGTCAGCATAAATTAAGTAACGTAGATTGTGCTTCTGAATAATACTACCTACAGGAGTGATATAAGCGCTGAAGAGGAGGGGACCCAAGACAGACCCTTGAGGGACTCCATATTCAGAAGTCCATGGCTCTGACATTTGTTCCTTGATTTTCACCTGTGATGTCCAACCAGTTACGTAAGAATGTGCCCATCTTAAAGCAATATCGGACAGTAACAAATCTGATTTAAGCCGTTTAATTAAGATCTCATGGTCGACAGTATCGAACGCTGCACTCAAGTCTAGAAGCACAAGAACAACTGCTTTCCGTTTGTCAAACTGAGCTAAAGTATCATTTTGGAGCTTAAGGAGAGCAGTCTCAGTACTAAAGTGCATTCGATAAGCTGACTGCATGGGATCATTCAGCTCATTGGTTGAAAGATGTTCAATAAACTGAGATGCTGCAGCTTTCTCGATGATCTTTGCTACGAAACTTAAATTACTAACAGGTCTGTAATTTTTAATATCCTGATGGTTTAAAGAAGGTTTCTTAAGAATGGGTGTGACTACTGCTTGATGGGCTGTAGCAGGAAAAACTCCGGATTGAAGAGAAGCATTCACAATCTGCGTAAGTGCAGGAACATGGCAGTCTATGTACTTCTTCAGGAGCCATGTTGGTTCCGGGTCCAGTGAGCAGGAGGAGTTAGACATCTTCATCATGATTTTCTTCAGACTATCTTCAGAGACAGGATGAAAGGCAGAAAAGGAGCTTTCTTTGTTGCTCTCAAAGCACTGATCAAGTTCCAAGGGGTCAGAATTGTCAAGACTCTCACGAATGTTTACAATTTTATTGACAAAGAAATCTTTAAAACTGGTTACCAATGATGCAGAACCCTCATTGCTGGGTAATGACTTAATTTCCTTGTTCAAAAGACTGTTTAAGGTGTTGAAAACAGTCTTAGTGTTAGCATCAGTTAGTTTGTCTGCCAGGAATGTCGTCTTAGCCTGGACCACTGCATCATGAACACACTTCTTGGCACAAGCAAAGAGTCTGTGGTTGGCATCAGTCCGATGCTTTTTCCATCTTCTTTCAGCCTGCCGTCTGGATCTGCGAGCAGCAAGGATGTCTTCATTAAACCAAGGATTATACACGCGGGTAGACTGGAGGCAGGACTTCATGGGTGCATGATTATCAAGCCATTCATTTACTGCAGAAGTATATGCTTGTAGAAGAACATCAGGATCACAACTATCTGGAAGTGTCATAAGGACATTATAAAGCATTGATGAAAAGCTGTCAGGATCAATATTCTTAAGCTTTCGGACGTTGCATCAAACCTTCTTAGGTTCAGGCGTTTCTGGAAGACTGTACAAAAAGTGCACACAGTGATGATCTGAAAGAAAGTTCTCATGTATGGTGAGGTCTCGTATCAGGCAATCCATTTTAGGATCATTTTGGTCGTCATGTAGCACAGAACAGTTCAGATTCATGAGATTCCTCGATATAACAAGATCCAATGTATGGCCGAGTTTATGAGTTGCCCCACGAACATGTTGTACCATACTTCCAGTGCTGATAATTGACAAGAACTGTCGAACTTCAGACCTGGATGGCTCATCAACGTGCAGATTGAAGTCACCAACAATCATAACCTGTCCTGATAGAATTGTGATCTCATTTACCAATGTTTCAAATTCGGTCAGAAAATCACTGATACGTAGGCGGTTAGATGTTGAAGGAGGAGGTCTGTAGATGATAAATATATGAGTATTGCCTGCTTTATGTCCGTATACTACATGTGCGTGTTCAAAGGTTTTAAATTTCAATTGATCTACATCAATGTGATGTAAATTCATATTCAAATGGGACTTAAACAAAGCAGCAATTCCACCATGATGGTCAGTCAGCCTTGGTATACTAAAAAGAGTATATCCAGCAGGAGTACACTCATTGATGATCGCCGAATCACCTTCACGAAGCCATGTTTCAGTTATCATCATAAGATCTAAGTCATGTTCAGATATGTAGTCATGGAGAAGAAAGGTTTTGTTTCTTATGGAGTGAGCATTCCACAAACAAACTTTAATATCTGCAATATTTCGAGGGACAAATCTCTGAATTGGTATGAGATTTGTCTTCACAACCCCACGAGAAGTATTGAATCTTTTGGGAGAAATGGGAGAGATCAAAACAGGAATATGACATTGTTTCCTTCGACCACCACGTTTTCCCCGATGGGAAGGTTGCAAGGTTTCCAGGAAATACCAAGTACATTGATGTAGTCTAATATATTCTGTTCAATGACTTGTAAATGACTTCCTTTTGAAATATCATTATATTTCATGAGGGAACACTTATCATAGGATAATAATGACTTGGATTCATCAGACGTATCCTTCCACTGCCTCTGCTTCCTGACAGGGCCTGGGTTCGGCTGTATATCGCCAGATGCAAGAAGCCTTACTTGAAAAGTGGAACTTGTGTTAGAATAGTACGGAGTACGAGTTCTCAGAAACTTGATATGCCTTGTGTGTAGTATGCTAGAAGCATGTTGTAGGCCTATACACGGGCTATGCACAGGAACCTCAGCTTCACCATCCTTAAGGAGACCACACAATAGCACAATAAAGATCCACTTGAGTAACTCCATTGTTTGATGCAGATTCAATTCAGACACTGAATGATCTCTGAAGATAAGAATGGCCGAGCACAACAATGTAGCAACAAGAATGGCAGGAAGAAGTAGTATGGAGAATATGAAGAGTGTTCAGTTTAGCTCTGAAAAGTTCCTCTGCTCAGTATAAGAGATCAGTAGCACAGATAGATCCAAAAACTGTCTAGGAAAATCTCCAACTGCTAAATAATATTCTGGTGTACTATTCCAGACACCATGTTAAGGGTAACACTGAAATTATCAACAAAACTTAGAGAGCACACAGAGAGTCAGCCTGCTAGGCGCGCACCTCTGTGATCAAACCAGGTTGGAAGTAAACTAGCTTTAAGAACAAATAATGTATTCAGAAAAAACAGTACGTGAATAAATGAGAAACTGACATCCACTTTACTACAGTCTGATGAACATACCATGCAGGCATGACTTTATTACATTCAAATGTTGTTGATGTGAGGAGAAACATGTGTGTCATATTTCATTTCTTTGCCCCATCCAGCTCATCGAAGCTAAGATCAAAGCAGCCACTGACCTGATGAGCAACATGGAAGAGCAGCACCAGAGTTGGAAGAGCAGCCTGGACCAATCTCACAACCACCTCAAGACAGCACCTGGTGACTCCCTCCTAGCAGCGGCTTGCACCACCTACATGGGCCCAATGGATGAGACCACCAGGGCTGTTGTGCTTGCTGATTGGCTGCATGCTTGCAGCAGTGGGAGATACCATGTTGGAGCGGGGAGGGCCAGCGCGCTTAGTGGGATGGAGCATTCCCTAGCAGCAAGTCCTGCCCTGAATGCGGTACGAAGCTCTTTTCCCTTTTGAAATATTAAAGTGATATTGTCATCATTTTTACTTAATGGCCATATGCTGTACTTCGCATGAAAACAAGCTGTACAAAAATCTTAAAGGACTTCTTTCTGTGATAAATTTAAATCATTTTTTTTCCTGAAGGGAAAATATTGTTGCATGATTGAAAGGGTACCCCCCCCCCCCCCCCAAAAAGTAAATAAATACATTTAACCCATTTGCCTATGGGAACTGCATGTATCCTGTTTTAATCCTAAGCTAATGAGAGGATATAGTTAGTAGTTAACAGGTTACCTTTAGGTTCCGCATGATGCAAAGAGAAATGTCCTAAATAATGATGTTTGAACAGGAGACATGAGCATGAGGATGAGAAAGAATGAAATTAATATAATGAGGCACATATGAAAAATCCTTTAAAGATAAAATTGAGTTCTGGTCATGCGATAATGTTGTGAAATAAACGGTCTCAAAGCAATTGGGAAAGGTTGATCATGTCTACACAAGAATTAGTGTATACTGTGAGGTTTGGGAATCATCAAAATGACAAGAAATTGACCCAATCCTGTTGAAAAGCACATGCATGTAGCACTGCATACAGAAATTGGATTGTGGGACTGCACACATTTGGCATGTTCCCCCCCCCAAAAAAAAACCCCAAAAAACCCCCAACACTACTGCTATTTCTCTCACATTTCAAATATGAGGGCATTTAAAGGGCAATCATTTTCAGGGGCCTTTTCTACTATGATGTTCTTCCAAACTAACATAAAAAGCATGAGAAAGCTCACAAATTATTCTTCACCTTTCCCAGAACTCAACCTTCTCTTTAAAGGATAACGATGAAACCACAAATTCATCTTGACAGTTGCATAGTTATCAATATCATATTTGGAGCGTGTGTTTTACGACAAGATTTTTGTTTTAGCTCTATCACTTTTTTTTTGCTAAACTAGGTGCAAGAAGTAAATGCTGAGGTTGCCCAAGGTATCCTACCTGATAACGACAGCCCTTCAGCCGAAGTTGATCTTCCTCCACGACTGGCGGTCATCAACGAGAATAACGGTGACGGTTCGTCGTCCAGGAGAGAGCAGCCAGAGTCCGAGATCAACTGTGCCGTACCCATCAGACAGAATTTCAGCGTAGAAGGTGAGCAGAAGAAAACATGATAATACGACAGTTGTGGCGACTATTGCTCTGACATAACAATTGCTCTGTAATCAGTTTCATACCCTAGCCTAATTCCTGATTAGAACGCTGTACCCAACATGTACTATACGTGTATCTTACCTTAACTATAACCCTAACCTACATGTAACATCCAATTTCAGCCCTGACATTAACCTTATGTCTTTGACTGAGAAAATGTCAACAGAGAACATATGTCAGATTACCGAAAAAATACATGAAGCAGTACTTGCAGGCAAATTTACATGTGTAGGTCAAAACCTGCAGTGTTTATATACGCACACATAATATTGCCTATGAATATCTGTCTTCCTTGCTACTATCTTCCCATCACTCCGCATACAAACTTGGCTCAACTACAGACACAACGGCCCTCCATGTGCCTAGACTAAATTCAAAGATAGGGGAGTGAATTTTTTATTACAGTGGCCCGGTTACATGGAATAGGTTACCAGTTGAATTACTGTGTAGTACCTTGACTGAGTCTTTAAGGAGTATCTCAACACATACCTATTTACGTTGTATTTAATTGTATTACACTGATATCACATTTTTTGAGCTTTCACCCATTGATGAATTTGTTCGTAAAGCGCTTTAATTAGTTTTAAATTGGATATAGCGCTATAAAATAAACAATTCATTATTATTATCATTATAGATAAAGATGTATTTTGGCTCGATAGGGATAATTCATGCTAATTGGGGTATATCACAAGAACTACAATGCACTTGCACTTGTCTGTGTCATGTTCAACTGTTGTATCCCAAATGTTGGAGAAAAAAACAACATCTAGGGTTACTTCGGTAGCAAGTTAGTAAGGTAGTTTAATGTAGAAATTTCACAAACATGAAATGGAAACTGATCTAGTGTAATGTTTGGCACATACATGTAGATGTAAACTCAAACTTAGTAATTTGATATCATAATTTTGCTCATTCCTGTTGTCATTAATCCTTGGAATGTTGTGTATTATTTGTAAAGAGCTAATTCAATATTTACTATCAATTTATCATTAATGATTATTTGTTAGTTTTGGAATTGGTCTTTTTATTATATTCCCCCTTGTCTCACATATGGTAACTTTGGCCCAGTATAAGTAATACTGATGAGAGTATATAGATGATTACTAATGAATAAGGCAACTTTGTTATTGAGTGTATTATAGTCTCATATCACTATATTAACTTGGCTTTAATATGGTGATATGAGACTATAATACACTCAATAACAAAGTTGCCTTATTCTGCAACTCAGACAGTATGCATATATGCTCAGGATATATTCGCCTATCAACCAAAGTCAGTCACTGTTCTTTTTCAAATACTTTAGCCATTCCGTCTTTTTCATTTTCCTGTATCCTCCCTCAAATTAGATATCCTTGGTGACAAGGAGGAGCTTATCAACTGGAGACACAGCAGCAGCGTGGTGTGTGATCAATTCTCGGTGGACAATGCCCTATATGCCCGTGCATGTATAATCGGAAGACGGCGTCAGTGGCCCCTCTTGATTGACCCAGATAACCAGGCTCTTAGCTGGATAGTCCAGCTGCAGGAGAAAGGACTGGCCAGTTTTCATGACATTGTGTATGAAGAGGAAGAGGAGGGTAAGATATGTGACCATGTACTCAAGGGTTACGTACAACTGTACTCTACTGAAACTACTGTAGGCTTTACGAATGTTGCATATTTTGATTTTGCATAAGATATTCAGTGACAAAGAAAAAAATCAGATTTTCAGTTCAACAGGGATTCATAAAATTTGAAGTTAGTCTCTATCAAACAGTGTTTGTATTTTAAAAAAGGCACTATGACTGAAAACTTGAAAAATTATCTTCATTCAATTTAATTTGTAATACTTGTTTGTGAACTTGGGGTACCACAATTGGAAAATCATGTACGTCAAATTAGAGTTAAACCTGTATTCATTTAAAGCAATTAAAACATGTACATGTATACATACCATTTGCTAGTCAAATTGTGAAACATTTCACATAAATCTTTTTCTTTTTATTAGACAGTTCTATGATGTAGGGTTCAGACCTGGGTTGCTGTTGAGTTAGATTTAGGGTTAAGGTTAGGTATAGTGATGGTTTTAATGTTGAACTTTGGAACCTGGTTAATTTTAGATTATGAATCATGGAGCAATCATCTGCAGAACTTGTGTTCTACTCTAACTGCATGTCTGTTTACCGAACATTTGACCTCTTCACTGACAGAGGAGTCTCTTGTCCAGGATGGTGATCTATTGGAAGAACTGAACAACCCTGAGCTGACAGAGGATCGTCTGATGGAGAGCAGGAAGCTAGAGAGTGTAGCGACCTCTCAATTTGCTCTGAGTAGAGCAGACCAAAGCTCTTTAGGAGGAGAGACGGACTATGGGACAGAGTTCCCAGACACACCTAGGACACTCACCACGTAAGTCATGATTCAAATCAATGTGGAAAAACTTGAGGCTCTTCAGAATCAGTTGCAATTCATGAGAGTGAAACACAAGTTCTCCTATCAATTCCAAATTTTAAGATTGCTTATCTCTGAAGTACAGGGTGTGATTGATTCAGATCAGTTGCAACTGGTTTGATGTGGGCCACGTCTAGACTGGGCCCACATCAAACCTTTGGTAAAAGCCACGTAAATGCATCCCCCCCTAAAAAAATCCCAACATGATGATAATGTAGAATACATGTATATAAATAGTTACTTTTTATAGTACATATTAAGTTTTATTTAGTGTATAGTATAAGTAATATTCAAAGGCTTCCAAAAAACACAGAGCTTGAGAAATTTTAAACCACGACATGTTTATTTGTAGTTTGTGTTTATTAATGTATTTATCTCAAAGTGCCTCGTATCCAGTGCAAAAGTTACTACTATCGTGCAATACTTTCCCCATGTTTGTCCAGGAATGGTGGAGTCACCCCCAAGGACAACATGAGTGAAAGGGACTTTGACATCCACAGCATAGGCACCAGCAGTTACTCTGTGACGACCCATCCCTTCTCCGTCGACCTAGGCAGTGCGCGACCCTTCTCCGACCTCTGGGTCGTGTCGGCCGACGACTTCCTTCTGGAGGAGAGGCTGATCCAGTCCGTTGTGATGGGACTGAGTCTGGTAGTTACAAACTTGGAGAGGAAGGACTTGGATGTGAAGTTCAATGATGTGCTTACGAGGAACTTGGTGGAGAACGAGGAAGGGGAGAAGTCGGTGAGGATCGGGAGCCACATGTACAGCTACAACACCAGATTTGCCCTCTACCTGACAACCTCTGTTCCTCTAGAGCTGGAAGGTTAGTGTTACAGTAATAATAATGTAAAATTAGAAACTTTGGAGGGATAAAACCTACATGTATTTGCTAATTGTTAAGGACAGCCATTTTTACATCAAGAAACTTTTGGGCATTGCAAAAGTTTAATGTTTTATCTATTGTAATTCAGTTATTTGATGGCATGATACATGTACTTTTGCGAATGTGAACCACTCACACAGTTCTCAAACATATAACTCTAATTTACTGCAGAAATGTAGTTTTCTATAAATGGGCTTCTTGCCTACAAACGATCCACAAGCAGTTACATGTATACATGTACTACACTACATACATGTACCACATATGCTCTTCTCACATGAATTCCAAATTCAATTCGAGTGAAATTTCTAAATATTATTTTTTGAGCGCTATTGTCCTTTTTTGTTTTGGACACTCATGGGTATCTTTTATAATTTTTATGGTCCCTGTGACCAAATGGATTCCAAGTGCTAGTATAATATTAATACATGGTTGGGAGTGCGTTGGTGCGATCTGGCAACATGCAGGTTTTTATCGTGGTGTACTATACGCACGAGTTGCATAGTCATGGAGGCTGCCATTACTTTCCTGGATGACATGACATAAGCGCTGCCAACGAAATTCAATGTGCAATTAAACTACGCCATTTCATTGCGTTTTATTTTGCACGCACCAGAGGTATGCGTACGCGCAGCTCAGCCGTGCATTAGTACTTTTTTTGCACGGTCATGTGGTGTTATTTGACCAATCAGGATGGCTACATTCTAGAACCTGTTTTATAATTACTGTTGATGTATAAATGTCGGTCATTGTGAATGATTGGCTATGTTAATGAAATTTTAATCCCATGTTCCCTCATTAATAGTATCCCCACACTACATGTACAGTATGATAAGGGATGGGTCTAGTGATGGGTTAAAAAATACGATGAAGTTACAACTGCATTGTATATTATACTTTCCATATGTGAATGTGTGTTTTGTTATTGATTGATCATTTTGATCTTGAATCCTGTGCTCCCCTTTAAATGCTATCACAGGTGCAGGCTTCCTAAAGCCCCACACGGTTCAGTTCTCTGTGATTGACATGTCTGTCAACCAGGAAGGACTCACAACTCGTCTCCTAATCGATGTTATGGATGCAGAGAGACCAGACTTCGCTAACCACCAGCACTCTATCAAGGCTGATATACGTGGTCATAGCAAGATGCTCCAAGAAACTGATGTAAGAAGCCCCCTTTCCATTTTCTCTTTAGCTCCAACCTCATTTATTTTCTTTCTGTCCCTGTCTTCCATTTGCAATTGATCGATCTTGAAATGCAATTTATCAAGTACAGTCAACCTCGCTTAAGTCGACGTTGCATGTGTCGAATAGTCGCTCATGTCGAAAATAAGAAGTCCCAATTTATCCCCATAGACTTACGTGACTGCGTTAATCCTTTGTAGAAGTCAATTTTTGTAGGTCGAATACTCGCCTAAAACGATCAAATTCTCAGAACAATTCCAAGAAAAACATTAAATTTACACCGCATAAGTCGAACTAGACGGCGCTGTGAAATCAATCATTGTCGAAACTGCCACACCCCGATTTTGTATACAAAAATTCCCTGATTTGCTGGTGCGATCTCCACGTTCTCTCTCGCGCGCTCTCATGTGAAGAACAAAATGTCACGTGTTAAGTCATCTTTACACGGCCAGCCCGCCGTACCTGCATGCACTGCATGCAGTTTTATTGCCTTTCATTGCCTTCATGGCCATGTGCATATAAATGGATGTAAGGGAGGATTTAATACATTGGAATAAATCACTGGATGTGTCTGGTTTTATTCTTTATTGTCCAACTTGTAACAGGAGTGTGAAGTAATATACTGGGTATATGAAAGAACAGTACATGTACATGTATGTTCTTATTTTCTCGATGTTGGCACAATATAACTCATGGTACATTATGTGATGAGAACTCCCAATCGATCAAACTGCCGGGCCGCCGTCCATAGTCCACACCGCGGCGTCCCTGTGTTATGTATACACGTGTAAGTCGGATTTTCTTTGACTTCTGCACAAGTCGAAAATCGCCTAAGTCTACGTGTTTCACTCAGTCCCGTCATGATCGACTTAGGCGAGGTTGACTGTATTTCATTTTCATACCAATGTGTTCTTTTTTCCCTTTGATATCCATAAGATATTAGCTGTTTTACTAGAATTGCCCAACTGTGCATACAAACCATTTGTTTTGGACAAGACTGTTGAACATGTATATGCATATACCTGCCAACTGTCCCTATTTAACAGAGACAGTCCCGATTTTTGGTAAAAGAAAGAGCCACTTTTACCACTGTGTCCCTATTTGTGCAAATATCTGTCTGTAGTAATGTATAGCAAACTGAGAAATGTCCCAATTTTCAGTCTCTGCCTTGTCATTTGTCCCTACATGTGTATTTCTTTGGTTTCAGGGTTGGCAGGTCTGTATATGTTACGTGGGATTAATATGAGCTTATTTTGCTGTTTCAAGCATGAATGCTGAAATTAGGGAGCAATGTTTGCATTAAGGGAACTTGGAAAGCTTGGAAAAGACTGATATTCACAATAAGAAATTATAAGCAAATTTTACATTTATGATACCACATTGCAGTCTTCACATCATTCACCAATCATTTGCTTAAACACAATTACACAGCTGGATATTTTGAACAAAGTGATCGAGTTGAAGCATGGTATTCTTGAGGATGCTGAGTGGGGCGAGACCCTGAACACCCATCACCAGACTATCCAGGTCACCACCTCCAACCTCAAGGAAAGCTGCAACCTCCTGAACCAGCTTCAGGAGAAGCAGCACCCCTATCAATCTGTCGCAGAGCATGGTGCACTCCTCTACTCCACCATCAAACGCATCTGGCAACTCCTGCCGACGTACTACATTCCCCTCCGACGCTTCATCCGTTGGTACGCCAAGACACTCCGTGCCCGGGAGAAGGACCGCACTGACACAGCCTCGCTCAAGGCTCGGGCTGTGGAGCTCTGTAGTGCTCTCACAGAGGAGATCCATGCTAACATATCATGTGGACTCTTCCAGCATCACTCCAATCTCTTTGTGTTTCTGGTTGCTATGGAGAGGATGCGGTCGTCAGGGGAGATAACAGAAGCTGAGTGGGATCTGCTTGTCAGTGGGCTAGATGCAGCAGTACCTAGAGAGCGAGAGACCTTGTTTGATGAGGCTAACGATAGTACTGTTATTCCAGAGTGGATTACTAATGAGGTGATAACACTCTATATTTTATGAATATTTTGAAAAGATTTTAGTAATTATTCCTTGTATTTTTGCATTCAGGGACAACATTTGTCAGTCATTACACTACTAGTTAAATTATACTTATCGAAATAGTCATCATAATTTCCATTTCCTATTAGTCCTACATGCATGTAGTTGGAACATTTTATAACTGAAAGTGATGGTGATATCACATTATCACAAGTATCAATGTCACCTTGAATAATTTTAATTATAATTTGTACCATGTATGTAGTATACATGCTTAACCATAAATGAAATGAAAATGAGAAACATGTCTTCAATTCCTTTGAGGATGCTTTACCCTAATATTGCCATCACACTTGTAAAATATACTTGGTTGGAACCCAAATATGAACCTGTTTTGCATTTTCTTGACCAGATCTGGATCAAGTGTGGTCACCTGGAACAGCTGGTCCCAGCCTTCCAGGGTCTGAGGCAGTCCATGCTTCGTCACTCCAGCCAATGGAAGGAGTACTTCTCCTGCAACCCCGTCCTCCTTGCCCCCGTACCTGGCCCTGACCTCCAGAATCTCAGCTTCTGCCAGAAGGCCTTGCTGTGGAGAGTGGTGCTGCCCGACCGACTGGCCATCATATGCAGGCACCTGGTGGTGTATGAGCTGGGAGCCCACACGGCTCGTCCTGAGGTGTACAATGCTGAGGAAGTCCTGCAGAGAACCTCCAAGAATATCCCTCTGATTTTTGTCCTTCCTGCATGATACCATGTTGGGGAACAGACTGGAATGGAAGGTAACGCTGATTATATTTCTCTATAATATCCAATCCAATCTAATCCAATCCGGGGATTTGTAGAGTGCTAATATCTAGTTGTCTAATCAAAGGTGCTAGTGAGACTGAAAACTATGCAGTCTATGATCCACAAGGGAAAAACTAGTTCTATGCACTTTGAAAAGCTACATGTGTGTCTTGAGCTGAGTTTTGAAAGAAGACAGCAGATTACAAGAGCGAAGGTACTGAGGGAGTGTTCCACAACCTGCATGTGTAGGTGCAGAAGAGTGCATGATCTACCATCCTGCAGAAAACATGTTTGAGGTCTCTGTAGTTGATACATGTATCATTGTAAGTTTGCATGGGGATTGTATGGAGTAAATATGTCTTTGATGTACACATGGCAGGTCCGTGCAGTGATTTCCAGAATATAGTTTTGGATACATGTATGATCCGCAGGTTTGTAAAGCTCATTAATTCAGAAGCATAATTGAAAAATAGTTTGAAAAAGTATCTTCTGAGTGAAATTGATTTCACTTCTTTGAGCTCTTACATGTATTACACCTTATCGTTCTTATGCTTAGATGGGACTTAGTTTCGCTCCCCTTAGGACTTAATCATAAGCATTAAGCAGTCGATAAAAATGTCCTCTTTATTATTCATCTCAATCTAAAATGCCACTATTAGGTCACTCATTAAGAGATCCCCTTGATGAGATCACTCTGCAAGCAGAAGGAGGTTCATAATGTTATCAATACAAAACCTATTGCAACTTGTCATACCCCCGCCAAATGAAGTTTGTTGGGTATATAGGAATAAGCGTACGGGCGGGCGGTCCGTTGCAAATCTTGCACATCAAACTGCTTCCTCATTTTTTGAGCAATGCTCATAAAATTTGGCACACACATTTGTCTTGGGATGGAGATGTGCAAGACATATTTTTTTAATGTGTCGGAAACTGCGCTGCCATGGTAATGGCATATTATGGCAATAAATCAGTGGGAAGTCTTGCAGATCCTTTCTCATTTTTTGAGCAATGCTCATAAAATTTGGCACACACATTTGTCTTGGGATGAAGATGTGCAAGACATATTTTTGGAATGTGTCGGAAACGACATAGCAATAAATAAGGGGAAAATATTGCAGATCAAACAACTTCTTCACTTGTTCAAGCAATGCTCATGAAATTAGGCAACCACTTTGTTCATGTGGTAAAGATGTGCAAGACATATTGTTTCAATGTGTGGCAAACTGTGTTGCCACGGTAATGACATATGGCACTAAAATGGGAAAATATTGCAGATCAAACCACTTCCTCACTTTTGGAGCAATGCTCTGGAAATTTGGCACACACATTGGGGTAGGGGTATTAATCACTTTCAGTGATATTTTTTTCTTGTTATTCTTATTCTTAGATAGGACTTTGTTGTAGTGGCTTATGTTAATCATCAGCAAACATAAGGATTCAATATAAGGAGTCAATAAAATTTTCCTCTTTCTTATTCATCTCGATCTGAAATACCTCTATTAGGTCACACAGTTATAGATCCCCTTGCTGAGATCAGTCTGTACTGCAAGCAGAAGGATGTTCATACTGTTATCAACACTGTCTCCTTAGGCAACGACAAGCAGATGAGTCAGGCTGTAGATGCCTTGCAGGAATGTGTCGTGCATGGTCATTGGCTGATCCTCAACAACTGCCAAGCTGTTGACCAATGGAGTGAAGAGTTCCTTCAAATCATCCTGGTAAATGTTTGTGCAAATGATATTACCAGCATTTTAATGATGATGTACCTTAAACCAAAACTTAAATGATGTTGGCTATTATGGTGTAACTATTAAAATTTCAAACGATAATCACTTGTTTGGGTGATAAAAAAAGATGAAAATACTACTACTAGGTCGAGCGTACTCGCACTGATTTGACAAGCTTTTTCCATTCAGTTCTATTCTCCATGATCTTTGGAAGTTCCTGCATTGGTAGAAAAGTGTCTTTTTCTTTTCTTTTTTTTAAAATGTTTTTATTGGAAGAAAAGTGACTTTTTCTAACTGATCTATGTAAGTCATTGCTGGACGACCTTTGGTAATATTTATATTATTGTGTAATGGCAATAAAATGAAAATGGAAATAATAATGGAATGGAAGTGAAGGTGGAAGAGGAAATATTAATAACATTCAGTGGTGAGGTTAACCCTTTATATGCTATGGATCGAAACCCGAGACCGCCACATTGTTAGGAGTATACGGTACATGTACAGGGTACGTGTGCCAAAAGTACTGTGGCAGTCCAGTGATTGCTCCATTCGTTGACCAAAGCTGTGAAAGAATTAATTAGGTTATTGATTCTGGTAATGATAACTATTGTATAATGTGATAGTATTGATGACACTAATAATGATAAAGACACTGATAATGAAATTGATAACAATTGTATGGTAATGATAATAACTTTGATAATGAAAATGACAAATATGATAATTGAAATGGAAATTGACTCCCTCACATTGATTATGATGGTTGTAATGATGTTAATAACCATGATGGCACAATGCCCAGTTTCTACTTGCTGTGGAGAAACATTATTTATTTAAGGACTATTGCTCAGATAAGACAAAAATTTAATCTTCATAGACGGGTGTTGTGCTGCCTTAATATTTTATTTTCCTATTGATGCCTTCAATACCATGTTTCAGTAAGGACGACTGTTCAGAGAAGACAAAAAATTGTGGTCTTTACAGACAGGTGGTGTATTGTGCATGTTTGATTTAATCATCTTTTGTTCTCATGAAGCATCTTGTTACACCGGCATCCAACGTTGATAAAACTCTGCCTGCCAAGCCGGTTGAGAAGACAAAGCGAGATGATTCAACGACAGACATGATGCCCCAGACGGCTCCTAGCCAGTCTAGTATGTATGAGGGTATGGAGGTCCACTCCAACTTCAAGCTCATATTCATCACGACAGCTGACAGCAAGACTCCTCTTCCAGGTATGAAAACCATTCTTCTATTTACAAGCAGTATAAACTTCAAGATTAAATATGTAATGGTCATATAAAGTTCAAAGCTGCAATCATTTATAATGGAGTTGGGGCACCCTAAATTCTTCTTACTCATTTATACTGGGAATTAGACCCCCTGGACCAGTCCTGGGGTGGTCTAACTCCAAGTATAAATGCGGTATGAATAAATGCCCCTTCAGCTGACAGTATATATTATTTTGACTGGAAACTCCTTAATGATTTTATACACATTATGTCTTTTAATATCAGTGACACGTTAGAAATTGCTATTCATGTGTTTATAGTTAAGAGATATCTTACAATTTAAAGAATTTTTTTTTCCTCTTCAGTTTGAGGAACATTCAAGATTGTTTTTCATAATTTAATAAAGTTCTGCATGCTTCCAGGATCCAGAGTAAAGATAAGATATCTACACGTAAATCATATTGTGAATGAGTAGTCTTAAAAAAACTTATGTAGGAAGTATAAATTTCATCAGCATGTTTTTGGATGATCATTTTCCAGGGTTGGTGATTCAGAATGGTATGCAGGTGGCTTGTCAGACCAACTCTAATTTCAAGGCAACGCTAAGGACCTTCTTCAACCAAGCCATGGCCGCTGTGGACCAGCATAAACATATGGTGACCACTACACAGGCTAAGGTAGGGCACTGTTCTTTTGGGATCATGAGGTGGAGGGAGGGAGGGAGGGGCGGGGGGGGGGTGTACCCAATCTGTTTTGTTAGTGTATACATAATTATGTACGTATATTTCTTGATTTCAGGCCCTGACACCTCCCCATATTAGACTCTATCATACTTCAGCATGATCTAGGTCCAGTTTGTACTAAAATTTGTACAAATTTCTTGATTTTGTGTTTTATCTTTGTAATGTGCATTAAAAGATTTGTAATTTCTGATTTGTGTGAAAGGAGAAAAATAAGAGAAACAGGATGGTGAAAATTTGGGCAAAGAATAAGAAAGTTATGATGTCAGAAAATTGAGGTCACTACATCTATGTGAATCTCAAAGTGGCAACTTGGTGAAAAGCTTCACGATCAACCCTCCAAAAATATGATTAAATTCAATTTTTCTCCTGAGCACTTTTCCCTTGGGGAAGTACTCAAAATATATATAGGATATACATGGAGCATATTGTTATAGGTCCTCCAAAAAGAAAAAGATCCTGCTGAGTAAGAGTGAAATACATTTTGAAAAATTGACATTTTAGTCATTTTGAGTATTGACCGAAGCTACATCACAATGACCGTACCTATACGGCCAATTTGAATTTCCCATATGGAAATGTTAAGTGATTACAACTTTAAAAAAAAATCATAACTTTCTTGTTGCTTGTCTGATTTTGTTCAAACGTTCACCAATCTGCTTCTCTGATTTTTTTGCTTTCACACAAATCAAATTATTACGAAGGTTGGATTGCCCTACCCTAGATTTTATAAATTCGACTCCATTCATTTTGTACATATATACAATGTACAATGTAGATGTAGATGTACATGTGTGACAAAATTCACCAAAGCAGCATGCTGTATGTTCCATTATTTATTCAAATATTCAAGTTACGGGCTATGGAACAATTTTTCTGTAGGATCCAAAGACGAGTACATTTGTGATGCTTTCTTATATGTTTGGTATAATTGTCTTGATATGCTTACAATTTCCAGTAATGTCCTAAGTGACAGTAATGTGCAAATGAAGGGCACCTATGGTATGGTACATCTTGAAGCATCTGTATTATATACATGTATTTAAACATACATATGATGAGTATTAATTTGTACTGTTTTTTTTCATCAGAGTTTGACTGAGTTGGTGTTCTGTATGGCTTTGCTACATACTGTGCTGTCACATAGAAGATTATTCTATCAACTTGGCTTCAACAAGGACTACTCATGGTATGCCACAATTTCCACCATTTATCATTAGTGAAAATCTGTGGAGTCATTAATTACCTCAGATTCCATCTGCTAGGACTTTCTTCGTGATATACATGTATCAGTCCAATCATTGCACACAATGTACATACATATAAATTCTCTTGTTCACCAATACACTAAAGAATTAGAGAAAGCCTGGCCAGTGATCAAAAGGAGTTCCCATACCGATAATGTGCTGAAGAAGTATTCTTTCCATGATTCATTGAATGTGTAGATTTGACCCTTTGTTGGAAATAGACTTGTTCTCCAAGTAGGATGTATTTCATTGAGTTTCATTGTTTTGTTGTGTTACATGATAAAAGATCATGTAGTTATTACATTGAAATTCAATACAGGCAGTGGCATGCTAACTTTATGCTAACTCATCAATCTTATCGATGAAGCCCTAGAAATGCTGTGGCTTCAACCCATTGTAAATACTCTTAGGAACAAGGGGGGAAATGGATTACAAGTAAACCATAAGAAACCCTCATTTACTGCAATAAATCATATATACCTACCTATTATGCCTGTAGTCTTGACTACGGGACCCCTTCGAGAATTATCACACATGTGTCACAAAATTGTGCGCACCCCCCGTAATCCTATTGTCCCCTTCGCCACTCACGCGCGTCAATACGCTACGGCCATCTTCCTCTTTCTTGCTCGCCCCCGACGAGTTAGGACGTATAGTCACAGCGCTCCTGAAATCAGGTCGTATAGTATCTTTTTGGTGCGCTTTTTCACATAGTTAAAGCACTTTTAGGTACCTATATTCGTTTAGATTATAGTACTTTGTGTTTTATTAGTCACTCTTGCCGATTGCAAGGGATTTTTTGATTCCCTTTCTTGGCATTTATTTTTCTCTTTCACGGTCAGCCCCACGTAGATATTTCCGTGTTTGCGGGTGTTTCCGTTTGTCACCGAGCCTTCGGGTTCGGTGTTTGTTCTTACGGTTTTTAGGCTGTGAAAATTTCTTTAGTGCGTATCTCCCAAATAAACTTTAGTTTTATTTACTGCATTCAGTTGAAGTATTTCTTAATTTGAAAAGTATACTTTATTGTCTGTTTTATTGCAGTGGTATGAATTCGGAAGAAGAAGCAGCTGGGTCAAGGAGACCTGCTTCTTCCGAAGAGTTGTCTAGCAAGACGACTCGGCCTTCCAGAACTCCCCCGAGTACAGCGGTACGCGGGGGAGGGAGGAGGGCTAAAGGTAAGTTGCCTAGTGGTGTTCCCTTGCAGAGTTTGCCAGTTTCGGAGCTTGCGGCTTCGGGACGGGTGGCGTTAACTGAATCGGGATTGTCAACTCCGAAGCCTGTGGTTTCGGGGTGGGTGGCGTCAGATTCTAGTGGTTTGGATATCTCGAATCCAATCCCCCGGTCGCTGAGACCAGAGGGGGGGGCTGTTGTTTCCCGTACGGTAGCGTTCACTCGCTCTGATCCGTTAGGGGAGACGCGCCCCACTACTGCAGGGCAACCCACGGGCTTAGTCCATGTTGGTCTGGGTTCTCAAACCCTAGCCCCCGGCAAACGCCATATGGGGGAACGAGTACTTTCTGGGCTGTCTCAGTTGCCAGCTGATGGAAATGCTCGAGCTAACAATTATGGACGCTCTTCGGAGCAACAGGTGTTTTCACCTGAGTGCGTGACTACTAGTGCTCCCCTATTGCTGCTTTCGAGCGGTCCAATAGTGGGTTCACATGCCTTTAGTAGTCATCGGGCACATACCGAGTCATCTCGGTCTGCCCACGCACTGGGAGCTTTTAGCTCCCAACCCATGGCTACGGCATCTTCTTGCCTAGCCAATATGGGTGATTTGGGCGATTCTCTAGGCTTACGCCATGAGCGCTCCAATCCCTTTATGGGAAGTGAACGTCCCTCCGCGGAGGAATCGGTTCGTGTTTCCGAAGAGGCTTCGGGGATCCGAACGAATCCGATTAAGCGTTCTAAGAAAAGGGTTTCGGCTACGACTATTGTCGAGCCAGCCAAGAAAAAGGCCAAGAAGAAGGCGAAAAGCGGCAAGGCTTCGCCGGCCTCTTGCCCGTCTGGCCTGGCTGACCCGGCTAGCTCCTCTCAAGCTGACATGTTCAGTATGATGCGGGCTTTTGCTCAGAATCAGGGTTGGTCCTTTGTACCGGCTTCTTCAACCCTGACTTCTGTCCCTATTCAGGGATCTCGCTTTGAGTCTGATCAGCCTTTTGTGATTGATTCCTCTTTGTCTGAGACTGATTCGCATGTGCCTCCTATTCCCGCGGCCCTTGGGGCTCCGCCGGGCGAGGAGACTTTTGGTGAACCATGCGGGGACCCGCCTGCGGAGGCCTTTGTTAGCGTTCCTTTGTCTCATTCCACTCGGGTGGAACCAGAGTTGGATGCGTCCTCTCAAGCTTCGGTTCCCGAATCGCTTGGGCAGGCGGAGTCTCAATCGCTCAATCTCTATGGAGTGGAAGCGATTGCTTTGTTGTCCAAATATCTCCCTGAAGTTCAGTCAACCCGCGCGCAGGGTTCGACTTCGCGTTGGAATTTCAAGCAGCAGGTCTCCTCTGAGGGTATTGCTCTTGAGGAGGTTTTCAAGCTGGAGTATGACCGCATTGAGGCCGCGGTGTTGGTTAAGCGATCTAATGCGGTCAGGGGTAAGGCCTTTGCCTTTTGTTCTCAGGACCAAGACAGCTTTTTCAAGGCTAAGATTCTTTCTCCTGAGATTTTAGAGGTTGGTCGTCGCTTGCGGGCGACTAATCCGCTTACCTCCGCTGCGTTCAGGGCGGAGGATAAGATTTGGTCTAATATTGAAAACCACATTAGGTCAGGGATGCGTTTGGCGGCTTTTCAAGGGCTTCTCTCCGACCTTAGGTCCAGGGCGGAGGAGTTGAATGTTACCGATGGTGACAAGCTGATTATTGACGACTTGCTGCATACTCTTTTTTGTCTGCAGTGGTCGCAGCTTTCCACAGCAGCTGCTTCGGCTACGTTCCGTCGCAGGACCTCGGCTCTCTCAGCACTGGGTGTTAGAGAGTCGGGCATTGCTCAACTTCTCCGAGATGTTCCGTCTCGGGGTCCTTCGCTTTTTGGTGGTAAATTCGCTACGGTGTTTCAAAGAGAGATCGATGCGCGAAAGCAGATCTCGGATATGACTAAGCAGTTTCACACTAGCTCTAAGCCAACGCGGGCCCCTGTTCGGCGTAGACCTGCTGGTCCTGTTTCGGGTCAACGCAGTCGCGTGTCTAGGGTCCCGCCTCCTGAGCCTCAGCCAGCTCCGTCTCGTGGGAGAGGGAGTCGTGGCAGGGCTATTCGAGAGGTTCTCGTGGTAAGGCGATGGCTTCGCAGAAGGCCAAGCCTGGATTTTGATGTTTTTCCCCGAGCGCTTGTTCGACCGAATGTGGTAGGTGGCCGACTTCATGCGTTTCTCCCCGCTTGGGAGGCCATCTCCGGGGACGTGTTTGTTCTCTCCGTCGTGCGAGACGGATTCTTCATAGATCTTTGCGACTCGCTCCCCGGAGGGGCTATAAGAATTCGGTCACCTCCCATGTCTGCCCTGTCTCGGTCTCATGCTTCGAAGGAGATCGAGTCTCTTTTGGAAAAGAGGGCTATAGAAAGGGTAAGAGACAGGCCGTCTCTTTCCCTTTCTCCAATATTTGTTATTCCCAAGCGCTCGGGAAAACTTCGTTTGATACTGAACCTAAAGAGGATAAACAAATTTATTCCTCCGGTTCATTTTCGGATGGAGACTCTTGCCTCCATTCTTCCGTTGATCAAAAGGGAAGACTACGCGGTCTCGATAGATCTCAAGGACGCGTACTTTCACATTCCCATTCATCGCGCATCTCGCGATCTTCTGGGGTTCTCCTTCCTCTCGGAGACTTATCGTTTTCGGGCTCTTCCCTTCGGGCTGCGCCCGGCCCCTCGGGTTTTTACTCAAGTTGTAGCGGTGCTAGCGGCCTTTCTGAGGCGTCGCGGCCTGCGGTTGTTTTGTTACCTGGACGATTGGCTTCTCCTTGCGGAGTCGCGCGATCGTTTGTTGGACGAGACTCGTTTGCTCGTCTCTCTTACTCAGGACTTAGGTTTCCTAATAAATTGGGAAAAGTCAGAGTTAGTCCCCACTCGCAGCCCAGTTTTTCTGGGGGCGGTGTTAGACATAAGGAATCAGTTAGCTCGGCCCAGTCGAGACAGGATTCTCACCATTGTCTCTGCGGCTCGCAAGCTCTTGCTGGCCAGAAGAGTCTCGGCCAGACAGTGGCTTCAGTTTCTAGGTTATCTAGCCAGTCTAGTCGATGTTTTAGAGGACTGCCGGCTCCTCATGAGACCCTTTCAGAGACATCTCCTCAGGTTCTTCAAGCCGGGAAAAGACTCTCTTTTGGTCTGGATTCCAGTACCAGCAAAGATCAAGTCTCTTCTCGCTTGTTGGACGAGCGAGGTGTTTCTCGCGCGAGGCAGGTCCTTCTCTGTCCCTCTTCCGTCGATATCGGTTTCGACGGACGCCTCTCGGTTGGGGTGGGGAGGACACTGCAACGGCAGCACGGTTGCGGGGGATTGGTCTCATCTTGGGACTCTTCCTCATATCAATGTCCTGGAGTTTATGGCAGTTCTGTTGACCTTGCTCCATTTCAGAAGTCGACTTCTCAGTCGTTCGGTTCTGATTCTCACGGACAACGTTACTGTGGCGGCATATATCAATCGGCAGGGAGGCACTCGTTCGGTTGCCTTGAATGCCCTAGCAGCTCAGCTGTGGAGGTGGTGTCGTCGCATGGCAATCACACCCGTGGCCTCTTTCATCCCCGGTCGGGAAAACCTCATTGCAGATTTTCTGTCCCGGGGCAGGTATCTTCCATCGGAATGGATGCTCCATCCGGAGGTATTTTGCCGCATTCGCAGTTGCCTAGGTCCACTGGAAGTGGATCTATTTGCGTCGGTGCTAAATCACCAGCTGCCGAAGTATTGCTCCCGTGTTCGCGATCAGGGAGCATGGGCTCTCGATGCTTTCTCCCTCAGCTGGGAGAACCTTCAGGGATTCGCCTTTCCTCCCTTCCAACTGATTCCGCGTGCTTTGCGGAAAATCAGGGAAGATCGGGCGAGGGTGCTTGTAATAGCTCCCTTTTGGCCCAGGAGGAATTGGTTTCCGGAACTTATGAGCCTTCTAAGGGCTCAACCGTTAGTTCTCCCGTTAAGAGCGGATCTGGTGTTACAGCCCCTATCAGGGATTCTTCACCACAATCCGGAGTCTCTTCATTTGACTGCTTGGCCCCTGTCAGGGAATCTGCAAGACAGTCGGGTCTCTCTGATAGAGCCGCGGACTTTTTAATGTCCAGTCGTAGGGTCTCTACTAGGGAAATTTACAATTCCCGTCTCTCGGTCTTTTTCCTTTGGTGCAAAGAGAGAAATCAAACCCCTTCTAAGGCTCCTATTGGTTCAATTGCGGATTTCTTAATCTCGTTATTTGACAAAGGGAGATCTATTTCTACTATCCGAGGCTACCGTTCGGCGATCGGGGCCATTCATTCGGGTTTTTCGGATGGTTCGGGGATTTCCAATTCCCCGCTGCTAAGTGGTTTGATTCGTTCGTTCTTTCTGAAACGACCTTCGTTTTCGAAGTTAGTGCCGTCTTGGAGTCTGCCTAAGGTCCTGGAGGCCTTGGCGAAACCTCCTTTTGAACCGTTAGGTGAAGCTTCGCTTCATCATCTTCCGGTTAAGACGCTCTTTTTGGTAGCTATTGCCTCTGGGCAGAGGCGCAGTACTCTTCATGCTCTCTGTCTTACTCCTGGTCATGTTCGCTGGGAGAGAAAAGGTGTTAGGTTGATTCCTAGGGCTTCTTTCGTTGCCAAGAATCAGACAGCTACCTCCGGTCCTGTTGAGATTTTTCTTTGTCCGCTTTCTGACTTTTCTTCGGTGCGTGAGGACAAAGTTTGGTGTCCTGTTAGGGCTCTCAAATGGTATATTGATAAGACTAAGTCTTATCGTAAGGATGATCAGTTGTTCCTGATCACTAGAGAGCCTTTTTCTCCTGCCTCTCTTGATTCCATTTCTAGATGGATCGTTGAAGCTATTAGGGCCGCTGGCACAGAGGCTCTTTTATCCGACAGTAAGCCTCGTGCTCATGATACTCGTAGTGTCAGCACTTCTTGGGCTCTGTTTCAAGGTGTGGCGCTTGTTGATATTTTGAAGGCTGCTTATTGGTGTTCGCCCAATTCCTTCATCTCTTGCTACCTTAGGGATATTCCCGCAGGTGAAGCTTTGTTTGCGTCAGCCACCTTGAAGGCCGCTGTGTCTTCTTTGTAGTCTTTGGTGTAATCCTATTTCCTTCCGCTCGAAACATGCCTCCCGGTCTTTGAGTTGGCGCTGGTCTGGCATAATAGGTAGGTATATATGATTTATTGCAGTAAATTTGTAAAATCAGCACTGATTTTCTTATTTACTATATAAATCTATATACCTACCTATGACCCTCCCTCCTTCCCCGCTCCTTGCAAGCAACATGTTTCTTCTTGGGGTTGCTCGCAAAAGAGGAAGATGGCCGTAGCGTATTGACGCGCGTGAGTGGCGAAGGGGACAATAGGATTACGGGGGGTGCGCACAATTTTGTGACACATGTGTGATAATTCTCGAAGGGGTCCCGTAGTCAAGACTACAGGCATAATAGGTAGGTATATAGATTTATATAGTAAATAAGAAAATCAGTGCTGATTTTACAAATTTACAGCTTTAAAAAGAAAAAGAGACTACAATTAATCTATTTACCGATTGTACATACACATCAAGAAAGAAACAAAATAAATTAGAATAATGATAATAATGATCTATAAGACACACTCTTTGCCACTGTAAACACTTCAAAACAGAATAAAAGAAGAAAGTAATCAGTTATAAGTAACACTTTACTTGCTTCAACCCTAGGGGCATGTCAGACCTGAAGGCTATGATGTCATGTCTTAATTGGTGCAACAGAGGGGAATCCCCCTGGGAGAGCATACGTACACTGAGAACATGCATCAGCCATCTAGTGTACGGTGGTCATGCACACATTCTGGATGATGCAGAGATAGTTGATTCCTTAATTGACAGCCTGCTCCAGCCGTGGGCAAGTCTGAAGGTAGGTAATCTCACTTTTGTTTTAAAGGGATACTCAAACGCAGATTGTGGACGTTTTTATGCCGCGAGAGGCACTGTGATCGTTACCTGATCATGCCGTTACCCCGCGGAGCGCAACTTCGGACAGACTGGTCGCCGCGCAATACACGCTCCGCCTGAGCTCGAGCTCTCGTGCGAGATTCGGTTAGTTATGTGCAGTCCGAAATGTAATCCCAGTAGTTCAACGGACGCGTTCGACGCACACACTTTGTATACGAATGAATGGGGCTTACGCACTCCTGACTTTCCCCCACGGCTGCCTGGTGGCGTATCCCTATAAAATCCATGATAGAGGTGTTGTGGTCTAGTGGATAAGTCACAAGACTATAGATCACAAGGTACATGGTTCGAATCCCAGCCCAGCACTGATGTCCTTTGACAAGACAATTTAAATTTGCCACTCTCGACCCAGGTGAAGTGAATGGGTACTGTTAGGAATTTACTCCTTGACGCTTCAGCACCTTCATTAGGGCAGCTGGGCCGAGCCAGGGTACTAATATACCAAAGCTCTTTGGAAGCATATAGAGACATTGATAAATAGGTGATATGCGCTGTACAAGAACTGAGTATTATTATGTTATGTTACTAACATGTACAGTGTCATATATTTTTCTTAATGTCCAGATTATAATGTATTATCATTTTCCTCTTGAAGGTCATAACAGGCTCATGAATTGTGAAGTTTGAAATCATGGAACACTTTTTCAAATGACATTGACAAAGAGTTGAACTGTAATTAAAATGAAACGTCATTTGTGATATATGTAATATTTGTAATATTGGTGTTTTTTGAGAGCTGTAACATCATGTGGCAAGACACTTAGCTACATTTGCCAGTATCATAGTAGCTCAGATATAGCTTGGATAATAATGTTATTCAGCACCCTTCATCTTTAGGAATAGGCCCTTTCAGATTTTGATAATTTTAATGTTGTTGTTATTATGATGATGATGATGAAGTCAGATCTCCTGGTGATTTTTTCATGATTTTCCTCTCCTTCTTTCATCAGAAAATGCCATCATCCATGGGAGCAGCAGCACTACTTGCATCTCTTGTGACTGAGATGAGTCGAGGGAGGCGCTCTGGTAGCTCAGGTAGCAACATGGTCGCTAGGAGATTCCAGCATCTTTTCAATACAATGCAGGATGATGTGGAGCCGGCTCACCTTGGGTTACCACCCACTGCACAGAAGCTCCAAGAGGAAAGATCAAGCAGGTCAGTATAAGTCATTAAAGGTACATCAACATTTGCTCCGGTGACAGTTGGTCCTGGCTTTGTTTCATCAAAGGTAAAGGGTTAGGGCTAGGGTTGCCATTGGATTTAAGGTTAGGTTCAAGGTCAGGGTTACATGTTGATAAAGAGTTTGGTCATGGGATGAAGTTAGGAATTCAGTTAGTGTAGGATATTGACCGCTTAGAAAGTGTGAAACGATGTTCACATCCTAGAATAAATGTAATTATAGCCTGTCCTCTCTCTGATCTTAACAGATATCTCTCTGATGCTCTTCAAGCTCTAGAGCGTTGCAGACCGGTCCATCAAACCTGGTATCGCCAGTCCCTTCCCAAGTTCCTTCTATCCCTGGAAGAAGAAATTTCATGTATCCCACCGCTGCCACCACCACCTCCAGAATCCCTGAACCATCTCCGGAACTTCATATCCAGCGAGATCTCCATCTTATCTGGCCTCCTTGTCAGCGTCAAGGCTGATGTTGATCTCATCCTCAGGGCAGTGGTAGGAGAGGCTGCCCTCACGCCCTACGTCAATGAGGTCCTTTCCGCTCTAAGCTGCAACATCATCCCCAACAGTTGGACTCTTCGAAGGGGTGGCGTACCACCGAGTAGGACCTCATTGCCGGACTGGATGAAGGAGTTGCGGAAGAGGGTGGAGACAATACAGGGTTATTTGGATATGGGGGAAGCAGTGGCCCCCTTCTACAGACTGGAATCCTTTTCTCACCCTAAGGCATTTATGGATGCTGTTATGCTTGAACATGGGAGAAAGGAATACCTGGAACTGCACCAGCTCAAGATGAACATTGAGGTAAAGATAATAATAATAATATTCCGTTCTTGTATAGCGCATAACACGTTATGATACATACGTCTCTATGCGCTTCCAAAGGGTTTGGATATTATTACCCTGGCTGTAGCTCCAGCAGCCGTAATCAGCGCTAGTGCATTTCAAGGAATAAATCCTGCCAGGTACCCATTTACTACACCTGGGTGGAGAGTGGCAAATGTGGATTAATGTCTTGCCAAAAGACACTAGTGCCGGGCTGAGATTCGAACACTCAACCTTTGGATTGAGAGTCAAGTGAATGAACCACTATACCACGACACCTCCACAGATTAAAATGTTCCTTGCCCCCCATTAGTGTTTGATATCAATAGACTACCTTATGTAGTAGATATGTCATGGGATCAGATATCAATCTTAGATTAAATATCAAAGCTTGAGAACTATTGTTCCTTGGCAAAGCACTTATCTAATTAGACGATTTATACCTGGGAGAGAATCGCAGACCTGGAAATATGCCCAAAGTATTGTGATCGAGTGTTTCATTTTCTTTGTACCTCTCATGGTGATCATATTTTAGGAATGCTCCCCACTTAATGGACACAATGGCCCGTATTCTGAACTCCAGTTTAACTTAAACCATGGTCTAAATGTGTGGTTTAACTATGGGCAGCCAAATGTGACACAAATCTCAAACAGTAGATATTCAATTTATCAGCATATTTGGTACTCAAGCTTTTAAAAACTGTCTGGGAATTATAAGTAGAATATTTTTCTTGACCATTAAAGCACAAGACCAGTATCCAGAAAACATAAGGAACATACAGTGTAAACACAGTTTTTACATTTTTGGCTACCCATAGTTAAACCACAGATTTAAACCATGGTTTAAGTTAAACCGGAGTTCAGAATACGGGCCAGTATGTTCAGGGGTAAACCTGATAACCAGAATATTTTGTTTTTAATTTGGTTAAAACAGTTCATGTTTACAAGGATTTACAATTTATTTTTTCTTGTATTTCTCTTTGTAAATTCTTTAGCAATTAATTTAAGAATGTTTTCTTTTATATGTGTCTTGTAGAAGAAAATGTATTGTAACTTTCATGTATCAATATCATACAATATCCAGAGGTTATGTGTTATATTTCTTGATGGAAGAAGCACTATTTTTTTGTCATTTGCCTCTTAGATGAAATCTTGTGTTGATTTGGTGCATTCTTATCATGTAGGGATTTTAAAACATTTTCTTTCAAAATCCAGGTGACAGGCATGGAGATATGCCCATCGAATCCACCTCCCCATGGAGTCTACCTCTGGGGGCTCACCCTTCATAATGCAAACTGGGACTCCAAACGCTCTCTTATCCAACTTCCAAACACTTCCTCTCCTTCCAACCACCCTTCACCCCTCCCTGTAGTCTGGCTCAAGCCCACAGCCATGGAGCACCATGCAGATACAGGGAGTGAGAAAGGATCACCACTCTCTACCTACCAGTGTCCGGTCCACTGCGGAGCCGTGCATACAGAGGAGCTTCACAGGAGTGAGGCGGTGTTCAAGGTAGACCTACCCTGCACTCTGGATGCCAACATGTGGAAACTGAAGAGAGTCTACGCTACATCCTCTTCATGAATCTAACCCCCCCCCCCCCCCCCCCCCCCCCCGTTCAGACAAGGAAAACTATACTTTTCCTACTGTATATCTGTAAAGCTAGATGATAAGAAATTAATATATTACTTGTGTAAACCTACATGCAGTGGAGCAAAACACCATAGAACAAAAATTGTGAAGCAACATTGAAGGTTTGAGTATCATTTTAAATGAGAACTTGATTCAGAATTAGGATTGGTTCATTATGTGAAGGTTCTGTTTTATGAGAATTTTACACAGCTTGGCATATCTCTCCCAAAAAAGTTCTTTATATAATTATATTATAATATGTATCTTGCTGTTATGGTTATTGTATATATTTTTTACACAAGGTTTCTTTATACAAATTCACCTTTAATATTAGTTTATGGTGAGTTATTATTGCTTTGCTGCAAATTCCAACAAATAAACATTTTTTGTCTGAACATCACAAATTACATACAAGCTGTTTTCAAAGATAGCATACAACATATATTTTATTATAATCTGTGTAACAATAAAAGAGAAATCAAGTTATATATTTCACTGGATATTCATTTATCACTCTCTCATCACTGTTACAAACTTATTTTTCTACTGCAGTTACTCATTCTACATCTACATGACTGTATTATGAATAAATGGAAGCTACATGTATGTTTTTACACTACTTACATGTACATGGTAAAGTAGACACTTCATCTTTTTACATGTACCGATTACTTCAGTCGATTCTTAAATCTATATGGGCCATTCAATGTCATAATTGGTTTATGTACAAAGTTTATGAAATAAAATACATTATTTTATGTACATTGAATCTTTTGACAAGATTATTAAATCCATTAGATTCATTCCACTGCACTGTAATAAAATGACATTCTGTTTATAAAAATTATTCCGTCCACAGCAGTATGTACTGCATGTACATATCCTATTTGATCAATTGTGAAATTGAATAGAATTTGATGCAAAATGCAATACCTTGAGAAAACTTAGATATTTCAGAAGCATAATTATTATCATGTTGATATTTGTATATAAGTGAATTGTATACATCTTTATTTCCGATATAATATTTCCATGGATGTGTTATTCATTTCTGTGTAAAGCATGTGTGTGAATTGCCAAGGGATCTTTAGATTGAATAGTTTGAAAATGAATTGTTGTTGAATGTGATGAAAATTAGATTTAATGTAGCTGTTGTATCAATTTATCTATCATTAACAATTCCCTCCATTTGGTGTATATATAAGTGTGAAATATACTATCAAAACTTGCATTTGTAGAAATTTCATTGAGTGCTTTGCTCATACCTCTTTTATTGGGTAAAGATGAAATATTTCACGATATTGTGATTTGTTAAGATCATTTGAATTCACTCAAAGTGCTTTTTACAATGAAAGTATTCAAATTTTCATGAAGAAAGAGATGAGAAATGAAATAAAATAATGAAATCAGAAGTACAGTGGAACCTTGTTATAATGAACACTGTTATAACAAACTCTCCTTATAACAAGATAATTTTGCCGGTCCCACTTTTTTGTATTCTATTGTATTTTTAACCCTGATATAACAAGGGTTTGATATAAAGAGGTAATTTCCTTGGTCCCAATTAACTAGGGTTCCACTGTACAAGGGTTTCATTTAAAAAAGTAAATGTGGAATGTACATTGATATATGCTACACTGCAAATGCCATATTATATAAGAAGAATGAATATATATGTATTGATAGATATATATGTATTGATAGATATATCCCACCAACTGAATGAGAATTACATTATTTCTTATTTACAAGAAACTTACTGTACCTTACAAAATTGAAGGGAATGAATTGTCAATGTCTATGTATGTTTGTAAATATGAGAAGACTTGTAAAAAGAATAGTTTGGTATATTTATGTGTCTATTCTACAATGGTTTTTTTTATATTGTATGTATTTATACTAGACTACATATTTCTGGATATAGTGAAAAACACAAAGCACTCTAAGTCTTTCTTTAAAAAATGGTCCACAAAAGCATATACTATAGTTGAAGAAATATAACATTCCCTCATTTATTCTATGCACTTGTATTCTCTTTTTAGCTCTCTGTATGATAATTCAGATATAAAATGTGTGTGTATATAAAATGATAGCACTTGATATTTATATATTGTTTAACTTTGTCTAAGGAAAAAGGCTTGTTGTGTGATAAATAAACCTGATCTATGTAAGATTTTGAATATTTGGCCAAACTTTTGTAATTTCTCCCTTTGGAGACCTACTTATTTTTATTTATCTTGGTTTAAAAACAAGCCATTAACGATAATGTGTCTCGCCCACATGCGATAACTAGAAATATCGTGATCTCTGTTGCCATGCAACAGGTCCCCCAAGTGCATAAATCTGCATAAGTTATGCTTGCATATATCTACATTACTAATGTTTGGAAAGTGACGTTTACAAAGTTATGTCATAAGAGAGTCTTGCGGGTAAACTATAATGTTTGACCTGAAATGACCTTTGACCTTACCATGTGACCTCTGATGGCAGCATAACATGCAGGTCCCCCAAGTGCTTCTACAACCCAAGTTTGGTTGAAAAGTGAGTGATGGTTGCAAAGTTATCTGTCATAAGAGAGTCTTGCCGGTAAACTTTAACGTATGACCTTTGACCTTATCATGTGACCTCCAACGGCACCATAACATGCAGGTCCCCTTAGTGCATCTACAACCCAAGTTTGGTTGAAAAGTGAGTGACGGTTGCAAAGTTATCTGTCATAAGAGAGTCTTGCAGGTAAACATGAACGTTTGACCTGAAATGACCTTTGACCTTATCATGTGACCTCCAACGGCACCATAACGTCAAGGTACCCTCAGTGCAAATATGACCCAAGTTAGGTTGTAATCCAAGCAACTGATGTGAAGGTATTTCACAAAATGCTTCTATCACCCAAGTGTGGCTGCCAATGCAGTAACAGTTGCCAAGTAATGCTTTATAAGAGAGTCTTGCAGGTAAACTTTAACGTTTGTGACGGACGGACGCCATTTTGATTATTAAATTATAAATAGGGACAGAAAATAGGAAATGCTACAGAACGGGGGGGGGGGGGGGGGGGGGGGGGGGCATAGATCAAAGCTGTAGGAGGGAAATGCATACTGATTAGAGTCTTATAAAGCATAATAAAATAACATTCCACGTTGTGTATTTTTGTACCATTTCAAAGTGAGTGACAAATGAAAAAACAAAACAAAAACAGTTGTCATGTTTCAATCCAGAAATTTCCGACCATTGTATTAAGGCATATTGCAGAAAGATTTGTTCGTGTCTATATCAGTCTAGAAACACATGCAAAACATTTATTGCAATGATGGTATCTTTATATGCCAATCAGTGCAAATTAATGTAAGAGCGCCAGCTGTTGACAAAAAAAACAACAGCAAGTAAAAAATTAGGACTGGTGCAGGAGGCTTGAAGCAATACTGTATGTCTTTCAACTTCCTATTTGCTCTCGGATATTCTCCGAATTTGTTTGAATTTGCAGCATCTTTCCCCGTAGACCTGGTTTATGTGGTCCCCTGAACCCTAAATTTACTGCAATAAATTATATATACCTACCTATTATGCTAGTCTCTTGACTACGCTACCCGATCGAGAACTTTAACACAAATGAGTCACAATATTGTGCGCACCCCCCGTAATCCCATTGTTATCCGCTTCGCCACTCACCCTCAGTAATACGCAACGGCCATCTTACGGTGAAGACGTACGGTCAGAGGCGCAGTACCCTTCATGCCCTCTGTCTTACTCCCGATCATGTTCGTTGGGAGAGAAAAGGTGTTAAGCCCCTATCACACCAAACTCCACGACTGCTACGACCGTCCCGACAACGCCGATTCTATAATTTTTGAAACATTTGTATGAGTCGGGGTAGAATCGTGTAAAAATACCCGAATCCCGGTTAAAAAATTATACATTCCCGTTGCTGCCACGACTCTCCCCGATTGTGCCACGACTGATTCCCGACAGTCTCGATCCAGCCATGTACCAGCCACGACAGCACCCCGATTATACCCACGACTCTCACGACTACCCGTTTGTGCCACGTTCTCGCCAAGACAGCGCCACGATCTATCCGATTGCGCCACGACTGAGCAACGCCACAGCCCCGATCTATCACCTTCTCTACCACGTCCGCGCCAAGACCTATAAATACAGCCGATTTGCAAGCAGACCTCACTTTCATTTTGGTTGTTCTACAGAGCACATCACTATGCCTCGCAAGAAGATAACTGCAGGAAAGGCCAAGGCAAGTCCAGTCAACGGCAAGGGCAAGGCCAATACTAGGTCACGTCGTCAAACACCTTCACCCCCACCTTCAACAGGTGACTCTGACCATCGAGAGTCTGACCACTCTCCCGGTGATACTGCTGATGCTGGTGAACCTGGTCCTTCTCAACCGCCAGTACAGAAACGCTTGAGGGTGGCTGCGGACCTCAATGAGGAAGAGGAAGAGGCCATGGTGGAGTTTTTGAGGGATCACGAGCTATTGTACAACAAAAAGCTGCAAGATTATCGGGACAAGAATAAGAAGCAAACACTGTGGGATGAGATTGCAGCTAAGTTGGGGAAGGATGCCAAACTCCTTCAAACATGGTACGAGTCCATGAGGACTCGTTACGGAAAGATCGTCAAGGACGAGAAGAAGTCTGGTTCTGGTTTGGTCCATCTTACCCAGAGGCAGCAATGGATCTCCGACAAATTCAGCTTCCTCCACCTGTTCATTGCACCTTGTCCAAGACGAACCATGGGTAGCCTGAAGGCCAAGTCTGCTCCTGCTCCAACTACAGTGACTGGTGGTGAGCTTGATGATGATGATGATGATGATGATGATGATGATGATGACCGTACTTCAATGGTTTCTTCACTTGGTGATAGTGCTGCTGCTGCTTCCACTACCCCTGTTACTACACCTACTCCATCATCCACTACTCCTGTGTTGTTAGATGTGAGGCCAAGAAGGGATGGTGGCAGAAAAGAGAGAGCCCATGAAGAACAGACATTGTCCAAGCTGAATGAGGCCAGAGATCAGAGCATTAAGCTGCAGAGGGAATTCCTGTCGCTGATCAAGACCCACAATGAGCCCAGCAATGAGAGAACAACATATGCCAATTGGTGTAAGAGCGTGATGATTGACCTTGACCAGAGCTTGTGGCGCCAGTTCCAAAAGGAGCAAACACAACTGATCTTCAAGTACAGCCAACTGAATGATGAGGCCAAAGGATCAGCCATGCCACCACCACAACAGCCTATGCAAGCACCAGTACCAACTCCACACCAGCAACAGTACCCATCTACATCTACACAGCAGTATCCATCCCAGCAGTGGCAACCACCTCCTCATCAGTGGCCAGCTCAAGTTGATCCTGCAAGAAGTGTGTGGCATTCGCAGGAGCCAGATTGGATTGCAAGACAAGTCCAGCCAAAGTATACAACACTTCAACCAGTGGCATCACGTACTTCACCTCCAACCACTGCAACGTCCACTGCTACTACTCTGCTTGATCAGCACTGCAGCACACCTCACACTTCAGACTTGAACCTCAGCTCACTGTCTCTGCCATACTCTCTCGGTGCACAGCAACCTGGTGAACAGGATGTCAGTGATTTCTTCAAGTAGTAACCAGCATCACAAAACAAACAGTATTTTTCAGGACTACCAAACAGTCCTTTTCAGGGCTACCCCGAACGGCCCTTTTAAGGGCCAACACTTATTCTAAATAAAATATTCAAACCAAACCAAAAAAAAAAAAAAAAGACATAAATTCATATCAAAACCAAAGTCCAACTAGAAATGTGTCCCCCGGCACTGGCAGCGATTTGAAGGAGGGACAAAGACCCTCCCCCATCCCCTCCCTCAAACAAAAGGATGGTGTAGAAATTGCCGCCAGTGGCCCGGAATATTGTCAACATAGGAGCAGCATTACCAAAACGATTTGTGCAGATTAGAGTATAATGCATTTTTATAGAAAATTCGGAAGAAATATGACCTCAGAGCGCACATAAGCCATGCACTAAAATATGACCTTTGACCCTATAAAAGACGGAACACTGGGGGCAGCATCACCAGAAACTATAGGGGTCCAGATTTTACCAAGATACACGTCCACAGGAAGTCTGAAAAAAATTCGAGCGCACACAAGAATGTGACGCGGCGGCGGCGGCGAAACGCATTATAGTGAATTGAAGTAATGCATGAGATAATCTTGTTGCTGCTTCCCTGCAGTGGTTGCACGTGTAGCCCCTTTGATCTTCTCGATTTCATGCATCAAGCCAACTTCCCTCCAGGCACCAGGAACAATTCTGTGGTTCTCATCCTCTCTGTCAACAGCAGCATTCTGCAAGGCTGGATAACGTATCCTCATCAAATTATGAAGACATATACAAGCATCAACCAGGAGTCTAACATTTAATGGTGCATGCATCATGGTACTCAGCAAGATCTGCCAACGTTGTGCAAGAATGCCAAAAGAATTTTCAACCACTCTACGCCCTCTTGAGATCCTGTAGTTGTAGATTCTCTGCTGGACAGTCATGTTTCTGACAGAATATGGCTTCATCAGATAGGTACGTAGTGCAAAGATGTCATCTCCCAGGATAAAATATGGTGTGTCCTTGTCATCATTGGGAAGCTTGTCTGCTGCTGGAAAACCAATAGAACCATCAAGGATGCACTCTTTCAATTCTGAATCATTGAAGATTTGAGAATCTGACATATGACCAAAACCACCAGTGTCAGCCCATAAGAATTTGTAATCAGCATCAACCATGCCCAGCAGGACAATGGAAAAGAAGCCTTTGTAGTTATGGTAGAGACTGCCACTGCTGGTAGGTTTTCTGATGGCAATATGCTTCCCATCCAAGGCACCAACTGCATGGGGGACGTTCCATCTCTTCTCAAACTGTTCCGCTACAGCCTTCCATTCGTCAGAGGTAGTAGGACATTTAATGACTTCATCTTGGAATTCATCTACAATTGCTTGACAAACTTCTCTGACTATCAAAGATATGGTGTTCTGTGGCACTCTGAAGTTAAACTTCATGCTGGAATAGTTGTCACCACTGGCCAGATGTCTCAAAGCAATTGCTATCTTCATCTGTGGTTCTATGGCTTTCCTGTAGTTGGTGTCTCTTTTGGTGACTCTTGGTCCTATTCTTTGCACCAGCTCATCAAACATCTCTGGTTGGATACGGAGAAAATTGATGAAAGAGGCAGGATCTTCATGCCTCAGCTCAGGCATCAGACGGTGGAACTGGCCAAACTGTAGTCTTCTACCAACATCCAACCAAGGGCGGACCCAACATCTCCTTTCTCTTGGCCTCCTCCTCTGCCTTCTCCTTTCAATTATTCCTCTAATGACGTCTGTCTCTTCATCAAGATAATTCAAATGTAACATCTGATGCATGATGATCAACTCAATATTGTCTTCATTGAACAGAGGCATGATGAGTGGTGAGTGGTGAGCTGTGTACTGCTTGCTGTCTTCCCTGCAAATGATGACAATGTCCAAAAACTAGAGTTTTTATAACATTTGTAGGTAAATCTTGGCTAAAACGTGGTGATGTCGTGGCTAGATCGTGTCTCTTACGTGGCCCGAACGTGTCAGTCGTGGCACAATCGGGTTAAGTCGTGGTAGATTCTTGGCGCAATCGGGGCACTAACGTGGCTGCGTCGGATGAGTCTTGGCCTGGTCGTGGCTTTGTCGGAGTGTAGTCGGGAGAAGGAAGACCCTCGATTCGTCCACGACTGGGCCACGACCAATCCGACTGCACCACGACTGAGCCAAGACTGTGCCCCGACTATCCCGACCGCGCCACGTCCTCACGACGTTATAGCCACGATTTCTTAGAATCGTGAGAGTTTCCCGATTATTAAGCTCCGACCTAAAAAGTCGTGACAGCCCTCCCGACCGTTCCCGACCCTCACGAACATGCCACGACTAACCCCGATCACGCCACGACCTTCCCGACTTGGCCACGACTTTTCACCCGATTTTCCATATTTTTGAGTCGGGACTATCGTGGCACGGTCGGGAAGCCCGGTGTGATAGTACAGTTAGATTGATAAAGCTTCTTTCATTGCCAAGAACCAGACGGCTTCTTCTGGCCCTGTTGAAGTTTTTCTTTGTCCACTATCTGACTTCTCGTCAGTACGCGAGGACAAGGTTTGGTGTCCTGTTTAATAGAGCTCTTAAATGGTATATCGATAAGACTAAGCCACGTCGCAAAGATGATCAGTTGTTTCTGATCACTCGAGAGCCCTTTTCTCCTGCTTTTCTTGATTCCATTTCTAGATGGATTGTCGAAGCTATTCGGGCCGCCGGCCCAGAGGCTCTCTTATCAGATAGTAAGCCCCATGCTCATGACACTCGTATAGTGTTAGCACTTCTTGGGCTCTTTTTCAAGGTGACGCTTAATGATATTTTGAGGGCTGCCTATTGGCGTTCGCCCAATTCCTTCATTTCTTATTACCTTAGGGATGTCCCTGCAGGAGAGGAATTATTTGCGTCAGCCACCTTGAAGGCGCCAGTGTCTTCTCTGTAATCCTGTTCCCTTCTTCACTTAAAACATGCCACCCGGTTTGAATGGGTGCTAGTCTAGCATAATAGGTAGGTATATATGATTTATTGCAGTAAATTTGTAAAATCAGCACTGATTTTCTTATTTACTAGATAAATCTATATACCTACCGATGACCCTCCCTCCTTGTTTTACTCTTGGGGTTGCTCGCAATAGAGGAAGATTGCCGTTGCGTCACTTTACTGCGATGAGTGGCGAAGGGGATAACAATGGGATTACGGGGGTGCGCACAATATTGTGACTCATTTGTGTTAAAGTTCGCGATCGGGTAGCGTAGTCAAGAGACTAGCATAATAGGTAGGTATATAGATTTATCTAGAAAATAAGAAAATCAGTGCTGATTTTACAAACTGACGACATTTGTCGACATTTGGCTAGATACTTTCTAGAAAGTGACATTTGAAGTTCGGAATTGTGATTTGACCAAAGGACTGTATTTGAGATGTTTTCGTGTACGGGAAAACGTGATTTGTGGATGCATGGGCCGGAGAGTATATTGGAGCATGTTTGTGACAAGAGCGAGCTATTGGAGCTCTGTCTGACTGTGCCAGTCGGCGTGGACGCGTGTGAAGTTTGTGAACGGGAGAGGGGCGCGGCCACGAACGTGACTAGGAGGAAGAGTGTGGCGAGTGGGATGTCGGACGGGAATGCATTCAAATTTTGACATCTTTGCAGTCACAACTTGCGTTGGTCGAATTGGATCTCAAAAGAAGTGTCTGCATGCGTATACCGATGGAAGTACAGGCATAGTCCGACACACTGATTCACATTTCAGTCCACTCGGAAGAAGAGGGGAGTAAAAGTTTCTGGATTGTGGTCAGACCTCATGTCAAAGCAGAACCATGCACAGCGATTCACATCAGACCACGGTAAAATAATACTCGGGGAAAGGAAAGTGGGAGAAAACAACGTGATGGGAGCTCGTTTCATTATTAACAAAATCACAGCTGTTCTAGGATAAAACGATGTCGGAGACCGAGTCATTACACTCTGACTGCAAAGGAAACCCCACAAATGTCACACTTTACACGAGATTCATCGGATAAGAAGATCAAAATTAAAATAATATTGCCCCCAAGCTGGAACAAAGGTACTCATTAACTGATGGGCCGGCCACCCTGTTAAAATAAAACCATCCAATCAAATCAAATCAAATCTATGAAATGAACAAAATGTTCTGGATAACGTCCCAAAGAAGGGCATCATACTCCTGGCGGGGGCGATTGGACTCAAGAGATTGGGAAACCTCTTTAATAAATGGAAGTATAGGAACGAACGACAGTATTGGCAACCAAGACCTTGTTGTAAGAAATGAGCGTTGTGACAGGCGAATTCTGCATCTGGCCATCGGAAGCATGCGCCTTTTCCAACATCTCCCGAGAGGACCGTGTACCTAGATGAGTCCTGGAAACCAGATTGACTATTCCATGGTATGTAGGAAGCGCAAAATGTAAGAACAACGACCAGGAGCTGAATGTGGGAGTAGCCATTGGTAAAGCCAGTGGCGTAGACAGGTCCTCAGACCTTGGGGATGATTTGCGGTCCATATACCATTGGCGTAGACAGGTCCTCATAAGTGGGGGTATGATTTCCCTTAAGGACCATATATATTTATATACACACACACACACCCACACACACAGGGTGTGTATGCTTTTTCTCTTTACATGTCCAAGATACAACTTTAGCATCATGCTTGGCAGTTTTGTAGTATGAATTGAATATTGAGCGAGCGAGCGACCAATTTCCAATATTCAAAATTTGTGAGGTCGCAATTACATTGTAATATAAAAACTGGGAAACACAATTCTGATGGGGTTTCATTTGCAAAATTTCACAATGAAAATTTATTGAATAAGCTATACTTTTAATACGAGCGAGCCTAGCGAGTGAGCATTTGGGAATATTGGCTCTGAGTCACAATGGATTAGGGGCACATCTTATGGAAAAGGGAAACGTGGTACTAATGGGAAAAGGACACTTATTAGAAAAATAAATGAATGTGTAGAAAAGGTAGACCAGGCAGTTATCAGATGTGGAAACGGGCACTAATAACACCTCAAAAGGGGCATTTATAAGAACGGCAAAATGTTCTTATAAAGTAGAAAAATTAAATCAGTGCATATGTATTACAAAGAAGAAAAATGGCTTGTTACATTAAAAGGGACAAAAGGGATAAATGCTCTTGTTGAAATAGGAGCATTTATGAAAGATTAGGTGAGGGATGAACTGTAATTATCAAAATGGGCACTTATAAGAATATGGAACGTGAACTTATTCGAAAGAAAAATGGGGGTACTTATCTGAAGTTAAAGGGAAAAGTAGGGGCACTGTGCCCACATGCAACCCCCGGAGCGGTGCTTCTGACCGGGTCTACATGTTATTTATGATTGTCATTTCGGCATTCTTCTTAATATGTATAGTTGGGTGATGATGACACAAGTCATCATCCTCGATAAATGCTGGGGGTGATGAATTCCTTCTTTCCCCACCACATTCGATTCCTGTGCCTATATTTTCATTTCAATTTTGAAAAATGTTAGTATTACT
>CM046870.1:20189525-20381814 GCA_025617745.1 Heliocidaris erythrogramma | reverse complement strand
CCTCTGTGGAAAATTTAAGGCAATTTATTGATGGCAGTGGAATTGTTCACTCATAGCATCATTAAACAGTGAAGTAATGGCTCTCAGTGGAGTTCACACGCGAGCAGCATCATCGTAATCATTATACATCCGACCTTCGTTCACATCGTCGGGCCGCTGGTGTCCTTTCCGTGAACCTTGAGGCCCGCCTCGCCTTGAATCGTACTGATGCTCCTCTACGAGTCGGTCCGAGACCGACTTAGACCTCCGTGGTTCGTCCCTGTACTCGAGGTAATCTGAAGTGGAGTTGGCTCGCTTGTAACGATCCCCACCTGGCCCCGAGGTGTGGGACGCATGGTTGGAGACAGGGCCGTTGGGGTACGAGGTGCGCCTTGGAGCCTGCTGATGCTCATTGTAGTTGTTGTAGCGAGAGTAGTTTTGCGTCCTGGAATAGTCGTCATCGGGTCGACTTCCACCGACGTTCTCGGACATTGAGTAGTAGTTTGGGTCCTTTCCGCGTGGCCTTCTACTCGGTCTACAATAAAGAAAACACAATTATATGTAATGCTGACTTCATATAGTACTTAACATTGTGTGCCTGACAGGAGGGCATAAATGGTTGTACAGACACTGGATGTGTATATTTTGAGAGAAACTTATCCCAAACAACACGCAACGACATCTACACAACAAATTTCAGGACTTACTCATCATTCGCTAGGAACAAAAATTCAGTTTTCCAACAAAAAACATCATTTCTGCTTTTTGAGAGGATAGGGAGAAACTCAGCTATTACCAAAAATAAAAAAATCGTGTAATGGTTTATGACCTTTATTTGTTATTAAATACTTCAATTGCTGATACTCACCTATCTAAACTTCCATATCCATGCCGGTCATCCTGCTGGACATTTCGATATCTATCCCTTTGATCAGGGTATTTATCATGGCGCTCATCTCGTGGAGGCTGACGATCTCTCCTGTCATCCTGCTTTCTGCCACCTTCATCATAATACCGATCATCCCTCCTACTATCATAGCGATTATCCCTCGGATCATAACGGTCATCTCGCTCTCCGTCTCTCTCCTGATGCCTTTCATCCCTCCTTCCGTCATACCGACCATCTTTATAGCGGTCATCTCGTCTCATGTCTTGGCGTTGCTCTTCACGTTTGGGATTTTTACGCTCTGTCGATCTGTCGCTGTGAGTTCCATACTCCGCGCGCCTTTCATTTGGTCTCCTTTCCCTTTCTTTCCCTTCGTTCTCGCGTTTCTCCTGCTTATCCAACTCAACGTTCTCTTTTCCTTGGGACCTTCCATCCGCTCTGTTTTTTACATTTTCAATTCGATCTGTACGCTTCAGACTCCTCCTTCTCTCCTGCCTTTGTGGCTCTGACGGTCGATTGTCCCGGTTTCTTTCGTAACGGCCATCCCGCGATTCTTGTGCACCGTGATCCTTCTTTCCATTGTACCTTTCATACGGATTCTCTTCCATGTCTCTGTCATTCCTGCGACCGTACTTATCATCGTAGTACCGACCTTGGTCCTGGCTGTTCCGCAGATTACGAGGATCTGCGTAAGGATCGTCAGAGTATCTATTGTTCACTGTCCTATCATCGCGTCTGTCCTTGGGTTCAGAATAGATATCTTCTCTTCGGTCTTTCCTCCTGTCTTCAGCCTCCGGAGGGAGCCGTTCGTACCTGTCTCCTCCTCGTTCAGGTACCCTGCTAGTCTGGCGCTCCCTTTCTCGTTGCTCTGCTCTAGCAGCTTCTAATCTTGCTCTCTGACTCTGAAATACAGATTCACAAAAACAAATGAAGAGATGCTCAGTACTACGAAATTGAAACAAAAACATTATTTGAAAGACAAATGCTTCTCAGAAGAGATGTGGATAACTCTTCAATAGACCGTGGTGCTTTTGTTGGGCAATGTTGTTTTTATAAAATTTTCTCCATTTCTTTGCTTATTATAATAATAATATGCAGCTCTTGTATAGCGCATGTCACATATTTATCAATGTCTCTATGCTCTCGAAAGAGCTTTGGATTATTACCAGGTTCAGTCTAGCTACCCTAACGAAGGCGCTTAAGCTTCAAGCATTAAATTCCTACCGGTACCCATACTACACCTGGGTCGAGAGTGGCAAATGTAGATTAATGTCTTGCCAAATGCATTATTAGAAGGCTCTTTACCAACCCCGAGCCTGTGAATCAAACAAATACATAGGTAATACAAACAAATGAATAAACATCAGCACAAATATGACTTACAATGTGAATTTTTGCTTTGAACATACCATAGTGTCTTGATGGCTTTTGGGATCCACTCTCGAGTATTCTTCATCATCGTCCTCCCCGTCGTCAATGTACTGACCCTGATTATCTCGATGACGTTGCTGGTATTGTTGTCTGAGTTGCATCATTCTGTCAGCCTTACTCAGGGCGTCTTGGTTCTCCTCCTTGACCTTCGCTTCTCTCAGCTTCTGAATCTCTTCTTGGATTCTGACAGGATGGTTGAAAATCATTGCAATTTTATTTAATTTTTTACATTTCTAAACACATTATACTTTTACAGAGCTTTTCACATTTAATGTATGGCATTGAATCAAATTGTATACAGATAGGGGTCATCATATTTAGTATTATAGATTGAAAAGATGTCGCCTTGAAGAAAACAGATTATCATGATTCATACAAAATGCAATGTACTTGTAAGAGGTAGGAGGTGGATAGTAAGCTGACAAAAGAAAGGAGAGTGGAGAGAGGGAGTAGAGAGAGAGGGGGAGAGAGAGAGAGGGAGAGAGAGAGAGAGAAGTGAAATGTATAGATAGCATCAGGTGAAAAGCATGCACTTGTACATACACCAATCATCTTAACATGAGTTGTGGCAACAACATTCTATACAGTATTCCCTTGATCGCTGGGTGAAACATTTGAGTTGTTTTCTTAAGAATTGGATAATAATATAAGTAAAAAATAACTATAATGGTTACTTTCACAATGTCCTAATTACGTTTCAATTCAATTTCAACATCCATAACACAAATCTCCAGGTTGTAATTTACAATTTTCCAACTAACACTGTCTCAGCTCAATTCTTTTTTCTAATGACATGATTGCAAAGGCAAAATGAAATTAATGCTTTGCAAATTTTCCATACTGTGATTAAAACTCAGTTGCTGTTTAAAATTTGACAATCACTACAATTTTACCTGAATTTCTACGCCATGTCCAAATTTCAGATTTCGGTAATCAAACGGATGATATGATAGACCTATATTGGGCTAAAATTGCTTACTTTTCATGCTCCTGCTTGGCTTGCTGCCTGGCTTTCCTCCTCTCTACCTCCTCCTGTTCAAGTCTCTCAGTCTCAGACATCTGACTTTTATTGCCATCTTTGTCCTTCCCCTTCAGCGCATTCTCGGACCCAATGGATTTGCGGTTCTTCCCAAATCTACGCAACAAGAAAAGTATGACATGAGCTGATTGTTCACAATGTTTGGAGTTTGCCTCAAACTTGTATGCAGCAGCCAGGATGTAGGAAATAAATACATAACTTGAAAATGAAATAAATACATAATTTGAAAACTACAATGAAAAGAAATGTATTTTATATATAAAGTTGAGTTCTGGTCATGCGATTACATCGTAAAAGAATCTGTCTCATAGAGATTTGGAAAGTCTAAATAAGGATTTGTGAGTACTGTGAGGTTTTGGAATCATCACAATGATAAGAAATTGACCCAATCTCGATGAGGAGCACATGCACTGCACACAGAAATGGGTATATGGGACTGCACACACATGTGCCATAAATGTTCAGCCGAACGCTTCAGGTATTTCTCTTCATTTTTCGAATATGAGGGCATTTAAAGAGCAATCCTTTTCAGGAAACATTTCTTATTCCAAACTGACATAGAAGGAATGAGAAAGCTCACAAATTATTTTCCCCCTTTCCCAGAACTCAACCTTCTCTTTACCATTATACATGTACATCATTTTGAAAATTTGGGCCAAGTAAGGTAATAGGTATGTATTTGTAATGTGGCTTGAACAAAGGTCTTGTATACTGTATATGATGTCTTATTTATTCAAATTCACAACAAATTTGGAGCTTCAAATTATGCAAAAATAAATGGTCTAAAAAATTTATTTTCATAAAAAAAATTTCATAAGTTGACTCTCCTTAAAGGGCTAAGGGAGGAGCACAATAATCCATCCTTTTGGGGGTCAAATGGTCCTTAATGTTTGATCAAGTTTTCACGCCGAACATGGCAAAACATCATTGCCATGTCTATAATGATGTGTAGCGTGAATGCTCAATGTATTTACAGCATCTGCTTGATTTAAAAAAAAAAGATCCAAATATCATTTTGTATGGAATTACAATGTAGTTTAGCAACAATGATACTTGTCTTTATCAATAAATCATTTATCTATCAATCCATCAATTTACACACCAAAATGCTAAATAAAATGTAAAGTCTTATAAAAGATTTTTGATACTAACCTAAAGAGTCCTTTGAATCCCGTACCAGAGCTCTTTGCTTTGCCCTTATCTTCTTTCTTGTCTTTCTTCTTCTTCATGCTCTCTCCAGACTGGATACCACCATCTCCTCCTCCTCCTCCAGACCTTGAGATGCCGTATCCTCCATTCTCTTCAGCCTCCATCACTACGGAAGATTGTTATAAATATTATGCATAAATTAATCTGAATATTCATATGCACTGTATATGGTAATTCTCATTTGAATTTGTGCATGTGTAATAGCGAATGTGAGTTTAATAAAGGCCACACAATAATGGTACAGTCCTAGATTTTCATTTTTTGCTGTCTTGATGAATGTTTGTGTTTGTTAGGTGTGAGGTGTGACTGCATAAGCCTATAGATGCCCTGCACTTAATAAGATGAATTCACAGTGGTAACCATTTAAGGTTATAAAGTACCATAGTACCCATGGTAATTTGACAGTAATTTGACCAAATTACCATCAAATCACGGTAATTTGATAGTACTTTGCATGATTTGATGTTAATTTGGTCAAATTACCATGGGTACTATGGTTCTTTTTTACAAGGTTAGGTAGGAATTGAGTTATGAGGCATCAAATGGCCAAATGTATAAGGAACATACAACCACAATTTGACATTGGAAAGATATTTCCAAAAAAACCAAAAAAAAAAACATTAAATTGAAGTGTAGTCTTGTCTTGAAGGAATTTGAGGTATACGTGTAGATGTTGCCAAACGACCAATTCAATTCCTTTTCCATTCTTTTCCTGTCTTCATCACCACCTTACCTGTATACATTGGTGGCATATCTCCATTTGGTGAGTGGTCACCATAAGACCTATCCACCGCGGCTCTGAAACTGTCATTGCAGACGCGACCTCTCCTGACCTTGGCTCGGGGTCTGCCTGGGAAGTCCTCCCTATGTTGGTGGACGCTTGCGACGGCCACTTCAAGACTCTCCAGCGAGCTGGATTTTTCCATACCCAGCCCTGGCCCCATGGTTTTGGAAGAAGCTGTTAAGATGAACAGGGAAAGGGAACAATTCATTGCATAATTGAAAATTAGTTAATTGTACAGTGAATTCTATTCTTTTAATTGATCAATTGACTGATTGATTGATTTCTATGTAGACTTCCCAATAAATTGCTTGATTAATTGGGTGATTAATTATTCTATCTGGAGTCAAGCGGCAAGTAGGTTGATAAGGAGAGGTACTTACTTTAACAGCTCACTCCAAAATTCTTCAATTTGTTGTTTTTATTTGTTGAATCGCATATTGTTATTTTTTTAATTGAATAAATAAAATAAAATAAAATTGTCCCTTAAGTACAACTGTACTCGCAATCATCCCTCACAAGAAATTACCTCCACAGTATACTGTAAAATAACATCATTTCTCATGTCAGGGGCCTGTAACATAAAGAGAAACAATCAATCTCACGATCAATTGTAACTCTTCAGTACATGGCATGCCATAGACTTAAGATTGATATCAATCGGAAGATTTATTGTATCTCTTTATGTTACAGGCCCCAGACAATATACCTGTACGTACTTCATTACAGATTTACAGATGAGTTCAGATAAATAAATGAAGTGTATGGGAATGAAATAACAGGATATATAATTGCTGCCATCACCATATTAAAAAGGGGAAAACCAATAGGAGGATATCAAATAATGATGTGTAATGAAGATCCAGTGCACATTGAAACAAAAACTACATAAAATACCAGTTCACTGCAGCACAGCTGAAACAATGTCACCTCCACACAATACAGACAACACATACAGAGCAAAATATTAAATCAATAAACATTTTGTTGTATTACGTACAAAAGGCACCACTGATATACTGTATGGGCTAAAAAATAAATTGAAGTGCAAAAGTAAATGAGCAAAAGCAACCACACAGAAAAGGCTAGAATTAGCTGAAAACTAGAGCAGTAAGGAGGACCAGCTGGTGGAAAATTTTGTAGAAAACTAGAATAGCACAAGTAAATAACACAAGAAAGTTATAGTGCACACCCTGATAAATATACATGTAGTTTCACAAGACACAAGTTTTATAAGCCATAAAAACACCAATAAGCACATCAGATGATATTTTGAGGAAAGATTAGCAAAAATTATATAGAAAGCAAGTTTGAGATTAGGAGCTGGAAAGGAAGGGATTTCAAAAATGTGAATTCTTCCTGGAATGGAATAACACTAGGCACAAGAGCACTAGAATTACAAAGAACAGAGAAATGTGGAAACAAAAATCAAACCCAAAGCATGTACATGTACCATGATACGTGAACATTCTTTCTGATCAGAGTCTAGAACTTAAAATTTAAGGAACATATGAATAATATGCAGTTGCATGACTGGGCACCAGCTGGTAGCTGACTAGGCTTTTTCTCTGACTGGAAGGCTTTATAAAATACAATGCAATTTTTTATAAATTTCTATATGAACATTCAGGAACTTGGTGGGATATGTTTTTGAAATTTCAATATCTAATCCTATTTCAATTTCTATCAATTTCAACATCCAGTCATGGTCAGGTTGTAAGGTGAGTGAGGAGGGCCTTTACTAGACTTTATTTCTCCTGGTAATTCTCTATAGGATATCAACAATATCAGGGTGAAATAAGAATGAAAGAATTAAGTGCAAAATTTGTTTTTTGTGCAGAATGTAAATTGGTTGAGAGCTGATCTAATGATTACAATGCACCAAAAAGTAGCAAAACCACTGCACATTGTAGATAAACCACCAATAAATCAATTCTGTCATAATATTTTGGTTAAATATCTTTACATAAGGGATTTCATCAGCCACATGACTGTATGTAATATCATAATTGCACACTGTCATTGCATTTTCAAAAGATACTGTGGGCAAAGGTACTTAATCTTTCCCCCAATATAATAAAAATTTGGGATGAAAAGGGCTCCCTTCCAATTAAACATTTCAAAAAGTGGATATCTAAAGATGTCTGCAAACTGTCACCATGTGCACACTGCTAAAAATGCACATGATGACCTTTTCCAAAATTTAACACTATCTTAAATATTCTTGAGTAATTCACTGTCCAGAAATATCAGTGAAATTATTCACCATTTCGGTCAAATGGTTATCACTACAAAATTGACACAAAATTCACACAAAATCAACAAAAGTGTTTCCCAGAGCTGTCCAAATCACCACAGACAAAGAATGACTAAGAAATGAAAGAAGAGAGAGGAAGGCATTCTGATTAGTGCACTGCAAAAAAAAAAAAAAAATGCAAAAGAATATGATTTGAAGCATGGAAAACAAAGCAAAAAACAGCCCCTCCTTTTCGGTGTTTTTCTTTTTCAACACAGGAGGGCGCTACTTACTCTCTTCTACCCGACTAGTGCTAGGTTTAGAGTCAAGGAGGGAATCCATTGAGCTTGCTCGGAGCAGACTACTCGTACTCGCTGCGACATCTGTGTAAAGACGGGCAAGGGAGGGAGTAGGGAGGGCACTCTCGGTCAGTTTCTTCTCTAGTATTAAAGTCCTTACCAAATCACCCTGAAATATATACTACTCACACTGAAGATAACATATACACGTAGATGATTGGTGGCCCTCATTACTATTAATCTGATTGTCCAAATTCATATATCCCTAAATAGACTTCTGAGGTAAAATTAACACTTTAATATAAAAATGACTGGCCATCACAGAATCTATGAAGTTCACAACTTACAGATTCAATGGGCATATGAAAGACTATAATTTATATATACTGTCCATTTTTTGAATAGCCATAACACAAGTGGGTCAAACTATTAATTTGACCCACTTATGATTAAATTCAAACCCATAGCAGTTTCTCCTCTTAGTGACGTTTTTGCTAATTCTTTTGATCCGGAATGCTAGCAATTACACATTAAACATGAGCAGAAAGAGCAAAAATCACAATTTTGAGTCTATTTCCAATACCGTACATTGTAACATTCACAAATAAGAGCGATTTATTGTAACTAATCATTTAAGTATCTAAATTGACAACGCAGAGCAAAATATATAATCACTATTTTCTTGTACAAATTGGCATTATTTCATTGAATTTAGTAATTTTCATTCACATTACATGTAGTTCATTAAATAAACATTTTTATTTATTTCAAGCCGTAAAGGAGTGGAAAATAAGAAAAATTGTTGCCAATTTGAGGTTGAGGAGGGAAAACCAAAGATCAATTTAGACCACAAGAGAACTATGAACTGCTGTATATTAAATGGCAAACAAGGGGATCCACAGACAAAACAATGTGAATAGGTATTAAAATATTCAAATTTATGATAGGCATATCAAAGGCTGGGATTACATTGTCATTATCTACAATGATAAAGGAATACTGCGTATAAAGACAAACATGGATGATGATGTTTAAACCAAAAATGGAAAATGGGGTATACAAGTACAGACCAAATCCTACACTATATCAAAGGCTTTAACAAAAAACATCATGCTAAAGGCAAAAAAAAACATAGAAAGATATTGAACAAACGGTGTAAATGCAATAAAATAAGTGTGCAGCTTGCAATATGTGTAAGGATGTTTAAAAAGTCATTACTCAAACATTTATATAAAGCAAATGTTCAAGAAATTCACAAGACTCAGATGAATAGATTGTATAAGTATTAAACTCAAAAAGCATAGCTTGCAAATATAATGATCAGAAGTTCATAAAAATACCAATAAATTGCCAAAAAGCAATACCAAACTTACTTCTAACTATCGATAAAGCAACATTGGTAACAATGTAATTCTCTTGACAAAATATTATAATTAGAACAAAACTAGTTTAAATAATTTAATCAGACACAAACAATCTTCCTCTTAAAGAGAAGGTTGAGTTCTGGGAAAGGTGAAAAATAATTTATGAGCATTCTCATTCCTTTTATATCAGTTTGGAAGAACATCATAGTAAGAGTGTCCCATGGAAAGGATTGCTCATCAAATGTCCTAATATTTGAAATATGACGAAAAATAGCTGAAATGTTTGGGCCGAACATTCATGCCACATTGTGTGTGCAGTCCCATATACCCATTTCTGTGTACAGTGCATGTGCTTTTCAGCAAGATTGGGTCAATTTCTTATCATTTTGATGATTCAAAAACCTCACAGTATACACCATTTCTTGTTGCTTTGAGATAGTTTCTTTCACAATGTAATTGCATGACCAGAACTCAACTTTATCTTTAGGTTTTTGAGGTCAGTTCCGACGATGATTGTCATCTTCTTACCTTTTTGTGCCATGGTGATTTGTTTCTTTGGTATCTCGCCTTTTGTTTTCTTATACCAAGCCATCTAGGAAAATAAAATAATGAACCATATTAATATCATGAGTGATGTTCAATAGAAAATGGGATTGAAACAGAGCATTGGACGAGGGAGAGAGAAGAGAGAAAGAGCAGTAGTGTAAGTGAGATATCTGAAAATAAAAGGGGAAGACAGAAAGAGAGAGAGAGAGAGACAAGGTGGAGGAGGAGAGAGGAAAAGAAAAGAAGGGAAAGAGAAAAAGTTTTCAAAAAGAGTATTGTTACCACCACCATTTAACTTTCATTTTCTACTTCAATACTGCATGTATGAAGTGAATGTCTACATTCATATCACATCAAACCTTTCTAAACCAAAATTTCTTTCAAATTAATTTTTTTTCTTCTTTTTCCCATTATTTTATAACTATTTCAAGCTGCTAAAAATATAATGAAGAAAATTTAATATGTTACACTCATCTCTTCATGCTTATTTTATCATGCGAATAGATGTATAAGCAGTGACTATTTACCTGTTTCGCATCTAGTGAGCCTCCCTGACGTCTCTCTGAAAAGCTGGCCCTGGCATAGTTGTCTCGAGCAAAATTATCAGGATCTGGTAAAGGACTAAGTTCCCTATGATAATAAAGAGAGAATGGGGCATTAGAAATTTGCTTTGATAAAAGCACAGTGTTCAACATTGTTTGGGTTTTTAAACATACTTATACTGAATGTTGATAGGAACTCTTATGCCTGTACATGTAGCTCAATAAACAATATAACTCAACAATACCTGCCCACCTTCTACAGCTAAATATGAAATCTCTTGAGGCAAAATGCAGAATAGAGTATTTTGTATGCCTTTTACAAAAAAGTGAGAAATCTCACATTCATATCATAACTGCAGAACCAAAATTTTTCTTTAAATAGCTAATTGTAATAATAATGGCTGTTTTCGCAGGCAGAAACTTTGCTTAATGCAAATATTTCATGCTGGGATTCAATCTAACTTTGATGTTTCCTGGCTTGAAGCATTTGCAAATCTAAACCAATCACAAAATTCAAAGAAAGCTTGTAATTTTGAAGACGTTTGCAGGCCAAAATCCAGGCATCATCCCACCCAAATAGAAATGGTTGGCAGCCATGCTAATCCTCCAAAGCCAGTAACTATGAAACAATCTCTTGCATCACCCCAAGATGTCATTTTTCTTCAGAGTAAATGCTACTTACCCATCTTTAGCACCATTCTCCCAGTCCAGTAGCCATTGAGGTGGTGAGGGTGCCCTAGCTGAAGGTGAGCTATGGATAGACAGGTGCATGGGTCTACCCCCAGGACTCGCATCATCAGCCTGCATGGCTGTCTCGGCTCCTGATGATGGAAGCGTTTGTCCACTCGAGGACTTCCTTGTTCTACTGTAGATGGGTTCTTCATCACTACCAGGATATGTGACCTTTGCCCCTTGGTGCCTTGGCGATGTGGCATGGTGTGGTTCCACCGACGCTTGCACCACGATCTCGTTACCACGATGGGTGCCTCCGTTCATGATCCGGGAGCTGAGGACTCCATCCGAAAGGCTGTTCGGCATGCCAAAGTTTCCATCCTTCTGAGGGAGAGGAGACAAGAGTCCACTATCCACATTGCGATCAGCTGCGGGATTAGTGGCCGCCTTGTTGAGGTTATTGGTATGAGCATTGGGATCCTGCTGGTCAAGTCGCCGGGCTATGACAAGGGCTATGGTGGAGCGGGGTGATTTTTCGTGAGACATTGCCAAGCGGAGTGTTTCCATGGCTTCGCTATTTGACATATTGGCCAGGGAGGTATCGTTGATGCACAGAAGCTGGTCATTAGGACGTAGACGACCATCCTACAGCACAATTAACAACAACAAAGTTTTAAAAGATAGATTTAAACACTGCTAATGTACATTACTCAAATCACTTTCTTGTACCAAATAGTGCTGTTTTGCATGGTATAGTCTAACATGAGAAACCAACATGTTGGAGGCAGAAGGACTGAAGAATAACCCACAATGATCTTGATGAATCATCAGTCTATTCTCTACAAATACCTTGGTGAAAAAAAAAGAAAACTACCTTGATGAAACCATGAATAATAACACACAATAAATATTAATAGTTAACAGTATCTTCAGAATAACCACTTTCTGTATTTGAAAAATTAGGAATGACACAAATTACGAAATAGACAGAAAACCTGACTAAAATTAGGAAATGAAGGGTCCCTACCTTAGATGCTGCTCCACCATGAATCACAGACTTGATGAATATTCCTAGATCTTTGCTGCTGTGTTCCTCCGTGGCTCCACTGGTCTTACCCTTCACACTGACCCCTAACCCCGCGGACCCTGTGTCATTCAGGGGTATCTCAAAGGTCATCACTGCCCTGTTCTGAGGAGAGGTGACAGGGTCTTCGACAGCAGCAGCATCCTCAGGCTGCTTAAGAATCAAATCATAGGAATCCTTTTATCCATTGGATTCGTGTAATTTCATATGAAATTGGATTATTTTTCAACTGTAATTTGCTTTGTCCCATGAAATAGGTTTTGTAGGGAATGTTTAAAAAAGAGCTCCTGCTCTTCTGAAGAACTTTCCTAAGAAAAGCTTTGATTCATTCATGTCTTCAATGTACCTTGACAAACTGAAGCATTTAACATCAGCGGAGTACTAAAATCCTTCCGCTCTTTCCAAATCAATATAGGCAGGGACAGTATAAGTTATTGCATAATCTCGCCCTCAAATATCTTCAAGACCTAGTCTCCCTACGATCCTCCGCTTCAGTCAGATCCCTGCGTTCATCTTCCTCTATGCAACTAATTCACAGCCCACGTACAAAAACCCGATATGGTGACTGCTTTTTCATCTATTGCCCCCTCCCTCTGGAACAAACTCCCACCCCATATTCAAAATGCCCCATCCATTGAATCATTCAAAACCCTTCTTAAAACCCACCTTTTTAATCAGTCATAGTATACTGGAGGCGCACACAAGTAGTTAGTTTAATTTAACTGTATTGTATTAGTAATATTTTATTTCATTTTGTTACTTTTAAGTTTAAGGATGTACAATGTAAACTGAGTTAGACAGACCACCTGTGCGCTTAGAAACGCCCGTATAAAGCGCCCTATAAATGTAATTATTATTATTATTATTATACAAATCAACATTACCACTATTTTAACCTCATTGCAATCATTCCCATCATCATCACTACAACCATTATCACCAAAATCATTATTATCTTCATCTTTAACATTATATAATTCATATGATTATCATAGGAATACAAATTGTTCTACCCACTGATAATGTACTTGATCAATTTTAATTCTCCCCCTCCTTTTTTTTTTTTTTTTTTTTGAGCAGCAAAACTCTGCATGTACCTTGGCTTGCACTTATTCATGCTGTTATAAGCTGCTCAAACTCAGTGGGTCCCCTAAATAAAAAGCCTATTCTTACAGGATTACAAGGGATATACTGACCAGCTGTCTTGGGACCATCTTGACAGGAGAATCCTGTCTGGACACCACCAAGTTGACCACACCTCCTAGCTTGACACTGCGTAGGATGGATACTGCCTCACTCTGACTCTTACCAGTCATCTCAATACCATTCACCTGAAGATAAAGTTTCAAGTTCAAGTTTCAAGTTTATTTTATTTCCACAATCCAATAAAAAATACTTAATATCAAGAGAAAACAAGAATACAACATAAGTATACTATAGCAGAAAGTGGTGGGATTAACATAGGCCTACAGGCCTTTCTATGGTCAATCCCAAGAACAGCATCTAAAAAGAATTTAAATTTACAGAAATATCATCAATTCACATAGAATTAAGTGATTTTGTAAAAGTAGCTCAGTCACAATAAATGCATGAATTTATCACTACATATTGCTTCTTCATATAATGGTGTATAATTTTTTTTAATTTTCAAAATTCAAATTTTAGTCTCTAGTTTCTAGAATTTATTCACATTGCAGTAAAAATATACTTTTCACATGTGCAAATAACAACTGTAATTTGTTGTTCACTTTTGCACATGCTAAAAAAATACAGGAAAATGAAGACAAACTTCCAAAGATCATGCTAATAATGGCAAACATATAGGAGTAAAAAATATACACAACTGAATGGAAAGTAATCATAGTTTTACTTGTGCGTTTTCAGAAGATTCGCAATCACACTGGCAAAATAATGGAATCAAAGTTCCAGAAATTAAATTATTTGGAATTTTCGGCCAAGGTGACCAAATTTAAGGTGACAAATACAGAGAGATAGTAGATATTCTTACCTCCATAAGCCTGTCTCCTGGTTTGAGTCTGCCATCAGATATAGCGGCTCCTTTGGGCAGGATGTTCTTAATGAAGATAGGGTTCTTTCCACCGGTGGGATTGTCTCGAGATGTCACACTGAATCCTAACCCTTGGGGACCTAGAAAAACAAATAAAATGGTAGCACAGGTAAAATAGAATAGCTTTGAATAAAAAGAATAGCGAGGCTGAGTGTCTTGCAGTGATCAGCGTACACCACAAGCATAGGGGGAAAAATGAACTGAGGGTAAACTACACTCCACTGTGATACCTGAAAAAAACAATTGGTGTGCAGCTAGAAAGTATAAAATCAACCTCAAAGAACTTTATCTGGCATTAATTCAGGAAAACAGGTTAACATGAAGGTGCACGCGCGGAACCGAACTCTGATTTCGGTTCCATGCAAGCCCTTATTTTGGCGAAATAAAGTGTCTTGTTGTTATATCCTGGCAGAAAATTTCACGGGATCTCCATTACCTTTCATGAGTTGAATATATAGCTTTCGACCGATTCTCCTGGTGCTCATGGGTGCTATAAGCTTGGCATTAGGGCTCTTGGGGTCTCCTGTTGCCGTGGGAGACGAGAGAGCAGTGGTGGGAGAACGGACCGGTATGACTGGCGGGACTTTCCCTCCTGGTGGAATGGTGATTTCAAGATGGCCGTTCTCTCTTGGCGTGGTTGAGGCACCAACCGCTGCCTCAGAGCTGAAGAATGTGTCTCGCTGTACGGTTAGCTTGACAGTGGGGTTGCGCATGGCATCTCGGAGCATCTCTTGCGCTCTACAAAGATAGAAAATTAAGAATTTTACATTTTGTTCCTTCCGGTATTGATAGATGTACATACATGTACATGTACTTTTATTAATATGAATATTTGATGAGAGTAATGCACTTTATATTATTTCTTCTTTTTGGACGAGTAAACCTCATCATGGATATGGATTGTGATTGGGATCACCAAAACATCTTGGACCTTTGGCTTTGATAACTTTGTAAGTATGAGATGATTCAAATTAATTAAAACTTCAATTAATTCTTTGTATATTTACATTAATATTTTGAGCAAGCTTTTTGGAAACCTTGTCTAGTGTAGATCTTTTTTTTAAGGTATATTGGTGTATCATGGGCCTTAGTCTACTTACCGATTAAATGAGTGAAGTGATATATCACTGCCATTGATCTGTACAATGTAGTCACCAGGTCTGAGACGGCCATCACGGGCAGCCCTACCACCAGCCTCAATACTATGAACCACTATTCCAAATGCACTGGAGAAAGAATAGATAAAAATGACAAGAAATATGTGATAAATGACAAGAAATATGTGATAAATGCAAAGATATATGTGAGAAATGTAAAGGAAAAACATGTTGCTGACGATATGAACACCTTATCATTATCCTCATCACCATCATCATCAATCATCACCACTTTTCTTCATCATCATCATCATCATCACCACCACCACCACCACCACCACCACCACCACCACCATCATCATCATCATCATCATCGTCATCATCATCATCATCACCACCATCACCACCACCACCATCATCATCATCGTCATCATCATCATCATCATCATCACCATCATCATCACCACCACCACTATTATCATCATCATCATCATCATAACTACCTTCCATCTTCTTGCTCTATCTTGCTGATGATATGAACACCTAGTGGTGTACCATCGTTTGTAAGCACAATACTGTCTGTCTCTGCATCTGCGTCCCCTTCTATCATCACATCGGGACCTCTCTCAGAGCCAACCTGCATTACAGACATGACAAACATTTTACCGCAATCTTGAGTAATGACAAAAAATGACATTACACAGATTCCAACCAATCTGCACAACAAGGCGTCTAAATGCTGTGTTCATATACCTGTCTTGTATGCAAGTAAGAAACTAACAGTTTCTTGTGTGACCACACACACATGTACTTTCAGTATTCACAATGAACAATACACCCCCTTACAGATGTGGAATATTATACATTTCAAATAAAAACTTTGTAGCGACACGTATACACAAGTCAAGTCCCAAGCTATCTTGCGTACACAACATTGTTGTACATGTACATGTGTTTTATTATACATTTTTTAAAACTATAATTCCCCTTGTGTGAACAGGCTCTTAGCCTTCCAGTCTCTTAGAGTTCCAGTCTACTCAATTTACTCTCAGCCTTCTGCCGTGCATCAGACCACTTGTTCATACTTACATGAGCGCTGGAGAGTGACTGGCATGCTGAACCAGCAGAGTTGCATCCAAAGCTCAATATATTTCTTGTGTTTACGCTAATTTTGTCACCCCATTATCATATAGGTCTTTCATTATAAAAATGTTTCTTTGAACGATAATTCCCCTTGTGTGAACAAGGTAATAGCCTTCCAGTCTACTCACTTTACTCTCAGCCTTCTGCTGTGCATCGGTCCACTTGTTCATACTTGGATGAGCGCTGGAGAGTGACTGGCGTGCTGACCCAGCAGAGTCACGTCCAAACCGTGAGAAGGCACTGTTGAGCTCATCTCGACTTCCCCTACGAGAACGAGGCTTGTCGGAAGAAGAGGTCTGTACAAAAAAAAAAAAAAAGAGGAATCCAGAAAAAGATAAATGATATATTTAATGGTATTTCCCCTTTCTACACTCTTACAGGGTATTTACTTTTTTTTAAAGATATACAGCACTAATTAAAAAAAGAAAACACAAAAAAAGTACACAAATTGATCAAATATATTTTTTACAAAATTTATCCAATGTCCCGGTATATTTTATTTTGTATACACAACACCATTTGTCCCCAAACTGCTGTGCTGTATTATACTTTCAAGCTAATAAATCAAAATTATTTCATTTGATTTAATTCATTTAGATATTGCTACAAAATTCACATGAATGATAACAACAATTGAGAGGAGGGTGCTTGAACTCATGGAAAATGACCTTCACATTTTCAGAACTTCAGCATTAGGGAGAAAGAATAAAAACAGGACAAAAGAAATTACCGGTACTGGTACAACGGAACTTATCCTCTGTTATATTTTTCATATCAAGATACAGTATATCCACAGCAAATCCACATACATGCATTTGATCAAGAAGTTATGATGTAAACAAAATAATATCATGTCACTACATAATTTGCAACATGAATCCCTCAAATGTTGATTACAAAGCAGATGAGTCGTTTTACCAGTTTTGATATAAAGATATTCACAAATATAATAGATGAAACAAGTTGTTATGCATCCTACTTCTGGAAAATCCCCATTAAAAACTAAACTTATGATAACAATACATGATGTTGGAATCAGTTTTGTATGTACGCACAATAAACATTTTATATTTTGACTGACATAAAATGTATCCGGGTCTGCAATTCTGGTTATTCTGCATCAGGCTTCAATTATCATACAACCATAGAAACTACCTATATGCTCTGTATCACCTGCTAAGACATACATGTAAGGGAGTTTACTTGTGCCTCAAGTGGGATTTTTAATATTGGCTGTTAGCCTTTTAAGAAAACATTAACAAGAAATATATTTTCTCTTATAAGCAGTTTCTTGTGTAGGCGTGATACATGTTTTGTTCACATGATTTTTCCCCAATATTGGGTTATTTCATTATGCATAATGGCAATATACATTTGTGGCATAATTTCAGCAGACACTTCATTTGAAGATCATTGCATGGTAATCTATCATACATTTATGATTTAAAATTACCAATATAATAAAGATTTTCTTGAATATAATTAGTTTAAGTATACATGATGTATTTCTATTCTCCATACAATTTCTTTAGCTTCCTGTTTTCCTCCATTCAACTCTGTGTTTGATGTCAATTTATCAACAATGGTGCTGTTGTTTTGAGAAATAATCACGATTCTGAATTTCCTTTCCCTGCTCATACTCTAGCTATCAAACACGATTCTGTCTCCTCCCACACTCCATCCATCTACTGTAGCAAACAAACAATCAGCCAAAGTACATGCTCTGCCCTGGAGTTGGTTTACAAATTAATATTTCAGGGCTTATCTCATCTCATTATCTCAATGGAAGACAGCTCTAATAGTCACAGAGCTATGAGATGAGGAGAGGGCCGGTATTTTAAAGGGACGGTCACGGATCGATGAACTGTGCATGTTACTCATCACAGCTTGATGTTTAAAGGGACAGTCAAAGAACTGGACGTGCCTTCTATTATACCAATGTTATGTGTTGTGGTTGGGCCCGATGTTTTAAAGGGATGGTCACAGATCAATGAATTGTGCATGTGATTCAGCATAGCCTGAAGTTAACAGACCATCATACAGTGTATAGCAGATTTATGCTTTAAGTGCATTTTGTTACTTTAAAGTGGCATTTACCTTGGCAAAATGTTTATATATTCATAGTATATGCCTAAATGTGTAATTTCAGGGATAGTCGCAGGGCTACATGTATATAAAAGCTATAGCCTTGCCTGATGTGTTAAAGGAACAGTCACAGCTATGCGACTGGGCCTGACATTTTACACGTAAATAGACTGAGCTTTGCACTATGGTGTCCAGCAAGGGATTGTAAACAAATGTGACAATGCTATCACCCAACGATTTCTTAAATGGTTAACCTACAACATATTTCTCAAAAAATTTATTCTAACATAAAAATACACTATAGATATTTGTTGAGACTTTTTTGGGGGGTTAATAATGTATCAGGAATAAGTTGTAAGTTTATAGCTTTGAACAATATACAATTATGTAGCATGGCATTAAATTATTCATATTCTTTAAAGGGAAGGCTGAGTTCCTGCAAAAAGTATGAAATAATTTGTGAGCTTTTTCAATTGTTTTATTTCTATATGGCAGAATATCATAGAAGCAATGTTCCAGGACCCCCATGAAAAGGACTACTCTTGATACATGTATCTCCTGCCAAAAAGACATTACGAGCTGCAGCAGAGACTTGAACCATGAACCATATGACCAACAACCCAGTGACTTACCCACTAGACCACAACGCCTCTATTAGCAATTAAAAGATTGAGCTCTTGATACAATGTCTTGCCAATATTAAAGAGCACCAGGGGCTTGAACCACAAACTGTCTGATCCACAGCCAAGTGACTTATCCACTGACTAAACCATAATACTGTTACCTCTTCTTTATATCTTATCAACATAAGGCCTATACACATGTATTACTATGTGAAGGGCACAACGCGTATTATGCGCTATATAAGAAATTACACATGTATCAGCATTATTATCAATGTTATTATCATAATATAAATGACTGAGTGCAGCCTGTGTGAGATACCCCTTTAAAACCATTTTCATAAATAGAAACACTGCCTATAACCACATAATTGAAGTCATCATCTGAAGCTGCTCCATAAATTGCCCTTCTCCACTGCGAGGCAAACCTATCGACACAGCCACTGAAATTGCCCTGCTCCACTGCAAGTCAAACCTATTGACAGGGCCACTGCAGAATGTTGTCATACACTTCATGCATGGATTATGAACAGACATACATGTACAATATTGCTGCACAATAATCAAGATTGAGATGTCTGCTTAGTTTTGTACAAATGCATCTTCGCATGCTTTCTAATATAAATTATCTAAAATATATGCATATTTAGACCTCACATCATAATTCTTCAAAATCATACTGTCAATTTTATTCAGGAGAATATATTTCATACTGCATGGGTGACATTTTGTACACATACAAAAAATACATTATAATTTATAATAATAATAATAATAATAATAATAATATATATCATACAGTACATTTATATAGTGCATTATGTGAATACTTCAATGCGCTTCACAATGTGATTTATTAACTTCTTTTTTTTTTAACAGCGCCTTTCCAATTGAGTACTTGATCAATGTGCATAATAGTGTATTAGTACGTCAATCACTGGATTCACCTTAATACAATTCTGCATTTATTCATGCAAATTCTCCACTCCGCTTGGGAGCATTCCAGTCTAGATCTGGCAGCCATTTTACAGGCGCACTACCAGCCACAATGACGTGCGTACACTACCAGGTACCCATTTTACACCTGGACGGAGAGGAGCAATGTAGATAAAATGCATTGCTCCAGGGTATACAGGTAGGCACCTTGCAGGGGTTGGAACCCACAACCTTTGCATCCCCAGTCAAGTGATTAAATCATCAAACCAATCGACTACGACACATAGAGTCATGTAGGCCTCCATGTAGGTGCTTTTGCTAACTGACATTCCATTGATATATTTCTTAACTTATTTTATTATTGCTTTATAATATATTACTCAAGTACCGTATCTATCAATATCTGCCATTCCAATATCATCCTTTCTCTCTTCCCCCCCCCCCCCCCTCCTTCCACCATTATGTTCTGCCCTTGGCCTCTATCACTCTTACCTCCCTGACCTTTGACCTTCCTCCTATCCATGGATGGTACAAACAATACACCCCTCCCCATTAAACACATGTATTCAGTATTCACATATCATAATGTAATGTACATGTAATGTACATTGTCAAGTCTATGACTACATTGCAGCTGTAAATACTACCCTTCACTGTCATATTCAATTTTTTGAACACCACCTATCTCAGATATAGTTTACAAGCACAAACCCTTTTCAGCCATAAATTTGACAAGGTCTGAAATGGTCTGAACTAGCTAGGAAGTACACAACAGTTTAATAGTATTATAGACCCTGTACTGTGGCTGTTCTTGACAACATCAATAATATTTTGTATGCTGATTCACGCTTAGGCCAAGTAATTAAGGTATTTGTGTTAAATGTCGTAATTAATTGCACAGACTACAGATCATGCAATGCATCTGTGCCTTCTCAAGCATAGCATGGTTTACCCGCAGAGTGAGTTCTTCTATCGTTAAAGAGAGATATCAACAGCTGCATTCAACCTATGATTCTATTAAAAATTATTGAATTGATATACACAAGTGCTGTACAATGGGTTTGGGTTTTCAAACAAACAAAGAAAAATCTCAAATTATGAATATGCAAATACATTGGGACAGCAATCGAGACGGTGTTAGCACCCCTCAAAGGTGGTATTCAACAATTTGGAGGACTATGACAAAAAACAAAAAAAAACACAATAACAAAACAACACAAAATGAATTTGACATTTGACATATTAACAGTGGAATCTGCATCAAAAACTCCTGACTTGATCAACATCCAAAGTCTTGGAAATAAAGCTATCTAAAATGTTCCAACGAACCTTCAGAAGCTATATCCTGAGAGCTTTAATTGGGAGTCATGATTGTACGACAAATTCTACGGCGAAAATTGTTCCAAGTCGATTCCGTACTCTAACCAAATTCTAAATTTCAACCCTAGACCAAACACTATACCTACAATGTATACCTAATCCCAACCCTAACCCTTAATCTAAACCTAAACCTTAAACCCAATTGCAATCCTAACCCTAACCCTAAATCTGGGACATAATGAAGAAGAGAGCGCTTTGCCTCCGGAGCATATTATGTTCGAGCACCGGAGCATATTATGTCGGAGCACCGAAGTAACCTGTCTGGAAACTAGGCTATCTTAAATGCTCCATCTTAATGCTCCAAAGGACCTTCGGAAGCTATCTCGTGAGTGCTTTAATTGGGAGTGATCACACTTCATTATACTATTATTAGCCACATGGAGACTCGTCAAAGAACTGAAAATTGGTAGTCTCACATTCCTCGTCTCTTTGCCAAGGTAATCATTCTTCCTTGTATAAACTTGCAGAGGTGCCATGGTCTAGTGGATACGTCACTGGACTGTGGATCATGTGGTATGTGGTTCAAGTCTCGCTGCGGTACTAATGTTCTTTAGCAAGACATTAATTAATAATCTGCATTTGCCACTCTCTACCCCGGTAAAGTAAATGAGTATGCCAACCTGCTATGTAGAAATTCCTTGAATGCCTTATCATGGTGGCTCAAAGGAAGCCGGGGTAATAATATGATACTTTGTATTAGGTGCAGTAGAATATATATTTGTATAGTATTAAACTGGGCTATATAAATTGACATATTATTATCATTATTATCATACAGTATTACTATTCCAAAAAGTAGCACACACATACAAATATTAGTACTTAATAGTATTTACATGTAGTTCATAAGTGCTTTTTCCTGATAATTAAGCACTGACTAAATGTCTGCTTTAGCCGAAGTTCTTTGATTAAAGATTCTATACTGAGTACCAATTTACTTCACCCGAGTCGAGAGTGGCAAATGTAGATTAATGCCTTTATAAAGGACAGTGGTCCATAGCATGGATTCAAATCCTGTACCATGTGATCTACAGTTGGGAGACTTCTTCAGAGACCATTTCAACTCTTCTTCTTACCTTTGAAGACTAGCAATCCACTTACTAATGATAGTGACCTTCAGTTAAGCACATGCCTATCCACTTATAAAATACTCACTTGCTGATTAATATTCTCATCAATTGCAGTTTAATCAGATAACATGGTCTCAGTTCCCCTCTGCTTCAGCCTCTTTTACCTCAATGTGAAGGTATTACTTTTTATTAGTAAGGTTTTAAAATATATTCAATACAATCCGTGACTTTATGACACAAACTCATATTGGTTTATAATAACAGATTCTGAATTTTTCTACAGGTAGTCAGGTATATTTATATTAAAAATACACAACATAGACTTTCTGTTTGTCTGGGTAGGAGGATTTCTAAAAGTGTTTCAGCCTTTATTTGCCATCCTAAATCTATGCTGTAATTTTTTTTTTCAAAAATATATTATACCTTTACCTGTAATCCACATAGAGTGTAAGAAACGATAAAAATATATACATGTACATGTACATCAGTGTCATGGTATAGTGGTTGGTTCATTCATTTGATTCTCAATCCAAGAGTTGGGGGTTCAAATCTCACCCCTGCACTAGGGTCTTTTGGCAAGACATTAATCCAAGGTTTAAAGACTCCACCCAGGTGTTAAATGGGTACCTGACAGGATTTATTCCTTGGAATGCACTGTGCACTGATTACAGCCAACGGAGCCAGGCCAGAGTAATAATATCCAAACCCTTTGGAAGCGCATAGGGACGTTGTATCATAACGTGATATACAAATATGGTTTATTATTATTATTATTATCTTGTACATCTACACATCTATAGTTCAGTTCCTCTGCAGGGCTAGGCCCTTTGAGTTTGTACTTTGTACGTTTAATTACATTTTTTCATTATGTGTACACACCCACGGAAACAAAATAAACTCTCAGAATGAAATATGCTTTGGCAAAATTTGTCATTAATGTTTCATGCAAGTTGCTTGAAGAGCAGTTCTAAATGAATTTACTTAAAGAGGAAAATTAATTAAAATTAATTATATAAATGTGGGAATCCATAAAAATGTAATCTTTTGTATACATGTACATCTTTAAAAATATACTAAAGGAACTACATGTAGTGGTTCAGTACATCCACATATTAGTGGTTTACATTTAATATCATGATGACACCACAACGATCTGAAATGCACATACCAGTACTTCACATTCTTTCTCACAATACTGACAATAGTATTATTCCATTGTCACTTGCTAGTGGTTACACGCCACTTGAACATCAATAAGTGGAGGCGTAAATACAAAGAAAATAATGCTATTTATAGTAGTTTTGGATGATTTGTTTTCTTTATCACTTAACAAATTCACATGTATGAAAGTGTAGAGAGTTCAACTAGAAAGCCTTGTTGGATCATGATATCAAAATGAAATCAATAAGATTAAAAGAAAATTTTAATGATGAAATAAAATGCTAGTTAGTGCAAATGATCATCTCTCAAGAAGATATCAGATAATGAATTAATAAACTTTAATGTATCAACTATATTATTTTATTTATAGGTAAATCATTCATATTTGATGCTGGGGGGTAGCTTCATTTCCCACTCAGTATCCTGCATTTATTGAGTGTATTTTGGCAAGTTCAAGGCATTTGGTACAGAAGTGTCTCAAACATTATCAAGTATAATGGATAAAAGATAATTAGCAGTATAATTAGCTGATAGTAGCTCGGGAACAGGACAAAATGCACTAGAATTATCCATTTATTACAGGTCTCTACATGTACAACAGAATTTATATTTCAAACCCTACATGTAATTATGATACTTGCAATTTCTAGATGTGCCTTGAATGACAACCAGGCAGATATCATCACACCCTTCAATCCCACCTGCCTATCTAAATTCCTGAGGGGAAGGCAGGAGTGAGGATAAACTACTGCACATGCTTTGATTTCACCAAACCTGGCAGGTCCCCGACACCTCCACCCAAACTGACAAGATATATGCCTAAATGTAGCACACGTATACTCCACTCCCACTGCCTCAAACAGGAAAGGTAATCTTGTGCCTTGGTTGATGAAAGAATATAAATCATCACAGATTCAAACAAAATTTAGAATGTAAGTTCAAAGACAATGATATGTGTCAAACAATTTGGTAGACTGGTCTAAATTCCTGAGGGGCAAGTAAGTGTGAGGATAAAGTACTCCCTGGGCGTATATTTCACAAAACCTGGAATATAAAGGTCCCAAACACCTACCGTACTATATATGTATACCTCCCTGACAACACAGGCCTACATATAAAGTCCATTCCTACGGCCTCAAAATTAAAAGGGCAGTCTGGTCCCAGACTAACCTGCTTTCAATAGAAGCAGAAAAATCAAACAAATGGATTTTTTTTCAATGAAGGAAATCATTTTTCAATGACATGAAGAATTCTGGGAAGCTACATGTATGAAAATCTTTTAAAAAATTGGCCACTGGGTATTTGATGTGATTCTCTCATTATTTATCTATTGCTTTGTATATTTTGATACCATTAATTTCCCTCAGTAAAGTATGTACCTATAAACACCTGTCTGTAACTCATCCATCCCCATTGACACAAGACACTAGCACACCTTACGGCAGTGGGTCAAAGCTCATCAAATTCTATTACAGCAGACACACAGCAGGTTTCCTTGACAATAAAAACGTACATCCACTCTACGCAAGGCACCGTTATTGAATCTTCATCACAGTTCCCACTTCGTAATTGAGTAGACTATCTATAAATGGATGTAGACCTAGGAAGCTTCTTACCTACGATGCAACCAACATTCTTATCTGAGCTACACAAAGTTCCTATGTACAAGGAAACTGGTATATAAAGACCGCTAAAAGGAAGAAAAGGAAAGCAGTCTTTAAACTCTTTATATACATGCAGGCAGGTGGTCTCTATGTACAGGTTCCTTTAATACATGTGTCAATGAGAAACACTGTTCAAGGGAAACAGAAATTGTGTTCTCTATAGACAGGTGGTCTTTCTATACAGATGGTCGCTGAAGCAGGTTTGACTGTATTTCATTCTAATTGCAATGGCAATACTAAGATACACTCTTACTTCGATTAGAAGTAATATAATCTGACGAAAGTCGCATTCACACTTAAACATATATCTTCACGAAAATCAACTTGTAAGCGGAGCCATTTTGGAAACAAAAATGTCTCGAGGTGGAGCTTGAGCTTGAGCCACAAAAAGATGAAATAATACGTCAAATGACTTAAATGAGGTGAATGACCCACACAGTATGCAATTACACTAACATATAACACTACATGTAGTATATAATACAGAGCTCTCTCTGAAACACAAACTCTGCCTCAGCAATCTGGGGCTATGCTGGGGTCACTTTCATCATTGCCTCACTAAGATTAAGAAATTAAAATGTAATTTATCAAAGCCCTAAAGCCACTAGATCTTTCTTAAATCAACCACTATGGTTTGCTAGTTTAACTTCTCATATTTATTTTCTCCGGTCCAATTTAACATTCCAAAAACTGCTCTATTTCATGCCTATGAAGCAAAGAAGACTGTGGTCAATTGAACCCAATCCCCCAAATATAATTACATAAAAGCAAAAGGCATATGTTTAAAACGGGTTTCATATGGCTACAATCCAAAGGTCTAATTAATTGCTTTAGATTATTAAAAGAAAGACAAAATATGCAATTGAAATCAACTGGCATGTAGGCTTAATTTTTTTTTTAATTCTGTACAAATGGATTTACATGTATAAAATCATGATTTTGCACAATAGTGCCCATCTCCCGCTGCATAATGATAATGTTACACAACAGGGAAACCAGCTGGCTTTATACAATGAGCTGGACTAAGAGTCTAAGACATGCCAAAGCCCCACATGTTATGCATAAAGCCAAAACAAGAGAAGTCACAGGGCCTGAAATCATACAAAAGCCTGAAAACTGGCAATCCCTGATGCAGAACTGCTATATTCGACTCATCTTTAGGTGAATTTTCACCATTCACATCTGATTGGATAATTTATGCTACAAAGCCCCTCTCCAGTTAAACCTATCTTTATGCAACATCAGCCATGCATCATGGAAAGTACATGCAATTAATCAAAATACATGGAGACAATACATCAAGAAAGTGACTCCTTTCCTGGAGGAAAGATGGAGAATGCAGTAAACCCCTGCTTTCATCCAAGACACTGCTCCTCATGGACCTCTATGTACATGTGTATGTCCAAAATGAAGGAATTCAAGCTTATCTTTCTACGATTGGCCTGTTCAGCCAGGAAAGATCATGTAAAAGATAAATCTTCCCAAATCTTCAATAAAGAAGTTCAGCCAGTAGCAGTATTGGTAATAATACAAACGAAGAACCCCTAACTAAGACTTACCTTTGCAGGCAAAGTGTTGGCGTTCTTGTCCATGACTGTGTTTTCACCGTTCACATCTGATTTGGTTAACATACTAGTGATGACAGGATCACTCCCTCTCCGCACTACCAACTTGGAATCTGGATTTTCAAAACAAAGATGAAAATTATTCGCTAAAAATTGATATGGACCAGGGCCCCGTCTTAAAAAAGATTTGTGATTGATTCAAATCGATCGCAACTAAAAACTAATTAAAACACTGTACTTGATAGACAGGAGTTGCAATAACATTAAGCTGCGATCGGTTCAAATCAATCAAAGCTAGTAATATCAGACAGGGCGGAGTACTACATTTACTTTCTTGAGAACACACAGATCAAGAAATATTTACAAATAAAACATTTCATACAAAGAAAATAGGGAACACAGTACCCTGTGAGTGACACACAACAAAAGAAATTATAAAGAGAGCTTGGTTCATCAAAGAAGTGACATACAAATTACAGATGGATGATTCATCAGAGACACAAAATAGCACAAAATACACACATGTAGACAATTTCATAATGAAATCCCAAGGACAATCAATCATAAAGAGTGCAATTATTAGAAATTAGAGGTGTTGTGGATCAGTGGGTAAGTCCCCGGACTGTGAACCATGAGGTCCGGGGTTCGAATCCCACCATTTAACACCTGGGTGGAGAGTGGCAAATGTAGATTAACGTCGAAAGGTAATGTCCTTCGCTTAGCAATTTGAGCGTCACTGTACAGCCCATTGCTGGAATACTCCCCAGGGAGCGGAGAATGTGCATACATTGTGTGCGGGCATGCCAGTATCCGATCACCGGGGGTAATAATAATGACTACCTGTTATTGTTACGCGCTTAGAAACATCGTCGATGTATTAGGCGCTATATAAAAGCGGAATATTATTATTATTATTAAATTAATTTTCTGTATCAGCTGAAGTTTGAATTTATGCTTGAAGCTATGTACAGTGTATAATCTTAAAAGTAAGTTTGATAAAAAGAAAAATCCTGATAAACACATAATCCCTCTAAATTCTACAAGAAACAAGTACAGAAATATTGCCAAAAAAGTATCCATATTTAGAATCTTGAATTATGTTTGATATTCTTAAATAAATGTATTTAAAACTCAAAGTGGGTGGTTTGTTTCTCCCTGCTTCAATTAATTCTACCATGTAATATGAAACTGGCAAGTTCTCCTGCTGGGTTGCATAAAAATGGCATTCCATTTCTAGTTTTACAACCAACAGGTATGTCTTCTGCAGAGGACCTGAAGCCAGAGTGTAAATTCCGTTTGGGGTAAACCTAGAGCAGGGAAATGTAAGCTACATTTCCCTGCATAGAGGACTAGAGGTTAGGTACATGCACAAGTACATCATCCAGTAAATCAAGTCAATTCTTCTGTTCAGTTCATTCTTTTTGAAAAAAAAATACAAATATTAAAGAAAACAAATCTATATAACAAAGAGAGAACCTACTCTTTTATTTCATTATACCATGAGCCATTAGCCACAAGAGAGATAAGTTGGGTACATGCAGGTTTGGTACCTGAATGACCCATTGCCCAAATCTTGATTAATTTTATTCCCACATGAATAGACAGTTAAGTCCTTGTTGCTCTGACGACCTTGTATTTTAAGCAATTAATAAGTCACACCTGATATTTCTTTCAAACTGCCCTCAATGGAAGAAAGACACATAAGAAGCAGAAGCAAGCCCAATTTAATTTTCTCGAAATCAACAGTACATGTTTGATCAAACCAATTCTGATCTCACTTTGCGAATAAGGTGGAAAATACTTTAGCTGGATACAAAATTTGGGTGCAAATTCTGAGAACTCCATACAGAAATCATGGATAAATGCATAATTTAAAGCTAATCACTCTCCATCACCACCATCCACTCAATCATTTTTATTTTTTCCAAAAGGAAATAATACATCAAGACGAATTCTAGTGAAGTATAAAGAGCTAAGGATTATAATCATATGAAGAACTTTGGTTTCTGCCATGGGTGCATGGAATATTAAGCAATTGGCAGTCTCTGTTCTTCCATAAAGGTAGAGTTTTCTTCTTTTATTCTTTTTCTTTCAGCATAGATCTGTTTGATTACATGTAAGTGTGAGGTTGTGTTCCCTTTAAAGACAATGGTTACCACATGAAAGATGTAAGAGATGATCTTTACAGGTTGCAGGCTTTACCTAGAGCTCAGAATCTGACCAACGTGGCTATAGTCCTGTTAGACATGAGGATAGCTGCACGATCCTTCATGAAAGGTAATGTAAGCTGAGGTAATGCTTGTCAAATCTACTGGCTTTATCACATCTTTACCTGGGTTCCTACAATCGAGTCGGACGTGAGAAAAAATCTACAGGTACCGGTACCGGTACACCAATCCCCATAGATTCAATACCGATCCACAAGGATCGGTCCTACATGCATGATAAGTAGCTCATAGTGCCATCAACTTTGCCCAACAACAGTGCATTGCAGTGTCATACGATGCCTTATGATTGAATGAAAATTTCAGTGTTATTCTTTAATCATTTTACAACACAAAACTGTTGCAAAACTGGTGAATCATGGCTACTTGCAAGAACTTCATGCCTGCAAAAGTTTGTGATTTGACATCAATTGAGAGCCTTCTAAATTACCAGTGCTTCTGGCATTTGCTCAGGCAACAACTGCTCCCGGCTTTATTGCGTCAAACATGTATGGTTAGGGATAGGGTTGCAATTACATTTTTAAGTAATAGCTTTAGAGTTAATAGAGTTAAGGTTAGGGTGAGGTTCTAGTATAATGTTTGTTCCACGGTGGAATTTCAAGGGAAGGTTGAGTTCTGGGAAAGGTAAAAAATAATCTGTGAGCTTTCTCATTCTTTTATGTCAGTTTGGAAGAACATCTTAGTAGAAGCGGAGCAATTGTCCCTGGAGCATGTTTTGTACAACCAAATTACCTGACTCCTCCCCTGTTACCACAACATCCATTTCGTTGTCCTCCTCCAGAGTACCATTGATGTGAGGGTTGTTGTGGTGGTGGGTGTGGTGCATGTGGTGTGTCTTGTTGTTGCTGTTGTTGATGTGGTTCATGTCTGAGAAGTTGATGGGGCTGGCAGTGCCCACAGAGCTGGCACAGGTACTGGTTCCATCCCCTAGTAGATGGTTGCTGACAACTTGCGCTCTGCTAGGATCCTGCTCCTCAAAATGGGCTGTCAGCTGAAAGAAAAAGAAGAAACGGGAACTCGTACAATAAATCAGTTAACTCTGGGTTATTGTTAAGTAATCATGAAGGATGTAAACAACTAAACATAAATTGCTTTTGTTACGGAAATGGTGAGAAAGGGGGAAAACGTGTTCCAAACTAATTCTGATGAAAATTGATCTCTGAAAATTTATGAGGACACCTCACACTAAGAGTTGTTCCATTAGAAGACAAAATATCTCAACTGCTTTATACATGGACTGCACATTTACTTAGAACAGCAGTTACTAAATAGTTAGTTTCAATCCCTGGTTAAGTTTTCAAATTTATTTGACCAAAATGGAAAAAAATGTATATGCATGTATATATCCTTTTGCAGTAAAGCAGAAGCAGAAAGACAGCCTGAATGTAAAACTAATATACATGTATCGTCTGTTGAGAGCGTTAACTCTGTGTTAAAGTATACAAGTTAATGCCCTTCTGGCTCCGAACAGACGATATGTAGGGCGACTACATGTATGCCTTTCTTCGGGATAGATGTCTTTCTGCTTTATGACCAAAATAATCACACCAAAAAAATGTATTCAATCAATAGTTATCATTAAGCCTGAGTCGAATCGATTGGTTAGCCGGTGTTCGATCGAAGACATCGAATCCCGATTTCGTTTTGGCAAAACCGGTGCATCGATTTGTAGTCCGCCAGATTTTTGACTACCGTAGCCACCATGAAAAAAGCAAATAAAAAAAGAAACTCCGAACATACAGCATACTAGCAGAGAACGTGAAGGCGACTTCAAACTGTTGGCTAACTTTCGCTAATTCGCTCGCGGAGGACGTCGCGCTTTACCTGTGCTTTCTCTATGGAAAAATCGTTTTGTCGTTACGAACTGAAGTTTACGATAATATTCTTGCACTCTCTCTGCATTGTCAATTTGACAATTGTATTAATTGAACATGATAAATACGGGCATGAGTACGAGTGTTCCTACTTAATTCGCAATAATTATCACGCTCTTATCAAATTGGCAATTACTTCTTGATCTGAAGCTGAATGAAGTCGAGTCATGAGCGACGAAAAGTTTATTTCGTATTGTTTTTTTTTTTGCATCGAACAAACGTGTTCTATTCAGCTCTCCAAAGACAAAGTAAGATTATTAATTCTTTGAATTTGAATCATTGTCGGATGTGTCGACAATGAGCATCGCTTCGTGCGACACTAGAGTGATATTTTGGCTAGCCATACGGACTACAAACTTGAGCTTTTGGCTCGTCCGCTGTGATTTTTACTAGCCATTGGCTAGCGGGCTAACGTTAATGTCGAGCAGAGAGCGAGAGCCCATACATACATGTATGCATGCCTGCAATGCCAGTGGACCGGTCAGCGGTGCATGGTGCATGCACTGCGTGCAACTCTGTTTTCACCGCCCATCATTTATCGATGCACCGGTATTCGATCGAATCAAAGCCGTCGAATCCCGGTTTATGAAATATTCGATATGACTCAGGCTTAGTTATCATCATATATCAACCAATGAAAGTAGGCTAATTTGGACCAGGCTGTGCAATGATTGCATCAGTTACAGACATAAATAAACATACGGTCTTGACTGAAATGGACAAGGGAAAAAAAAACAATTCAACAAAATATACATGTACATGTATGCTTTAATATCTCTAAATATGCAAAGGCATTTGTAAAAAATAAATGTATTCTTGAAATATCTTAATTTTCTCAATATATATTAAAGGCAGTGTCATAAATATGTCTGGAGGACTAATCTTCTAATCTAGTTGCCTATTTGTAACTCCTCCCTCTCATTTGCTATATAATGTCAACATGTTCCTATTTCTAGGCTAGAGGGTTGCAAGACAATGACGTGATGACACAGTAAATTACTGTGAAGTTGAAAGACGCTCTGAGCTATTTCTGGAATCGGCTTCTACTCTCTATTCATTGCCTCTCCAAATAACAACCTTATCAAGTAGGTTGATCAGAGGGGTGGGTATTCACACTAGCATACAGTATATGATGAAAATATGAAGAACCTGTTCACATATGAAAGATTAGACAACGTGCTTCATACTACCAAATCCTGTAGGCCTTTATCCACATTCAATTGTCCAAAAATGGGATGTAAACTGTATCTATGAGCCAGTCCGAGGTATTTGGTCATTTCACGTCCCATACATTATAGAGGATTATGCTATTATGAAGATGAATTGACATCAAAAATATAATACAGTGAAACCTGTCTATAAAGACTGCTCAAGGGAGACAAGATAAGCAGTCTTTGGGAGACAAGATACTGTAAGCAGACTTTATGAGCAAGTGGTCTTTATGTACAGGTTCCTTCAATACACGTTTCAATGAGAAACACTTTTCAAGGGAAACAAAAATTGTGGTCTTTCTACACAGGTGGTCGCTAAAGCAGGTTTGACTGTACCTGACAGGTGGTGTTATCCAATCTCTAGCCTAGGAGGGCTCGTAAATTAATACAATCATTAGATATACTAAAATCTTAAGATGTTCTGCTACTTTCATATGAATACTACAGTAGACATTACATGCCCTAAGCACCTTTGGTGGTGGATCTACGCAGCATTTAAATGCGATCATTATAAATAGTAAATATATATTTCTAAAGCTCACCAAATACCAGATGAAATGCCTGCATGTTAGCACACAATTTTCTTTTAATTTTCTTTGACTCTAGGACAATAAACTAAAGCCTAATTTGTCATCTCTACAACTACATGCATGCACTTTCTCATTTACATGTAATCTCCTAATTTTGAGGTATGAACTGTTCCAATGTATACTTCTGCAAATGAAAGTGGTTGTCATATGAAGTCGATTGAAGACAATATCTAATAAATTTCTTTACCGAGAGCAAATTATCAAAACAATGCACTCACTCATCGTGCAACCACACTGAATGTCTTTTGGGAGATGGTATCAAATGTTATGAAGTATTTCAATGAAATTCTTTAGCAAACTTAATATAGAAAGACAGGACTGTGATGACAGAAAGTTTTGTTTGGAATTTACTTCAATACCACGCAGGAGGCATAGAGGCTGCTGGTTGATTCTGAATGTTGATGTGAAAAATCTTTCACAGGACTTTTAAAGGCAACCCAAATTGTTTGACTATTCTTAAGTCTCCGACACGTTTGTATGACATTTTAAAAAGAAAGAGTGAAGTATACCCCTTAATGCATTTTACCATTTATGACAAGATACAGTCTTGTACATGTGTGAAATTAATGTAGGGCCTATACATGTATATACCCTACAAGTCTAGTACTTTTGACAAAACTACTTAAGATGACTTTTCTGCCTTTAACAACATTGAAAGTGTGGTCAAATTCAGCCTTTAATTTTAATTCTAAGCCTGAGTCGAATCGATTGGTTAGCCGGTGTTCGATCGAAGACATCGAATCCCGATTTCGTTTTGGCAAAACCAGTGCATCGATTTGTAGTCCGCCAGATTTTTGACTACCGTAGCCGCCATGAAAAAATCAAATAAAAAAAGAAACTCTGTAACGTACAGCATATATACTAGCAGAGAACGTGAAGGCGACTTCAAACTGTTGGCTAACTTTCGCTAATTCGCTCGGGGAGGACGTCGCGCTTTACCTGTGCTTTCTCTATGGAAAAATTGTTTTGTCGTTACGAACTAAAGTTTACGATATTCTTGCACTCTCTCTGCATTGTCAATTTGACAATTGTATAATTGAACATGATAAATACGGGCATGAGTACGAGTGTTCCAACTTCGCAATAACTATATCACACTCTCATCAAATTGGCAATTACTTCTTGGAAATGATCTGAAGCTGAATGAAGTCATGAGCGACGAAAAGTTTATTTCGTATTGTTTTCTTTTTTGCATCGAACAAACGTGTTCCATTCAGCTCTCCAAAGACAAAGTAAGATTATCAATTCTTTGAATTTGAATCATTGTCGCATGTGTCGACAATGAGCATCGCTTCGTGCGACACTAGCCATTGGCTAGCGGGCTATCGTTAATGTCGAGCAGCGAGAGCCCCATACATATGCCCCCAATGCCAGCGGACCGGTCACCGGTGCATGGTGCATGCACTGTGTGCAACTCTGTGCAACTCTGTGTTCACCGCCCATCATTTATAGATGCACCGGTATTCGACCAGATCAAAGCCGTCGAATCCTGGATTATGAAATAATCGATATGACTCAGGCTTATTTAATTCCATTAATTTTGTTTTCTTTATTTTTTTTTTTTTTTTTTGTGTGTGTGTGTGGGGGGGGGGGGGGGGGGAGGCGGATGTACAAGTGTAAAACCAGAAACTTTCACGACATAAAATTTTCACAAATTCTTAAAGACACCCAATTTTGCAGCAAGATACTTTCACAAATTGCAATGAATTGATGTTGTTTCAATTGTGATTTGATTATTTTGTGCCATGAAACTTTCGCGAATCTCGACCACTCGCGGAATTCGTGAAGTTTCATGCACGCAAAAAATTTCTGTTTTTACAGTATATGACTTGTACATGTATATTAAAAACAAACTTTCTATAGGTGAACATGAAATTAAACTAGGCTATAGATCAGTAATGTAGCAAGACCTGTCTTGGTCTATTAAAGAAGGGAACTGTAATGTTTAGAAAAGTCACAGTTCCCTGGTCTCAGTCACGGCTCCACCGTATTAAGATGAATAAATGATTGTATTTGAGAGCTTTCTTCCCACCCTTTTGGTCTTGGGATCCCAGATCTCGACTGAAAAGCTGAATGTTATCATGGGTTGTTAGGGTGCTTTAATAGTAAACCATATCCAGATTTGCACTTCTTCAGTGTATATTTTGGTAGAAACAGAGAATCATAGAAAGTGACAGCTGTTCAATCAAATGTCAGTTATTTACCGAGCAGCATTAACTGCATCATAAATGATCCTCGATAGCTCATGATGGTATGTAGTGTATGTACATGTAGCTCTTCACATAAATGTTTGAGAAATAATGAAGGTGGCTGAGTGAAACATTCCTTTTTTTGATATTTTGTGCGATGTCCGCACATTAGTCTGTATTTTTTAATCATTTTTTTTTTGTTGATATTTTCTGTGATATCCGCATATTTTTTCACAGCTCTTTTGAACTTTTCAGTTTTCAGGTAAATTGGAATTCACTCTGGGTGTATTGTGTTCTTGCTTGTAACTGGTATAGTAAACATGACAGCATTTCATCAAGACTGATCAGAGTGACTTCAAAACAAGTGCATGTTCTAAGAACCATTTAGGCAAGAAATTCATGAATCAAATGACACTACTAGACTAAATATCTGCTCCCGTAATATTTTCTTAATATCCACTTCCTCCTTCATACTCCAATAATTTGTACATGGAAAGCACATAATAGGATCGAGATGGAAATACAGTTACAAGTTACATATTTATAAGCATTTCTAAGCCTTCCTAACCCACATAAGAGTGCTGCAGTAATTTTCTCTCTGGTCATTTGAATTATTCCAATTATTCAAGCACTAAGTCAATTGCCTTCCAGCGCAGGTGGATCGCCGCCCGAGTTACCCTCTGGTATACGTATGTGCCCTTTCAGCAGCGGCGTCGTCGGGTATAAAGGGATGACTTGCAGTATAAGGATCTAATATTCATAGCATTCATGCACAAAGCCTTGCTACATCTTACAGTACATGTACCCTTGTTCAGACTAGAAAAATTAATTGCTATACGATGTGTAATGAGACAGAGGTTTAAGCACTGTTTCGAATGAAAACTTGATAAAGAATCAGGGTTTACTTCTCGTGTGAATGTCAAAACCCATAAAACTGGGAAGGGCTTTTCTTGTGCACATACTGACGATAGTGAGCTGTTGACTTGTGATTTAAATGCTAATACTAAACATTAACTGACCTCTTCTAGGTCCATGCTTTAATCAATGTTTCTTTATAAATCCACTACTTTTTTTCATGTGTGTATAGGCCTTCACCCATTTTGCTATACTATGATGTTCATTTAAATACAAGTTTCATATAAATTTCCTCCAGTGTGAAAAGGCTATTGATTGATTCATGTGAACAGCAATAAACTGCAACCTGTACCCAGTGTAAGCTTATGAGTAATTCATCTGACTTTAACGGTTGAAATGTAGATCTATCTCAAGAGTTTTCATTTTCATAAAATATTTCTGTGATCTCACGAGATTGATCTCAGCCCAGCCGTACATGTATATGTATCTCCCTGCCCCACTACTTCCCTGTAGGCAATGTGTACACTTTGTACATGATGTATTTCATTTAAAAGGGGCATATCTTGCAAACACTTCTAGTAATATAGCCTACACTGGTCTGTATAAACAATTCAGATTAAAAACATTCACTATTATGTCCTTTATATTTATAACAGTATCATGTTTTACAATAACTTTGACAGGGAGATTTTCATTATTATGCTATCAGAAGAGAGGGATGATTTTTTTTTTCCATTTTTTTTTTAAATTGAAAATATGCATGGCTCATTTCCTTACGTCCAGCATTAGGAAGCTTACGGTAACTGTTTCCATCCCTACACGAAAAGGATATATTCCCCAGAATACACAGAAAAGCACATTACATGGAGCTTGTTGCCTTGTTCCCATTTTAAGGGGCTGCTATCAATTTCCCCACTTAAAATAACTCATTCCCCTTTCTCTGCATTCAAACGCCCTGAAAATATTTGCAATGGTGACAAACGATAATTGTTTCAATGGAAATCATCAACGATCCTCCCTTTCACAGCATAAGAAAACCACCACCCTCTTTTAAAAGTGCTTACATCCACTTGGAGTAATACTAAGAAACGCTCAAAATTCCAAGATTTTGAAAGGCCACTGTTCAGACTGAAGCTTAGATATTGGCAGTGCAGACAGGCTGCTACCCTTCAAGGCAAAAGCTGTGTGCTTGTTTTGGGAGAGCATCCATGCACACTGCAGTACTGTTTACAATTTAATGTGTTTACAAATGACTGAGTTTACCTCAAGTAGTGATATGTTAATGGGCATCTGCTATGCCATCTTATCTTTTTCTTATACAAACAGCCATGGGTACTGGTAATGGTGTAGTATATTTTCTTCATTGTACATTTTCTCTACAGAACTGTGTGTAACCTCAAAATGAAAAATGCTGACTTGGCTAACTGCTTTCATGATATCCAATAATCAATCTTATGTTTCACCTTTTTTCACAAAGTGATACAAACTCTCCTTCATAAGGCACCCTTCCAAGTCTACATAATTTTAGTGAGTTTTTTTTTCTTCAAATGAAACCACACCTAATAAACAGTAAGCCTGTAAGGTTATTTTTTCTTGACATGTTTTTATTCTACACCGATTGTTTGGATGGATGTGTAGCGAATTCGAAATTTCCGTATTTTTATTATTGCTTTTTTCTTTTGTAGTTGTTGTTGTTGTAGTTGCTGTTGTTGTTGTTGTTGTTGTTGTTGCTGCTGCTGTTGCTGCTCTAAATATAAACCTACCCCAAACCTACTCCAGACAACTTTTGATAACTGCTGCACATACATATGTGGAAAGGTTTCTGGTACATGTTCATATAGGGCACGACAGAGTCTGCAAATAGAAAGATATTCCAAACCTGCCTCAGGTAGCTTTTAGCAAGTCGGGCGCCCCACGACAGGTTTTGATTTGGTGTAACAAGGTTCTAAAAATCAGGACAAATTTTGGCCAGCTTTTTAAAAACTTGTCTGGGATACATTTAGGTCTTGGGTAGATTTTTTTGCTTAGTACTGGCCTTAAATCAGAATTGAAAATGCACTTTTAAGACTCGTCAGCTGTCATTAGTGGGTGGTGAAATTCTGCGGTTCACAGTCTTTCAGTCCTTTCGAATGGTGCAGATGATGCAGGAACTTTCTGTGGTCTATCCTCTGGTAAATAGTCGTCCATGCATGGTAAACAACTTCAAGAAGATGCAGAATCTGAAGTGCAGATGTGGCTAATGATAAACAAAAAGTTCTTGGAACATGGATATTTGGACATTTTCCTAAATATTCAACAGCCGATGGAAAGGAGTTAAAAAGAGTTCCATGGCCTAGAGCGATGGGGGTGTCTTCATGGCAGGAGTCAAGGAAGGTGTAATGAAGTGAAACAACTTGTCAGAATCTTGAAGTATTTGTTTACAAGTGGGCAAGGATGGCATACTTGTGCAGGGGTGGAGAAGAGGGTCTGTCATGGGTCACTAACAGGCCTCTCCTGCTATTTTCTTCAGGTGATGACAGAACCTCAACAATGTGTATCCAAATATTTTGGACACATGTCCCTTATATTTCTTCAGTGGATGGACTAGGTAACAAGTGATTATCAATGTGAAGGGCAATGTGAGGGCTAAACTAATGGGTACATGACCTAATAAAAGGTAGGTTGGTTGGCTGGTTAGTTGGTTGGCAGGGATCTAGCGGAAAAAGGAGTAACGCCACTGGGGAAAAGTACTGGCGAGAGAAGACAGCCATCCGAAATGGTAATCTTGCATTATCATCAGTATCATACGATGCTATGCACATGTAGGCCTAAATGTTGCAAGGTGTCTTTCATGCAGTCATCTGGTATATATATGGCTGAGAGAAAGAGAAAGTGAAGTAGGAGTCATAGATCCCTGTTACAACGGAATCCTATGGAGTCTTGGGGCACCCCGAGACTGGTCTCGGGTAGGTTTCAAATCTGGTGTAAACGGATAAAACCTACCGGAGACCACTTCTGAGCAAACCAGTCTCAGACTACCTAGCGATGTGGTCCGAGACTGGTTCGGGGGCGCCCCGAGACTCATTAGGATACGGTGTAAACACTAACCTACCCGAGACTGGTTTTTGCGCTGCTAGCTAGCACGTGCGCTAAATACAGTCCGGCCACGCCCACAACGTCCGCAAACAGAAAGTCTCACTCAAAACCTGTCTCGGGTAGCTTTGCATACGTCGGTGTAAACCCACAAAAATATTTACGATTTCGGTGTAACAGGGATCAAAAAATTTGGGTCAACTTTTTGGAAACCAGTCTTAGGGTGCCCCGAGACTAGTCTTGGGTAGGTATTTTGGTGTAACAGGGGTCATAGGTCCCCCCCCCCCCGGAAAAAAAAAATGTTACCATTCAAATATCATCTACATAGAATATATAAATCAGTCATGTATGATATATTCAACAAATAACTAAGAAAAACAATCTTTATGAAAAGTTAAATATTTTGTACATTTCTATGTGTCACCCAAGGCAATCCAGGGCTCAGGTCTGGGTTGGTCGAGTTAGTGATTGACATACTAATACACATTATGCAAGACCAGCAAAATACATGATCAATCTAAAAAAGCATCAGCAAACGTTCCCAAGTGATGTCAAATTTTCCCTGATTACAGCCAGCTCCACCCAGTGCAAATTGACAGATCAGCTGAAAGACTAATTGGTCACAGTTTGATGTTGATTGGTTCCAGGTCATGTCAGGTCACGGGTTAAAGGAATTAAACATAGGGTCATGCCTCGCAAGATCATATATCTATACACCTTGGGCCAGATAGTGATTAAATTCTAGAAAATTGTCAAGTACTCTGCTTTTGAAGTGTTTCAACACAGGGGATCATTATTTGGGTGTTGTATTTCACCCATAGACCTAACCCACATTCTAGTGTAGGCCTACAAAGCTACTTCATCTACATACTTCACTATACCTCTTCATTGTGAGGTCCTACCTGCACTAAAGTTTTTTTGATCAAAGTACAACACAAAACAAAAAAGAAAAACAATATCTGAAAGTTTCAAGCAAATGTCTAGATTTTAAAATGTGACTAAAAAAAAAATAAGTCCTTCGTTTTTCTTTCATCACACTTTGAAAAAACAAGAGGAATGCGACTGCGTCTCCTATATGCCTCCGCCTAAATTCAGTTGATGGCTCAAACTGTTCTAGAAATATTTGATAACGAGGCTAAAAACCAGTAATTTCATGTAATTTCATGTAAATTGACCTCTGACCTTTGACCTACTTACCCCAAAATCTAATCAGTTCATCTTTCTATGGGGATGCATACTGGTACGTACCAAGTTTGAAGTTCTCATCTCAGATAGTTCTTGAGATATCGCGGTAACGGTGCTAAAAACCAGTAATTCCATGTAATTTCATGTAAATTGACCTCTGTGACCTCTGAACTTTGACCTACCTACCCCAAAATCTAATCAGTTCCTCTTTCTATGGGGATACATACTGGTAACAAGTTTAAAGTTCTTACCTCAAATAGTTCTTCAGAAATCGCGGTAACGGTGCTAAAACCAAGAATTTCATGTAATTTCATGTAAATTGACCTCTGTGACCTCTGACCTTTGACCTACTTACCCCAAAATCTAATCAGTTCATCTTTCTATGGGGATACATAATGGTACCAAGTTTGAAGTTCTCATCTCAGATAGTTCTTGAGATATCGCGGTAACGGTGCTAAAAACCAGTAATTCCATGTAATTTCATGTAAATTGACCTCTGTGACCTCTGAACTTTGACCTACCTACCCCAAAATCTAATCAGTTCCTCTTTCTATGGGGATACATACTGGTACCAAGTTTGAAGTTCTCACCTCAAACAGTTCTTGAGATATCGCGGTAACGGTGCTAAAAACCAAGAATTTCATGGAATTTCATGTAATTTCATGTAAATTGACCTCTGTGACCTCTGACCTTTGACCTCCTTACCCCAAAATCTAATCAGTTCATCTTCATATAGGGAAACATGCTAGTACCAAGTTTGAAGTTCTTACCTCAAACAGTTCTTGAGATATCGCGGTAACGGTGCTAAAAACCAAGAATTTCATGTAATTTCATGTAAATTGACCTCTGTGACCTCTGACCTTTGACCTACTTACCCCAAAATCTAATCAGTTCATCTTCGTATGGGGATACATACTAGTACCAAGTTTGAGGTTCCTACCTCAAATGATTCTTCAGATATCGCGGTAACGAGAAGTGGGACGGACGGACGCACGGACGGACGCACGGACGGACGCACGGACGCACGGACGCACGCACGGACGGACGGACGCACAGACGGACAACCCGAAAACATAATGCCTCCGGCACCCACCTTCGGTGGGCGGAGGCATAAGGCGGAGGCATAAAAATGCCAAGAGTCATTAATAATTGTTTTTTTGAGAGAGTGAGATGTTTCACTTCTATGTTCTTTCGTATTCATTTTTTGTCATACTCTGGCCCCCCCCCCCCCCCCCCCCCACAAAGTAAAAGGAATATCATGACCTATATGAAATTCAAAATGACAAGTCATATAAACAATTATGGGCAAAAAGATAAACACTTATATAATCAGGACAGAAATATTCTCCAGTATGTGGTACGTTCAATTTAAATTTCAACTAGACTAGAAAGCTCACAATAGGCCAGAAATATTACTTTACTATCGGTATTACTATTCAGAACCCCAATCAAAAATATGTAATCTGTTTAAATGTTCTCATCAAATTATGCTATTACATTTTCTTCCGACATCAGATCACAGACCGATCGTATAGTGTGCGGAGGGCCTTACAATCTAGCTAAATACTATCATGGTGAAAACAAGGATTACACAAATTTGTGAGGGCTTTTTAATGATTTTTCTGTTTATACATTGAAACTGTTTGTTAAATTCATTTTGATAATGGCCCTTTGGTTTTTTTTTGTGGGTTTTTTTTTTAATTATTAGGACTCTGTTCGGAGATAAGGAGGTAAATTGCCCTAAGCTTTGTCTATTTTCTGTTCTATTTTTATTAATTCACTGGCTTTATTTCATTTTTCTCCTACAAAACTTGAAAGGGGTTATTTTCGGAGTACTCATAATTAGCCTATCTTCGTTCGACCCCATTTTGTCCTGCCCTACATATTTTAGGTTCATAGTGGAAATTTGCGATAGCTGCATTAAATTAGTTTTCATGGGAGGTGGGTTCTCATTCTCAAAAATGCTGAATTTGAAGAAGAATTATTGTAGATATTCTACCAATTACCCCAATTTACTGGGATAGGAGACAGAGTTACCTATAAAAGGAGCACAGCCGAAGACAGAATCATATCCCTTCCTGATTGCTCTAATTTATCATGATCTAAATCATCCATTAATACTATATACTTGACAGTGATCTTTGACAATAAAATGAGGAGAGAAAAGTCACAATTTTGCAATTTATGGATTTAATATGAAAGGTCAATGCATTCTTTGGGGATTGATTTCAAGGACGGATCTCTCAGCTTCAAATTGAAAGTTGAAACATGTTTTGGGGTAAGGCATGAAGAGGAGCTCCTAGGCTAAGCCCATGAAGAAAGAACATGTCAAAACAGTGATAACAACGTCATGTCCAAGCTCTACAAAGTTAAAGGTAATGTACGGTGATGGGAAAAGCTGAAGGGGTAAAAAATGGGGAGGGGGCAGTTGCAAGAATGCTCTTTTTTATGAAATGTTTTATGAAATTTCCAATTTGCTCGAGCTCAAATTCACAAAATTTTAATATGCTCTTCAAAACTACATATAGTGAGAACTTGGAAAGTATGCAGCCACTGGAACTCAAACTACGGATCATTTGATCTTCAGTCCGGTGATGTATCCACTCTACCAAGACACCTCTGATATTTAAATGAATTATTAGATCATTAATTAGATTTTTACCTTCTCACGGTCATCAGCTACATCCGAGACAACGTCATCAACATCCAGTATACCGCCCTCACTCTGACTCGCTAAGCTGTGAACCTGCACCCAGTAGTCCGGACTCTGAAGAGAAAAGAATATAGGATTTCCCATGATTAATAAACATACAGTGACCGAATTATAGAATAAATTTGTTAAATTCCCCAGTTCTGAAGGCTAAATGCCTTAACTCATGGATATGTTTTACCTTTCATGGCTTCTTGGAACAATTTCATGAATTTGTATTCAAATGGATGGAATACATGAATCATTCTATCAGATCAATTCTCCATAAGATAGCAGTATTTGGGAATAAGAGGAAATCTTTCCACGAACAGCAGCACTGCACAAAGCTTGTTAAAACCCTGTAACAAAATATTTACTGGCTTGGTAGGTCATTTGTGGCCATTCAGAAGAAGGCTACAGAAAATGCACAGTTGAAAATATAGGAATGAACTAATCTGTGACTTGGGAGATTATTCAAAGTTTCCCTGATATCAAATTGGTTTTAAAAGAAGCAGAAAGGTTAAAGGGATACTCAACCGCAGATTGTGGAGGTTTTTATGCCGCGAGAGGGCACCGTGATCATTACCTGATCATGCCGTTGCCCCATGGGAGCAAACTTCGAACAGGCTGTTCGCCGCGTAACATGCACGCTCCGCTTTAGCTCGAGCTCTCGTGCGAGATTCGGTCGGCTTCGTGCAGTCCGAAATATAATCTCAGTAGTCCAACGGACGCGTTCAACGCACAAACTTTGTGTACGAGCGAATGGGGCTTACGCAATCCTGGCTTTCCCCACAGCCGCCTGGTTGCGTATCCCTTTAAAGAAACAGATCAATGACAGTTTGAACAAAGTTGGATAAAAAATAATAAAAGTTATGAATTTCTTAAATTGTGATCAATCAAACACAAACTGGCAACTCCGTGACATATCTTGCGAGCTCCTCTCCCATTTGCCCTGTACTGAAAAAAATCATTAATTTTATAATAAATGCACCCTAGATAAAATAATTTCATTTATGCTTTTACACAAACCCTGCTTGATACAAATCTATTCCCTCATTAAAAACAAATATAAAATGACAGGTTATGAAGTTTTGTGTACGGAGCAAATGGGAGAAGAACTTGCAAGATATGTCACGTAGTTGCCACTTTGTGTATCATTGATTACAACTTTAAAAATTCATAACTTTCTTACTTCTGATTGGATTTTGCTCAAACTTTCATTAATTTTTTTCTTTAATTTTTCTGCTTCTTTTAGAACCAACTTAATATCAGGGTGTACTTTCCCTTTAAGTCCTGTAATCTTCTTGTATCCAATACGGAATCGGAAATCCAACCCTCGTTCACATTGCTGATACATTACACTTCACAAAATTATTGCAATGATGCATCTACATGTAGGTCAAGCTAGGAAAATATTTTGTTTATTAGAAGCTTTCAAATGCTTATATACATATAAATTTTAATAAATGACTAATTTTCAGAAATAATTAAAGTGTGCACACTTTAGTTTTACATTTAGGTTTACTCACAATTTTAGACAGGCATATCCACATGCTTGACACTCTGATATAACTTCTACATGTACATGTATGATGAGCATTTAAGATTGAACCTCTTCAAAGCACTTTGCACTACTGAAAGACGTTTCTTGAATTACTGGTGGACTCAAATGTATGGCTACAATGTATTATAAGGTCTAAGTAAACATAAAATTGACCTGTTAGCTTACTGAAACTCTACAAGAACAGACCTTGTGGTTTTTGTTCCTTACATGTTTCATGGTGAGTCACTCAGTTTGTGCACAAAGAAGAGGGCATGATCACTTAAGCATATGGACAAAGGACAATCAAGCTATTTAGTTGTGATTTAAAATGAATTTGAGAAATCATCTCCAATCAAATATTTCAATTCAGGAAAGACGTACTGTAAGATGCAAGAGTTTGATAATTGCGAGACACTGTGTGTTGTTAGGTAGCTTAGCCAATAGCAATGGCGCATAAAGACGCGGGAAAGATGCAAAGAGGAAAATTGCCAGTTTTGTGTGGGCTTCTAAAACTAGAATCAGACATACCTGAATAAAAGTTTTCATATTATTTTGCTTAAAAGTGTTCAAAGAGTTAAACTAATTGTACATCCTCATATTTCGTTTCTGCCTCTTTAGAATAAAGTTTTGATTTGGAATAATTTTGTCGCATGCGTCTTTTCCGCGTCTTTAAGCGCCACAAACGTTTCGCTTAATAGCTAGCTTAGTAATATCTCTGTTTGGTGCACAATGAGAGATGTTCTGTCATGAATAGCAAGGAGTTCCTTGGTCACAGTATTGTGCACATTCATGAATGAAAAAGTACTTCTCCATTTGGGTTTACATTAAATATTCAGAGAAAAACATTGATGCCACATGGTGAATATTTGATAAAGGATTAAAGGGGATGTTCAGAAGAAGTGAAGCATCATCAATTATTTACCGGTATTCTTTTTAAGATCTGGCCTATTGATTGTGGTGCATCTTCATGTAGCCACAGCTAAATGTACAGTAATATTTAAAAGCAAACAAAACAGCAAAGGTTGTTTTTATCTTAACTATTATACATTTAGTGCTCCCCCCCCCCCCTTTCACAAAATAAAAAAATGTATCATGAATATAGTATCTCCACCTTCAGAAATCTGAATTGATGCTCATAGCATACTCTAGTGTAATAACTCCTTTTGGTGGTTCGTGGATGCTATAGTTTATTAAATTCTAAAATTATTGCGATTTTCTTCACTTAGTTTACCATTGTTATTTTGAAGCCTCCCAGGGAAATCACTATGCACAATTACTTCATTTTCAATGGTATCATACATGTACCAATGGTGGATATGGAAATGTGTAGAACTTGGTTGTTTATTATGAACTCTTGAAAATGAACCTTACTGGTCACCCATTTGACTCAAAATCAATAATCTACAAATTGTGACAGAAATATCATTGACAGGCCAAATGGCTAGAGATTTAAAGTTAATTGGATTATTTGCATATGAAGATGGTGACAACTTGGATTTGCCAAATGAGGTCTTTATTTGTTTATTTACTTCAATCTGTACATGTAAGCTTTCCATTATATCATATCATAATCACCAACATGTAAGTTGCCAATTTAATGTAGGGAATGACAGAGGGCATCTTTCATGCCGCTGATTAGACCACTGATTGATGAGCTTTCATATGGGTTTTCATGTTTCATAGTTTGACAGCATAGAGTAAAGACCAACCCACATTGTGAGCATGATTGAAAACAAGCCATGGTATAGGTTACAGCGTATCATGTTTGGTATGCACATCAAGAATATTGATCCAAATTGTGCTCTAATGACTGTGATTAATCACACATCTAGCCTCAGGTCCAGGCTTTGATACAGACCTGAAAGGACTACATGTCGGGCCTACATGTAGGTCTACCATACATGTCTAGGCCTACATGTATATGTATATGTTGGCTTAGACCTAATCTACATGCATGTACAAGTACATAGGCCTATACTGCAATTAAACATTTACACATTTGCACAATCGAGAAACAACACTTTGCGCAGGGCTTTTTCGTAGGGGGTCACGCACTGAACTTGTTAGGGTCTATATGCATAAGCCCTACATGTACATGATCAAATATAAAGATCACTCCATATGAGAGGATGTGTTATTAGGAAATTACATGAATACCGACACTAATTAAAACACGAACATGTAATAGTTTCCACACACAATCTATAAAAAGATTTTATTCTGTGTTTCTGACAAGGTTTTTTATGTGTTTTTTTTTGGAATTTGATGATATTTATATGTCAGCTTCAGAGAACCTAGGTTCATAAAACTCAAATCATTGATGATTACAGTACACAATAGTTATAGACTAGTGACTAGTGTGTGGATAGTGATCACAACAACAAAACAATAAATCCTAGTCTCACTACATTCAGCAGATTCATCTACATGTATATTAGATACATGTATTTCTGAATTTAATTATCTACCTACATTTGTTGTTAGCTTCTAGGCTATAGAGCTAGACAAAAGCTACGTTCATACAGGACTAGTAGTTTCGAAACTTTAAGTTAGCAAAACTTTAAGTTAACAAAACAACGGCTCACTAACAATGACGAGGGTTCACATAGGCCCGAAACAACTCGTTGTTCTGAAACTAAAAGTCCATCGTTAGTCATAAGCAGAGAGGTCATCGTTAACAAAGAGATTGCTAAACTTAAAGTTTCAAAACTACGAGTCCGTTCATATGGTCTGAAACTACAAGATAACTTAAATTTTTGAAAAATACTTAAAGTTCATGTGGACCTGACTATTGTAAGCAAAATTTTGGCAGGCATATTGGCATGATTTCACTGGCCTAAGCTTATAATTGTGAGATTTATGACAGTTAGGGTTGAGGTGGGGTCTGTTTTCTTCACCTTTCAACGCAACCTGATCTTGGCACACCTTTGTCTCACTTCACCATGTTATGGATGGAAAATAATAAACCTCTTGTTTCAATTTCTTGCTCTGAGGCATAGGCCTATATGTAAAGCTTTGATACATTTGTACACATTCAGTACAGTACATGTACATTGTGTATGTCTATAGATTGCAGTCAGTAAACTTCCAACAAGCAACTTCACATGTCATTGGCCTAGGAACTAAAATTCATATTTCATTATTTGTGATCATTTGAAATTTTTGACAGCCTCAAATTTATGTGTGGATCATACTGTACATGTACATGTAGGTGTACATGTACATACAAATTTTGATTATTGACAAATATCATTTTGATATATCATTTCTCCAGATTTACACCATGACAAAAACATTAAAAGCATCCTGTAACAAACATCCATTTTTCGAGGTAACACTTACCCACATTTTCCTATGTGGTTCATAATTATATCCACACATCAATGTTTTGAATTATAACGAGAGCCAGTCTGCATTTACCAATTTCCTAGAATGCACATGTACCTGTACACGTAGACCACAGAGCATTCCTACCTTGTATTAAACCGTTTGCAAAACTTCGAGAAAAACAATGAAGTTCTTCAGTGTGCTATGAATCTTGTAGTGTGTGCCAATACTTGGAGCAACTGGGATATATTTTTCACCAAGCTCTCCCTGCACCATTTACACTACAATTGGCGTGCTAACGCCGAAGTTTAGAACCACCTGCTATCAAGAATATTCATGCACCAATTCACTGAGAAATTCACACAAAATTTTGGTGAGCAACATAATCTTCTTGTATCTAATGTTTTGTGAAGATAACGTCAGTGTGTACCGACGATTTCATGAACCAGAATAACCCCCTTGCTATTTACGTGTATTATAGTACATGTGTATACTGGCAGAACTTCATTATTGAAGACTTTTGGAAGACTGAACTTTTACAGGATGTTTGATGGCTGAAAAGACAGGTCCTGGAGAGGCACGCTCTCTATTATCTTGAACACCTTGCATGAACCGGTTCAGGAGCAGCAGTATCCTAAAATGGAAAACAAGGGCCTATCAGTTCTGCACCCTTCCTCCAGGACTGCAAGGTAACCTCCTTCATAAGACAATATTCTTGTGATAGTTCTGATGGCATTATTTTCTTCTCGAACTTAACTTAGAGTTCTGGAAAATAATGCCAGTCTGGTGTGATTGGTGTTTGTGTTTGTGCCTTATTTCTCAAGGCACACTGTGCCACTGAGGTTGGGCGTTGGGGAATCAATCATCGAGAAACACTTTCACAAAGATATTCTCCCGATAATTCTGATATCACCATTTTCTTCTTCTTCTTCAAATTAGTTTTCTGGAAGATTCTCTTCTCAGAGATAGTTTTCTGAATTTAACTCCAGTGTGAATGATGTGTGTGCCTTATTTCTCAAGGCGCACTATGCCATTGAGGTTGGGGAGTGGGGAATCAATCATCATGGAACACGTTGACAGAAGATGTCTGGGTTCAGTGGCAGTGAAAATGTCACCAGGCCCTAGCAGGCCACGAACGTATGTTTACCATCACAACATTCGCCTTCTTGTTGTACCACATCAACTAGCGCATGTGGGTCTACTGAGAAAGGTGCACATCACTGTGCAATGTATGAATGGAGGAGAAGGGATCTTTGATACACTGTGTTATAGTACAATGTGTAGTAAAGCATTATGGGGACCTGTGTTGAATCTTAGTTGGAGATTCATGGGTAAATTTACACAAGAAGCTTTTTTAGTTTGGGCAGTCAATGCCTGGTCAATACACTTTCTCAGAGTTGAAACAACTCATTTGTAACTACCGATGCTGCTTCACCATGTAACCAGGAATTTGGACTGAGAATCACTTTTAATAAAAGACATTTGTATAGGCAGGAACACCATTCATGCTTGAGAAGATTGTACAGTGTATGTGACAATTTTTTCTCATGCTGCTTGCAGTGGATAAGAAAGATTTTCACACAACTTTTTTAACAACATCGGTGAAGCATCTCTAGGAGGAAAAGTAAACCTATTAACCCCCCCCCCCCCCCCTCACCCTCAAAAAAAAAGAGAGAGACACACATGCAACTCAACCAAAGGCATGTTGAAATGTACTGAAGATATTACCACACTCGGAAAGCAGATGTGAAGTAGACATGGGTCATTGGATAAGCAGTGAGAAATGCAAAGAGATAAGAAAATATCATCTGCTCAGAGTCTCAGACTCAAAAGGGCGTTAACTCATGTAAGTTTATACAGAGTTAATGTCCTTCTGGCTCTCACTCTGATCAGATGATGGTATCCACACTATCGCCAGGCTAACACAGGTGAGATACACATCTACCTTATTCCTACTTTGAGATAGGGTTGATTTGTGTCATTCACAATTTCATACATTGACATTGTACATGTAGCCTACATGTATATTACAAATTTACATTTAATTGCCTATATACACACACTACACATGCTTGCTAAAACTACAAAAAAAGTGAATTTGCATTTTAAATTTGAATGCGGTAGTCTTTCTTTTTTTGTAATTCTACATTTCTTGTTAATTAGTAATTGGTACAAGTGAATGAGCTACTGTACATTAAAGGAGATACAAAGAAATCATTTTTACAATACCACAAATATAGGGCATATAAAAGTAAATGTATACAGTTCACATTTGTATACTTGCTAAGCCTGAGTCGAATCGATTGGTTAGCCGGTGTTCGATCGAAGACATCGACTCCCGAATACGTTTTGGCAAATTCGGTGCATCGATTTGTAGTCCGCCAGATTTTTGACTACCGTAGCCGCCATGAAAAAATCAAATAAAAAAAGAAACTCCGTAACGTACAGCATATATACTAGCAGAGAACGTGAAGGCGACTTCAAAGTTCAAACTGTTGGCTAACTTTCGCTAATTCGCTCGCGGAGGACGTCGCGCTTTACCTGTGCTTTCTCTATGGAAAAGTCGTTTTGTCGTTACGAACTGAAGTTTACGATAATTTTCTTGCACTCTCTCTGCATTGTCAATTTGACAATTGTATAATTGAACATGATAAATACGGGCATGAGTACGAGTGTTCCTACTTAATTCGCAATAACTAATATCACACTCTCATCAAATTGGCAATTACTTCTGAATGATCTCTGAAGCTGAATGAAGTCGAGTCTATATTGAGCGACGAAAAGTTTATTTCGTATTTTTTTTTTTTTTGGCATCGAACAAACGTGTTCCATTCAGCTCTCCAAAGACAAAGTAAGATTATTAATTCTTTGAATTTGAATCATTGTCGGGTGTGTCGACAATGAGCATCGCTTCGTGCGACACTAGTGACATTTTAGCTAGCCATACGGACTAGAAACTTAAGATTTTGGCTCGTCCGCTGTGATTTTTACTAGCCATTGGTTAGCGGGCTATCGTTAATTTCGAGCAGCGAGAGCCCATGCCCGCGATGCCAGCGGACCGGTCACCGGTGCATTGGCATACACTGCGTGCAACTGTGTGCAACTCTGTTTTCACCGCACATCATTTATCGATTGACCGGTATTCGATCGACTCAAAGCCGTCGAATCCCGGTTTATGAAATATTCGATATGACTCAGGCTTAATACTTGCATGTTTTGGAAAATGGACAGATGCAGAGACATACATATATGAATACCACAAACTTTAAAGTATATACAGTAGACCTTGTGGCCCAATTTTCACTTTTTCAATTGGTGTATTAAATTCTTACATAAAGGGTGAATATGGAATACCAAGTGCTAGGTAAAGCTTCCCAAAGCAAGTTTTTCTTCATACATTATTTATACGTTTGTTAAAATGCTAATTTTGTATATCATACAGGGCAGATTGGCATGGGTTGCGCTACTTGTGGCCCCTATTGGACTTGGTCATGATTGATTAATATTACCAATTTATGGATAACTTGTGGTATTTCTTAGTTATAAATGTCAGGTATTGCTGGTACACTTGACATCAACCAACAATCATTGAAATAATAATCGGTTTTGCCAAATTGTCGAAAAAAAAAATCATATCCAAACATCTATATATTCAAAATCACCATGCATCCATTGTGTCTTAAAAAGTGGGTGACCACCCACTTTGCACTATTTATGCATAAGAGGTCACAATTATCCCAAGCAAAATTTTCACTTTGCTCCCTTTTTACTTTTCTCCCTTTTTACAGCCCTGCTGTTGAAAATATTTTGATGAAGTTTTTCTATTATGTTCCTCAGTTCATACTCCCCTTATTTCAAATAAAAAGTTCACCATAATGACATAAATTTATGACAGTACATCCTAAAATGTGAAGTAGAGCTGCCACTTTCTAGGTAATGAAATTTGGATTGTCAGATTATTAACCCCCTGTTCGCAGTCTTGGAGCTAAATGACGGATATTTCTAACGTGATACTGATAGGAAGAAGAGTTCATTAATTGAGTGATGCAACAAAGAATTAAAAGTTAAAGCTCTTTAAGAGGGCCACAATTATCCCCAATCTCCCCTACAGTACATACGGATATATTGCAGGCCTCATGTATGCTAATGAAGTGTTATTGTTTTTAACAACCATATCACATTTTTGAGAGAGGTTGACCCCCTAATCTACCACACAAAGATATTCTTACCAAACAGGAATGAACAGGACATTCCTTTGGATCACTAATCTCCCCTCAGCCAGATTAGCTTTCTCTACAAGGCATTGATTTCAGTGATTTGGTTCCATTTCCTTCTGCTCATACAATAACACAAACTACATGCCATTCGGTACACTAAACGTGACGGCTGCCCAACTAAAATCTACAAAGCAATACCAAATGGCAAACTTGGGTGGTGCCATAAAGTGAAAACATTACGGTAGAAGTAGGCCTAACTATGAAAAGTATTTGAAAATTTTGATCAATAGTAATTGTAAGTTCAACTCAGACTAAACTAATTTTGTAGTGTTTAAGTTGAAGGATGTCAATTACATTTGGATTAAATGTTCGGTAATTTCATTGAATGACAGTCACAAAGAAGATTAGATTTCCACTTTAAACAAATCTTTCTTCTGTTTGTTTAAAACTTAATGTGCAATTAAGCTATGCCAGATTGGGTACTGAAGGGGGATGCCCTACATGTAGTGCCCACCCATCCCCCCCCCCCCCCCCCCCCCCCCATTCACAACTGATATAACAATGTAGGCCTGTAGGCTGACATCCACTGCTGATTTGTTTAAGTTTAATCAACACCATTTATAACCAATGTTGAGCAAAATATGATTAACCAACAAATGGGTAAACATTTAACCAACAAAATAAAACTATTAAACCAACAAATGGTTAAACATTTACCCAACAATATATTTTAGTTTAATCAACACCGATTTAACCAACGTTGAGCAAAATACAATTAACCAACAAATGATTAAAACTTTTTTATAATCAACCATAGGTTAAACTTTAATCAACAGGCCGTTGATTAAAGTTTTAACCTACAAATGTGTGGTTCACCTGGTAATCCTCGGTTGATTAAAATTTTAACCAACAAGATTTAAAATGTTAATCAACGTTCTAACAGTGTATAAGGAGTCAATATTCTGCAATTATTTAATGGATACGAGAGAATTCATAGAAAGGCAAAAAAAGAAAATGTAGTATAATCAGCAAATAAACATCAAACTTTGTGACTATAGATATGTAGGCTATACATGTAGACAGGCCAACTGCAATATAACCGACTTTGTATACTTTTCAAAAAGGCTATGGTATGCTATTTTGCTGACAGTTCAAGGGTGGAAGGAACAATGTACATACTTTACATGATCAACAATAACAATTCAGATCCACTCTGTCTCAGTTCTCTGATCATTGATTATTAAACTGTCTGTAGGGCCTACAGTCACAAGCAATAATACAGTGTACATCATAGATGTTCATGTAGGCCTATAAACAGTGCCATAGAAATCCCAACACTCAACACTGATCAAAAACTTTCAGAAACTTTCACCAGTACTTGTAAGACACACATTACACTACACATGTCATCCTCAACATTCTCCATGCATTATGTGGATAGTGTACACATCTCTTGTTGTAACTTACATGTACATCAGCCAGGGAACTCTCTAACACTTCCCTGCATCAGCTAAGGGATCCTGCTACAGTGCGACAAGATTCATCATGTTCATGGAGACCTACAACATACCTGTTCAGCTGTAACTACTGTCCAAAGCAAGGCTTCTCACACACCCATCAATATCCACGATGAAACCTCCTAAAGACTTGTTAACAGCACTGATCTATTGTGAGGAATTTGTAAATCTGCTACCTGAGCAATACAATATAATAGAATGGGCAGAAAGTGAAACTATATACAGCTCATTGCCACTGCAGAAGCTTCCAAAACTACTTGAATAAAAGCGGGTGGTGTTTTCCTCTCTCTCTCTCTCTCTTTTTCTCTATTTACCTCTTGCTCTATTCTCAGTGGTCTATCTGACCGTTGACCTCACAAACGCTAATGGTATGCTGCAACTACAACCCATGAAATAAGATTTACGAACTTTGAACTGAGGTTTGGAATGTCTCCACTCAGACTCCTTTTTTTTTTTTTCTCCTCTCTCTCTCTCTCTCTCCTCTCTTTTCATAATTTCCCCCTCTTTTATCTCTCCCTTATTTTTAATTTCATGGGAGAAGCTTATCTTACAGCTCCTTCATGCGAAGTAATTTTAATATTTAACAGTGAAAGTCAAATAAATTTCTCAAAATTATGCCAACACTGAAATATGATTTAATATATTTCTCAAAATGATGCTAACAAAAAGTAAAATAAAAAAGATTTTCATTAAAAATGTTTGGTTTTTTTTTTCATTCAAATTGTTTAGTCCACATACATGTACATGTACATGTACATCTAGTCTAGGCAGACATGTTGAACTCTTTGAAGAAAACCTGGAAAGCCTCTTAGAAATTTTTTAATGAAATCTGTGACTTCCAGAGCAAAATGGATGCTGTAAAATTTCGTCCCTCTCAGGAGGCTTTCGGCATTCTCTGAAATCTAAGCTCAAATGTCCCGCTTCCATTTCATGTCAAGTGACTAGGAAATTGAGCATTTTACTGTGACATATTTCTTTCTATTGAGGGGTCTTTCAAGAACTTTAACCTCCTGGTAAAGGCCTATATCCAGCACTATTACATACATGTACATGTACATCCTGCTACAAATATATCTTCTATGATTACAGCTGAGGAAAATTTGCAAAATTCAAACGACTAAACTCTTACAAGCATGATAATGATCTACATGTGTATGGCTCTTTTAAAACTTTGCTTATGAATTACAGAATTGCCTTTAGGTTTATGTCTTGGTGGACATTACATTTGTGTAGCTGTAGGCCTACATGTACGTAGAATGATGCATTTCATTTGGGCTGTAAATCTATTAAACCTACCAGTAACTGTATTTATTTATTTATTTATTTCTGAATGGTTCATCATATTACATAGTACATTGAAATAACTCCTTGGAGCGGTCACATCCATAAGAGAAGATATTTAAAGAAACAAATAACAATGACAGAATCGTAAAATAACTATGGTCACAACACAGACATAGAATAATGGAGCACCATACAGAGGTATAGCAATATAAGCTTAAAAGGCTTGAAACGTTGCCATACCTTCACATTCAAAACTAACGAATTACATATATTATCATTCAAAACTAAAACTAAAACAAAATAAACAGAAAAACAAAAACAAAGAGAGAAACTCAATAACCAATCTTAACATTAAATGAACTAATTTGAAATTTTACACTATTTACAACAGATAAAGATGAAAATAAAGTTATAGAAGGTAAGAAGATGGAGAAAGAGGAGGGAGCCTTTATTATCCCAAATGATACATGTATATGTAATCAGTAATATAGTAAATGCGTCGATGGATATCTATACACGTAATAGGACAAATTATGTAGGATGAAAATATTCTAGTCTTTCGGGTGATATGAAGCTCTAGGCTTCGTTGTAGTAATACAATAAATAATTGTACATGTATATGTATTAATCACATCTTAGAGATAAGCATGCGCTTAATCGCATTTTTAAAGGAATGAATGGTAAGTAAATTTCGAGTGTCACTCGGTAAGGCATTCCAGACATCTGGACCGTTATGCCTAACAGATTTATGAGCCAATAATGTGCGGGGATTGAATAAGTGCATATTAGCCGATTGTCTTGTGGGTAAGAGTGAATATCACTGTTTCGACTGAACATGGAAGAAAAGGAAGTGGGCAAAAGGTTGTTATTATAACGAAACATAAAGAGGGCGGTTTGAAGAAAATTGATGTCACTAACCGTAAGGCTCTTCAACTTGATAAAGAGAGGCCGTGTATGGTCACGGTAACCAGCTCCAGCACAAATGCGGATAGCTTTCTTTTGTAGCAAGAGAATATTATCTGTAACACACTTAGATGTTGCCCAAAGAACACTGCAGTATGAGATGTATGGTAGAATCAGAGTATTGTACAATATAAAAATTACTTTGTCAGGAACTATATATTTCACTCTATATAATATTCCAATATTTCGGGAAATTGTTGTTCTTATGTTTTTCAAATGATCACTCCAGTTTAGTTGTTCATTAATGTAAACACCGAGAAATTTGGTACAAGTTTTTCTTTCCAACAAGACATCATCTAGTTTTACTTTAGGAGTTTGTACTCCACGAGACTTTCTACCTTTAAAGTGAATATAATTCGTTTTTTGCACATTGAGAGACAGCATATTGCTCCTAAACCAATTGGTTAATTTGGGTAGTTCATTATTAATTGTATTTTCAAGGATATTGATATTATTATGAGATAAGAAAACACTTGTGTCATCTGCAAATAATATGTAATTTAGAGTGGTAGACACATTGCAAATATCATTGACATATATCAAAAATAACAAGGGGCCTAATATTGTACCTTGTGGAACACCGCATTTTAGAAATGACACAGCAGAGTTGACAGAGTTGTAGGATGTGTATTGCCTTCTGTTAGAAAGGTAGCTAGAGAACCACTCCAGAGCAATGCCTCTGACTCCATAATGTTGTAGTTTACATAGGAGAATTGAGTGGTCAAGTGTGTCAAAAGCCTTGCTCAGATCCATGAACACACCAATAACATGCTCACGAGTGGCCAGGGCACTAGACACATGGTCATAAAATTGCAACAATGCAAGGTCAGTTGAGTGAGACCTTCTAAATCCAAACTGGTTAGGGTTAAGAAGTTTATGTTTCTCAAGATAGCTAAAAAGTCTATTATACACGATACCAAGAATAGACCTAGCCCTTTATGAACTTTATTTCATTAGCATTGTGTTGACAATCAAATCAAACTAGAAAGGCCGTCAAAGGCGGCAGACCCACGCCTTAACCCAATAGGTTTTGTTTTGTTGCGATTATTTTTGTAAGCAGTAGCCATTCAAAGGGGATAACAAGAGGCACATCTCCCCCCCCCCCAATAAATTTTGCCATATCCAGGTCATAGCTTTGTGTGTCCCCACCCTTGAAAAAATTCTTCTGAAAAAGATATTTTATTATTGAAACATCCCTCCCCTAAAAGTAATTGATTAGACATGTCAGAGAGCGTGGCGTGGTGAGAAAAAAAATGTTAGCAATTTGTATTCAGTGTTCAGTCCAAGGCCGTACGCAGAAATTTTTTTCCTGGGGGGGCAAGATGATCGCTTTCAAAGGAACCCATAACTTGAAGTCTAAAACCCGATTAAAAAAAAGTATGATTTTGAAATTTCTGGGGGGGGGGGCAACTGCCACCCCCCTCCCCGCTGCGTACGGCCTTGGTTCAGTCATGTCAGTGTTAGTAAATGTATTCATGTTCTATCTTTACATTGCAATTCGGGTTGTTTTTTTTTTCATCGGGCTTGGATAAAATAAATATGACGACAAAAGAAGTTGGATCTCGACTTGAAAATGACGTGCATGCGAGGCACAGAGCTTACTCACTCAGTACTACAGTCAGCCGGCCCAGGCGCACTTCGCGACAGTGCTGTGTATAGTTATGTACGTACACTACAGCTACTCAGCCACTCACTCAGATCAACACACGCGACACTCGCGAGTGCGATAGACTCACTCACGTCGAACAAACGCACCAGATTTTCACCGAAAACAATTAAAATCACGTACTACACGTCCACCAGGATAAAATAAATCACAAAAACTTCCACAACAAAGTGGAAAGAACCGGGGAAAATAAACAGAAATGCACAGAAGATAAGAAATAGGAGAAATTAGACGTGCTAGGCTATACGTATACCGTATACCTAGCCGCTTTCGATTTCGCATACGAGAGTACAGTTCAAGCGCGAAAAATCCCTTGTTGCTGGGATACGTTGGCTTTGAATATTCATTGCAGGCTCGTGCGGATTTGAAGTGAAATAGCAAATAATGGGTCTAAAAGTCTTCTAAAATTCATAAACCTGAAATAGATTTTTGGTGAGACGAAGTAATGAGTGTTTTGATTGACCAAAATATTTCTGCATCGGCAGGCGAAGTTTGGGGTCATCAAACTTTCTAGTTTCTATCCTGTCACTCTCTGAACTGAAGTTCCTATACTTTACTACAGGGTCAAAAGTTCAAGGTCACACAGAATTTGCAGGGGTCAACCAATCATCACCAAAATCTAATCGATTCTTTCCTGTCACTTTCTGAACATTCCCTGAAAATTTGGTGCAAATCCGTTCACCCGTTCTCTTGTTATCTTGTACACAAACAAACAAACAAACAAACATACGGAGCCCTTTACATACATGTAACCCTGCCGATTTCATCGGCGTGGGTAATTATCAAATACTTGTAACCTTCGGATATATGACCTGTACATGTACTCCTTCAAGAAATAATATAAATATAAATCTTTCATGGATCAAAATAGAAATCAAACTACATGTACATACATGTCACCCCATAATATGTGTTTATTGCTATTTATCATCATCATCATCATCATCATCATCATTGCATTGGGTGAATGTAAATACATGTAGACTTAATTTATACCCTCTTTTGATCATAGCAGCACAGATATAATATCAAATATATTTAGGAACATGTCATAATCATCTGTACGATGACACATTTAATGCATATCATTAGGTTTGGATTACCATATTTCTGTTCACACTTGAACATTCGTTTTGATATGCGAAGATCATATAACACAGATGATATTGTATTTGGCTCATTGAATGTCTAGAATATGAAATATGACAAAGCTTGGCTGAATTTCAAGTGCGTGGCTGTCGTCCTCATGTTACATTATTAAAGTGGAAAATGGCTCCTGAATGGAAAGCATTGTCCTTTTAATGATGTACATGGCAAGTTCACAGATACATGTAGTCTAGATGTAAATTATCTTAGGCCTATACATGTAGGTTCTTTACATGTAGGCCGGCACATCATAATTAAATCACATTATCTGTGGCAAAACATTAATCTACATTTGCCACACTCCACCCAGGTGAAGTAAATCGGTACCTGGTACAGTGTACATGTAGGAAGAAATTCTTTCAAATGCTTGAGCACCTTATCATGGTCGCTCGGCTTTAGCGGGGTAACAATATGGTTGCAGGGCCCTCAATGAGAAGACTACATGTACATGTATATAATACTGATGAGGCTACCCTGGGTAAACAAGACATATTATTATATTATTGCATACTTACATTGTAGATGTTTTGTGTATGCCTATGAAATAATCTTGCTAGGAGATGTGTACATATAGGTGTGCATGTTAATGCTGTAGCCTAGATGCATGATTACACTAATATTTAATATACATGTAAGTTCTTCATACTTGTTACATGTAGGTCTAAACTGAAGACTACTTGTACTGTGAAGATTGGATTTGTGGTATTAATATGTACAAGATGACATTATATGAAAATGAAGATATTTTTTAATCAAGTTATAAACTCATTAAGAGGCACATCCAGAATAGAAAGAAAAGACAACACGTAATTTACTATCCTCATGTACATTTCACAGTAGGCCTACATGTGTACAACTACATGTAGAAGAGAAACTCCATTATCCATTGCAAATTATTATCATAAGTGGAAGATCTGTTTATTGTACGATCCTTGCCATCCATTGCCGTGTTATGTGAGTATGACCATGCGATTTATGGATTGTCAGTCACGATATGGACAGCGTGCAGGTTTACGACCAGGATCCTGAAATTACAATATTCCCTTCCCAATTAAAGCTATGCATTACATTTCTAGATTATGAAGACCACCTACATGTAAATGTAACTACATTACAGTACATTACCAGCAAGCACTACATTCAATTTCTAAATAATTTCAATATGTTTGTGAACTGGGGGGGGGGGGGGGTTTCACAGAGTTAAGTTTGACTTTGTCATGCGTAAGTGCCAATGCGCATATGGTATTAAAACGCGTAATCTCATTGGTAGAATACCCAATAGCGCGCGTCCCCTGAACATGATCTGACCAATGCGGTGATGCGTCATATACCGCACGCAACGAGGAATTTAAGTGCGACTTTAAGTCAAACTTAACTCTTTGTGAAACACCCCCTGGTCAGTTTTGAGCAATTTTATCACATGACTTATTGTTATGGACCTTCTTTGTACTGATATTTAAAGATACAATACAAGAAATAACAATTTGATATTTTTTTAATTGAACTGAAAATAGTAGATTTCAATCTGTCATGAATTTCATGATCTCTTTAATTGTCTTTACCAACAGACTGGATTTATAAGCTTTTACACAACATATATGCAAACCTACGATAATGCAACAATTTGAAAATGCATTTGGTTTACAAATGTACAGTAATATTGTCATTATTTATTTACACATGTAAAACATTTAACTATCCTACAATGTACATGTACCTACAAAACAATGAAAATTTTCTCCATGAAGTGGCTGAATTAAGGCTGTCCTTCATGGCCATGTATTGGCACAGTATGCACAGCCCATTTTCTAAACCAAACTACAAGTAACACACCATACATGTATAACAATAGCTCTGTCCACTCAATTACCCTTTCACCCCTCCCTCCCCTCCTTTTGTCCAATCTGCTAAATGAAGAGTAATGAATGGGCTTCTTTATTTTCATAGGGCTTTCCAGGGAGAATGACTCACTTCAAGTGGAAAGATCCACCCACTGTTTTTACTCCAATGTACATTACATGTACTTGCGAATGTGCAGACACTACAAATGTGAAAAAAATAATCTTTTTTTCTTTTAAAGGCTCGTTCACATACATGTATGACTTAGTTTACCCTAGTAGCATTTTGTTGTTGTTGTTTACATGTAAATATTGGCAAGTGGGGATGAAAATCATGAAATACATATATGTATATACATGTATGTACAAGTAGCTGCACACAAGAAAGGTCCAACGCATGTTCTTTTTTTCTGTGCGATTAAGGTACACAGATGTGAAGCACAGTACACTAAAAAAAAAACATGCCGGAAACCAAATAACCAAGTTCGCATTTGCACAATGTTGATTACATTTAAATTTCATTTGGAGAATTCACCTTTAAACCCCATGTATTGTTACACGTAAAGCTGTACTGTAGTGCATGACAGTCACAGTGTGCATAATTCCACATTTACTGTTTATGTACATCATACACATTTTAATTCATAAAATGTAAGCTTACACACTCCTATAGATCTACATGTATCCGGTACATGTACAGGTTCATTACAAAATGTATTTAACAGAGTGTAAGTTCAAGTCTTTACAAGTGGTGCACTTATTTTGTTTACGTGTTGGTTTCGTTCTCAGAGTTCACCTTTCCTTTCCATGATGTATTGTTGATATCCAGTATGCATGACAGTGAACTACAGTACACACATTCCTTTGCCTTTGTCAACATTCCGAGCTTGACAATCAAGCAATGACTGTGTGTTCATGCTATAGTGAATACAAAGAGAGACAAGCGTTGTCTTGGGTGGTTCTGATATTTAGATTTTTATCTCGAATTTATAGACAGCTATCGGCATGCCCATCCAAAAAGGTAAAATTCATGTATAATACACACACCAAAAAAAGAATACATGTGCATAATCTTTCCATATTTGTTCACATGACATAAAGGTTGCTGCAAAGATTTCAGATACTGAGCAAGTACATGTGTATGGGCCTACTGCCTTGTTTGAAAGTACATGAACAACTTTTCATATTTAAACCATTTTCTTACTCAAAGATTTTACAAATCTGAAGAAGTTTTCCCAAGAAAGTGTAGATCTACATGTAAAATAGGTTTCAAATTTGTACATAAGAAGCGGCAGAATAACTAGGTACATTCATTATTTATACATGTAGAATCAAGTCCCATATGTGCATTTTTATGTATGTTCTGATATAACGAGATAATGAGGAAAATCCTCAAGTTTCCCCTGTACATTATCTAGTACGATATTCTTCCAAACTGACATAAAAAGAATGAGAAAGCTCACAAATTACTTTTCACCTTTCCCAGAACTCAACTTTCTAGTCTACAGCCTACATGTAGATATCAGCCCCTGTTAAAAGACGACTTGGAATTGTTCCTGGAACCAAGGAGGTACTAAGCAAGCCTACATGTAGTACCTCCTTGCTGGAATCTACATGTACTGTTCATGGACCCTACAGTATAGCCTTGCTACATTGGTTAACAAATCTCATGAGTCTTAGTTTTTTCTTTTCAAATTAAAGGGCAATCCAACCTTGGTAATAAGATGATTTGTGTGGAAGCAGAAAAATAAGAAAAACAGGATGGTGAAAGTTTGAAAGAAATCGGACAAGGACTAAGAAAGTTACGGATGTTTGAAAAATGAGATCACTACATCTATGCGAATCTCAAATTGGCAATTTGGTGAGTCGATTGTGACATTTTTGTGGACAACTCTGCCATTTGTCGTACACAAAAATATAATTAATTTGCGGTTTTCCTCGAGGTGCTTTTACCCTCGGGGCAGCTCAACATATTGGAGATAGCATATTGTTATAGGTCCTCATGAAAGAAAAAGATCCTACTGAGTAGTAAATACATTTTGAAAAAAGTGACATTTTAGTCATTTTGTGTGTTGGAGCGAATGGGGAAGTTGTCCACAGCTACATCACAGTGACATTACCTATTCGACCAATTTGAGATTCCCATATGTATAGTGATTACAACTTTCAAAAATTCATAACTTTCTTATCGCTTGTCCGATTTCGTTCAAACTTTTACATATCTGCTTCTCTGATTTTTCCTCTTTCTTTCAAAGCAACTTGCTTAAAGGTCGGATTTCCCTTTAAAGCCCCTGATGATATTTAGAAAAACAAGAATAACTGGGAATGAAAAACCAGACTAACCCTAGTCACTTATCCTGTAGGCCTGCCGTGTAACTGGGTTACATGTAAATGATGCTGATGGTGACTGATGTAATTTTGCATCAAAATCCATGAGAAAGCCCCAGAGTTGAATGCAAAGGCCTTTTTCAAAATCCACCCAACTTGATTCTGCAGTAAGTCCATAGTCAACAATCTGGTCTCCCAGCACCAGGTGGTTGGTAAGTTTGAACAGGTTACAGATTACCTCAAGAGAAAACCAAGGAGGATCCAACATGTCTGAAACATTCCGACATGTCTGAAACCTGTCATTTCGGTTAATTCAGCGGGCCAATCTTTCAGTGTCATGGCCAGGCCAATTTGCTGGCGACATCAGAATATGATTCAAACCCGTATAATAGCTACATCCACATTAAAAACGGGCATTGTAAAATCCTTAATATTTGTAACCTCACTCATCTGAATTTGTAGCAATATTGTAGCCTAGGGTGTACATGTACATTTCTTAATAGGCAACAGGCCTGTAATACTTTAACAAGTTATCACAATATATGACCACCCAGCATCAGTCTAAATGAAGCATACGCGTATATAATCTGATTTTTACTGACCAGACAAAAAGTATTATCTTATAAATAGGTTTGATGGTTTATTTTACCTGACTGCTAGTAATCTAGTATAACCAGTGGACCAACAGCTTTAGGTCCTCTCCCATGGACTTGGTAATGAGGATAAGAGGATTAATGCCTTACCAAAGAGCACTAGCGCATTCACTTGGTTTCAAACCCGGGGTTCCCCAGTTACATGTACGAGACCACTGCTCTACCACTGAGCCATATGATGAAGAGAAAATACATGTAGTAGGCTACATGTACATGTACATGGAGATACAGTGAAACTTACATGTAGCAAAAGATTCAGATTAAATTAGATCCAGATAAAAGGGGGGAAATATAAAAATCTTTCCAATGGAAATCTGACCTTTTTTTCAAAATAAAATATCAAAAAGACAACACATCCATGTGCCTGAGGACCTAGGTTCCTACATTTGTGTAGATTCTTAAACTTCTGAGACATGATTAATATTGAAAATATTACTTACATGTATAGAACAAATCAAAATCACCATTTGAAGCTCCAAAATGACAATACTGTTGACTGCAAATGTGAACAGCCCCTGTTACTTGAAAAAAGTGAATTTTACTCAGAAGGAGTTGATTATCAAACGGATGTACATGAAATGTGTAGAACCGGTCCCATTAGGAGAAGAAAGGGCTTTGATATTGAGGTTAAAGGGTCACTCCTGCTCAAATCCTGATCTCTTTCCCATATTGCATCCTACATGTACAGTCTTGCTTGAAACCATGGCCTTATACTCGACAGTGTTTCTCCATGTTGAAACATTCATGTAAAAAAAAAGGGGGGGGAAGAACTTTCCCTTGTTGATTGGATTGTAGAACTTTGTACATGTAAATGTCGGTCAACTTGGTATACCGGTCTCTCTTCCATCTCCATGATTACACAACAGATGTATTTGAATTTTGTTATTATTATACATATTGTAGTACATGTACAGTCCCTACATGAATGTGTCAGCTTGTAGAGCACCAACTCCATACATGTACATGGAAGAGCTTTGTTAGCCACAAATGTAGAACAAGCTTGAGTTTCAGCACTTCTCAAGAAAAAGTACAAGTTAGAAGTTCCCTATCCCCACTACATTACTAGCATGAGGAATTACAGTATAGTACATGTGTCCATGTTAGCTCACAGCACGCAGAAATTTCTTTCTTGATTTCTCCACATTATGATCATGTACATGTATTGATTCTAGTCTAAAATTAGTGTCAATCACCTGAGCAATGTTCTACTTTGTCTTGTAAAATTCTAATTTCAGGAATTGAAGAAAATCAATTTTGACTGAAAAATCAATCTTGGCTTCCAAGCTAACAGCAAAGCCTCTGACTCAAAGTTTCCACGTTTACTATGAAAATCCCATCAGTCCTACAGCAGGCTTTAGCGAACAAATATGAAGTGAAAAGCAGATTTTATTTCATCCCCGTCTCCATACTAAATTCGTTGTCAAATCCAAAGATAATACAATCCTGGATTGCCACACAGAATTGACAGCTATCAAAACAAACACAAAGTGACATACTTAAATCAATGCATGATCTTTTATGATTCTGCAAGGTGGTTATCATTGTCCTGATCCTGTAAAGTGAGGAACAAAACTTAAGTTCCACCCCAGCCCCCACACCCCCTTCCCCTTCACACAAGCAAAATTCATTGTGTATCTACTGTGGAACCTCATTATAACAAGGACCTTGGGATCACATACAAACAAGAATGGCTTCTTATTTCATCACGTATCTTGTATTATCAGAATTTTAATAAAGAATATTAAGAGCTGGGACCAGCAAAATTATCTTGTTATTTTGTTTTTAATAGGTCCTATATTTATTACAAATAAACTGAGGTTCCACTTTGCAAAGAAAGGAATAGGGCCTAAAAGTTGACCTATACAGAATATTCATATTAAACTTGTCCACTTTCTATTTAAAGGAATCAATAAAATTAGTAAATGTTAACTGATTTTATGAAATTGACAGATAGGCCTACATGTACACTTTTTAAAAGGGATATTTGAGAGTTTAGGGGGCAAATTGTCCTTGGCCCCATCTCCATCTTTTCATTGGGAATGTGGTGATCATGTAGTGTACATGAACATTCCTATGCAAAATTTAAATTGTAACAAAAGAGCAAATGTACATGTCAGTGAGCATGTACGAGACCTTGGGGAAAATAAATTGTTAGAAAAGGGTTTATATCACTCATGATTATGATCATCATAATTCAAGAGGTCCTGCAATGTCTGATGGAAAGTCTAGTCTTGGGTCAAGGACAGAACAGGTGTATTTACTTGAATTTGACCTCAATGTGACCCAGTTTGCTGATATGAACACAAGACCTTTCTAGACACTTGACAAGTACATGTAAATGAGTGCATAGCTTAAATACTTACAGAAAAAAGACACACACACACACACACACACACACACAGTGCCAAAGTAGCTTCATGGTAGTACTTCAGCCCTGCCATTTTACATCATCTCTAGAATAAACTAACTGTATGTACACTCTACACAGTTATTTACATACATGAACATGTATCAGCTAGAATGCTATCACAAGCTGTTCTGCCAGTTGTACAGTTAAGATTTTAACAAAATAAACTAACCAAGCTTAAATTCCTCCACACATGTTACACTTTTCTGTATGTACACTTCTGACAGCTGCAGAACTACAACAAACATATTGTGTCATTTGCTGCATGAAGTTTGCCAAGTACATTGTACATATACATGTATACATGTATGTTTATCTCCTGACCAGTATGTACATTATACTTTGTGCCTGCACATGTACAAGAATGAAGGCCTACTGTAAAGTACATGTACATATGTACTGTACATGTTGGCAAATTTTTCTAATAAAGCACAGACAGTGTACACACGTACATACACACATGTACATGTACATATACTATACATGTGTAACATTAATGCATCTACTACACACATGTACATGTACATGTAGATGTACCCGTTATAAAACAAAAGCTCATTCTAAGGGGATGAGGCAGTTCATGAAACATTTAAAATGTACATTTGGGATTTTGACACCTTGAAGCCAATGAATACTTTCACATTTGCAATAAATATTTCAAAACTAGTAGACCATACTGTACAAATTTCTTGGAAAGCAGATGGAAAGATTTCAATCTGTTTAGACTTTTACACTTCAGTAGCTGATACTTTTAACCTTCATGTACATGTACATGTATACACGTATACTATACACAATAGTCAGTTTTTAAACTTGTAGTTCTATCTACAAGCGAGCTTGTAGTTATTAAAGCAGAGACCACAAGCAGAGGGGGGGGGGGGCAGGGGGCCTCTATTGTAGTTAATCAACTTTAAATTTAGCAAACTCGTTAACAATGACATCTCTGTTCATATTAAACAACAATCGCTCGAATCTCAGAACAACTGTTACGTGCCCGTGTGAACCCTTGTCGTTGTTAGTGAGTCCTTGTTTCTTTTAAATTTCACAAGTCCCGTAATGAACGTGGCTAATAGTTTACAAACACGTCTACCTTGGAAGAGCAGATTGGAAGATTTCAACCTGTTTAAAGTTTTCTGCTTCAATAGTAAATACTTTAAGCTACATTCATACAAGACTTGTGGTTTCAAAACTTAAAGTTTCGCTAACTTTCTTTCTGCTTTTATTAAAATCCACTATTAATTCCACGGGTACAAGTTTAGCCTTTAACTCTCTACATGTATATTTTGTCCATGGACCTTTCATTCCTGAGTATGCCATGCCCATGGCCTCTGAGGAGCACTTGATGGTTATTGTTAAAAATATCTTTTGACGCAAAATTAATGGGAATTTATACATTAGTATTAAAAAAAAATTAAATTAGCCTATATTTAATGAATAGGATAAGAGATATTGTAAGTCAATACTTGTGTCTCATTGAAAAAATAAATACATGTTCAATAAACAAATACACCTTACATTTAATTAGAACTAAATATCAGAGTGCATAAACAATTTGACCTTGATTTAAACTTACATTTTATTGCTTTTGAGTTTTGAGTTTTCATCATAAACATCTTCATGTACGTCTTTTACAAGAGATTAGTATTAGTCAGTCATTACCTGACTACATGTACTAGTGTACATGCACATGGGCTGGGTAGAACATGCAGAAAGTAATAAATAACCAGAACCGAGTATGTTTTACAATGTAGTATGTTTGTAGGTGCTGTACTTTTTTGACACTACATGTATCTTTCCTCCAGAGATAAAAATGAAGAGTAAAATAAAGATTTGTTACGCTGGCTTGAGTACTACATGTAACTCAAAGTCTCAAACACATGTATTAAAGTCAGACGAACAAAGGTATTTCAGAGAATAATAATATGTAAACAAATTTTTAGGCATTTTACTCCCAGTGTTAACATGGTTAAAGATCGTATACTCGATATGTAATGAAAAACACAAGTCAGAAAAAATTGGAACCAGCGGGATTCGAACCTGTCATCTACTGCTTGCCGGGCAGCGACTTAACCACCAGGCTATTCTGGTTCACGGCCAGATGGCCAAGTCACGATGAACTGGAATCAAATACCCAAGATCCTCTTCTTTCTGACTCATTAATATTCAAACGGTCCGCCGTAGACAATGGTTAGTTAAAACGAAGAAGCTTGATGGGAGGAATTTTTAATTTGTAAACAAATTTTTAGGTATTTTTACTCCCAGTGTTAAGGTTCGAATCCCGCTGGTTCCAATTTTTTCTGACTTGTGTTTTTCATTACAGATCGAGTATACGATCTTTAACACTGGGAGTAAAATGCCTAAAAATTTGTTTACAAATTAAAAATTCCTCCCATCAAGCTTCTTCGTTTACTAATAATAATATGGAAGTAATTTTCAAAAAAAAATAAAAGAAAGAACACAAAATTGTCAAACTAGGCCAGGATCTTTCACAAATTGTCAATGACTGCTACTGTCATAATGGCAAGAAACTTTTGAGAATTGCAAAGGTCCCACAGAGATCTCTGACAAATTTGCTGGAAAATTAGTTTTTGGTCTTTCAATGATTCTTCAAGGGTTTTTAGAGCCATTCCACATAGACACTAATTTTATACGGTCTTGGAGACTGCCGAGAGATCTTGCCAATTTTGGGTCTCTCAGTGGTCTCTCAAGGGTCTCCGTTATGTGGAATGGGGTCTTAACATGCAGTCAAGAAAATTTTAAAATTATATTTAAAAAATTTTAATAAGAAACTTACTCGTCCTGTAGCCTTCTTGTATCTTTGAACAGATTTTTCAATCAGCTCTCCAACACGCAATGTTCCCTCTCCACAAGGTACAATAACTTTGATTGCTCCAAAACAAACTGTCACCTTCATGATAGCTTATTATTCCGTCTCAGCTCAACGATAATCCTGAAATACTTCAAAAGATCCGTTTCTTTGATCATTCACTTCCTACACTGTTTCATTCATCATAGTGTTGCCATCACATTTGAGAAGGTCCTTGAACTTGGAAGGAGATTATCAGTTACTTCGGTTTCTTTCCATTATTTTAATTCTGATCAGTGGAAATAAATCCCTCTTCAGTTTACATACAATGAAATGTGCAATGTGAACTGATGTTGATAATACCGTTACTATTTTAATTAGCACACAGACTCACACTCAACATGCTCAAAGGTTTCACTGCAGAAAGTGTGCAACTGCAAACTGCAATAACAATGCTCACTGACACTATTTAAAACTCCACATGTGATCAAATATTCATGGATTTCCACTATTGTAAGCAGGTTTAATTCACAGGTGGTGATGAGATATTTAAAAGCTGTGAGCGGGCGGGCGTTTTTCTTCACTGAGTCACTCGTTCCAGCTTGAGCACACACCCTCCCGCGATCCGCGACGGCCGTCAATTCAGCGACTGACTGAAGATTGAGCCGCTAGTTCCCCGTTACTCAATGAGTGGGTGCTACTGCAGCTGTGTTTATCCAGTGCGACATGCCATTCCCATTCGCAACCCACCTACGTACGCACAGGTGTTGTATACACGGAAGGTGTTTCTGTCCCAGACGGTTTTCTAAGGCAAATCAAAAGTCAAAGATAACACAAATAAGAAGACGGTTTGGCTATTACAAAATATACAACATTACTAAAAGGGTTTCCTTTTGTTAATGAACTTACAAGCGGAGGCGGTCCTTTGTTGGAATTTAAATTGTATCACAAAATAATCGATAAAATTCAGTGTTGCACTGAATTGAAATGATGGATTGCAGGCCAGGCGGCCCGCCAGGCTGGGTCGATCGTCCATCAAAATATGTCTGTTGTTTACTAGATCTTACAGTCATTGCTTTCACGGTCTGATGGTGGAAATGCAAATATTAAAAAACAATGATCTTGAATGAACTCAAACTTACCTTTAAAAAAACACGGAATGATGAAATTAAACCAAAGAATCCAAACGTAAATGGGAACACCGCGTCTACCGTACCGACTCGACTCGACCGATATAGGTATGTATACATTTTTCACGTCTTGAATTTTATTGTAAATAACAGTGTGATGGCGCTACATATTTTTATTTTTCCTGAACCTTAAAAATTTGTTGAGAGCTGAAGCAGTCAGTATAAAGCTAACCTACCAAATGCCCCAACCTACCCATACCGCCTCCAGGCCTCCACCATCAGAGAATCAACTTCATACTCGGGGGGAGGACCAGTAGGTTCTGGCGTAGTATAAAGGGAACATCACCAAACTGAGGAAAAAAATTAACAAAAAACAATAATCAATAAAAATGGGGGAAAGGAAGGGAAGGAAAGAAAAAAGAAGTGAGAAAAACTTGTCGGCCTACTTGAGAGGGTAAGAAGACCGCCCATTCCCGCACCCCTCACCTTTTACTCAAGTCATAATTAGGATCCAGGGATGGGCCGTAAGGACCACGACCCATTTTAGAGAACATCATGTCGGCGGTAGGGGAGACGGCGGAAGCGTCGTGGTACTAGGTTTAAAAAAAAAACAATGGGAACTTTTGATCTAAAGTTATACCTCGTATCAGACTGAGGTCTTTACATTGTAAAGTTGAAGGATGTAAAATTTGTTGGGAGTAAGTTTTATGACATTTCTCTAAATACTTTCTTTAAATATTGCTCTGAATATTTAATTAGATTTTTCACTTTTGAAAATTCAAGGCCACAAAATCTGTGTGTATCAGTACTGAATTCAGAACACCTTTTTAACCCAGAGTCATGACCCTGGGCAGCAAAAGGTTGGCAAAAACGACAGGTGCATGCAACACACATAATCTGACAGGTAGTTTGACTTTTTTTCAATTTAGTATGTGCAATGATAAATGCCAGTGAATAATATTTGTGTAGTAAAGTTAAAGTCCAGTTTGTCTCCTGTTTGGGGATTAAAAGATGAATTTGAATTTTCTAGACGTCGCCATGGTATCACAATGAATCCATGACTGGCAAATCATATTGCGTATGTAAGTTTTTAATATCACGAAAGTGTTAGATGCTATAGTATACAAATTGAAAAACACTCCTAAAATGTGGACAACATGCTCAGAATAGATAGAAGAAGCAAGCCCACCTGACAAAACTAATGAAATAACGTTACCTTGCAAATCTGATTCTCAGTTCTCTCTGGACCCACACGCTAACTAATCATAAATCCATTTTCATCCGGCTCTTAATATTTCCCTGATGGTGTTCTTTGCCAAGTTCAACCGCCGGTCAAAGAAAGGGTGGATGCATTGGGTCCAACTATCAAGGGATTGAATAATAATCATAAGTCATGCTCTAATTGGATGCACAAATTTCAGAAATTGTGAATGGATGTCTGGGCCGACGAGCCATACTTGGCCTAAGATGAACTTGTGTAACCTGAAGGAGTAATGCATGCTTGCCTCAGGTAGGCATCTCTAGCTCTGTGGGTTTTTTTTAAAGAGATATCCTTGCCCTCTTGATGTCCTTAAAAGAATTCAAATAGTTGAAGAAAAAAATTACGATTGTGTTGATATTATTATTGGTTTGCTAAAGTATTGAGTTTGCTTTTCTCCTGCATTTGTAAAATAGAATATCTATTAATCTATATAATAAAAATATTCTCAGAACTTATTGCAAATAAGCCATTTGTCATCTTTCATGAGATACCTTAAGCGTTCCAACCCTTTTACTGTTATTAATCTTGTATACATGTACGTGAAATATATTCCTTCTTCTATACCCATCCCCATCTTCACAATATCCAGTACAGCATTTTCATTCTCTTTCCAGCTTCATCTTCCTCACATTGTTCATCCATTCATCTATCCATCCCTCTATCATTCTATACTCCTTTTCTTATGTATGCTCGCGTTCCTTTCATCACTTATTTCTTTTTCATATCTTATTTTGTCTCCTTGGAGTTTTCCTTATCCACCTTTTTCCTTTCCCTTACCCTCAGCACGCTTCTCTTCATTTAAAAATTATCATTGTAACGTATGCCAGACACTTTTCTCTCAGGGGCGGATCCAGGGAAATCATGGGGGTTCGCCCCCCCCTTTTTTTTTTGCATGCCATAGGTTTATGTGTATTGGACCCCGGACTTGTCCCCTCTTTGACTGATCACCATTTTTTTCCTTGTCAGAGATTTTGGGGTATTAAGTCAACATCCAAAATTAATTTTGCTTGTCAGATTTTGGGGGAAATTGTATCCCCTTTTTTTCAAAATCCTGGAGACGACCCTGTCTATGATCATGTTTGACTGTATGCCATTTTCGAATTGACCCTCCTAAAGATTTCTAAGAGTTTAGCTTAAGGTCAATATCTTTTATTAATGCCCTCATTCTTGGGGCCGGGGTTTCCCAAGAACATCATCAAAGAAAGGGGTCGATTTTTGATCCACATTTTCCCTATATAATTTCATTCATTTTGGGTCAGTATCGTGCACTTTTCAGTATAATAATGACCATGTTTGATTAGGTAAAATAACGTGTCCCTTTCGAACTGACCCTTATAATGATTTATGATAATCCTCTCAATGCTAATGCACTTGTTCTTGGTGATGGGGTGTCCCAAGAATATTTTTAGAAAGGGGAGGGAAGTGCTGAATCACATTTGATAACAAAATTTGACGCGACAGCAAACAATATTTGTTTTTCATTTTTTTAAAGAATCAATGAAACAGGGTTGGGCCATCGAATAAAAATATATTTGCTATTGACAATACCGACCGTAATTTTGACTAGAGGGGGTTTCACCCCTCCCCTTATACAGCGACGCCCTTGTCTCGAAGTCGGGCAATTTATATTATTGACCACTAGAAGGGCAGCGGGTCAGTCTTTCTGGCGAGGCTTCTGAGGCAGAATTTTGGGGGTAGGGGTTACTACAACTGCATAGGTCGGACGTAAAATTGCTATATACGTTCTCTTCTCTTGTTTTATCTGCTACTCGAATCTAGACTACATGCCTAAACACAATCCGATAAATATTGAACGTCAGGAAAAGAAACTGAATACAACTATTTGAAACAAAACCATTCGCATTCTAAAAAGGCCTATTTTAAATACTATATCTTTCACATAAGCTTATCTGACCACTTTGTCAAACAACAGAACAGGTATATTTTGCAAACATAATTTGGTGGTCTTATCTCAGTTAGTTCAATTTTATATTGCTTGTTTATTTCATTGAAGTTTGTTTATATTCAGGGGGTAATCTTCTTGAGCTTGAACCATTTTAATGAATTAGCTTTTCATTGTACTTTTTGAAAACACACAACTATCTTAAACTTCGAGAAACTGTATCCTGCTTGATCAAAATTAAAACAAAGCGAATTTCAATCCTATCATATTCAAATCAAATTACATTTAAGTATATATCAGAGAACTATTAAAAGTGTATCACACGTTTATATTTATCCTATTCATCCATGATATTTGACGTCAGTGTCTCAAGATAGTTTGGGGAAAATACGGGAAATGATGTAGTAAAGCCATCAGACATGGCTTTACATGTTACTATCAATTTAATTCGCCATAGTAACCCATTTCCCATGACCCACCTGCACTGTTTCATAAGCGAACATGTTCCCCGGAGTCGACCAATAATTTACTAATGACGTCATTACCAGGTACATGTAGTGGTCAACTCCCCCATCGTCATGTGAAGTTCATTAGCCAGAAGAAAAAGAGATTGGTTTTTATTGTGAATTGGGGACACCATTTTGATGGGCCTGACGTTATAAGCAGACTCGCTTTTTCCACTTTCTGCGAAAAGTTATCATGGTTATATGCGGACATGCAGGGACAAAGTCTAACCAATTTAGGGAGGTCCCTCCGCATTCATTTTTATAATAGAAAACATGATATTTTTTCGGGGGGGGGTAGATAGGGACTAAAACTTCTTGATTTGAAGTTGTAAAAAGATGGAAACGAAGAAGATGAAATCTGTGAGTAATTTGAGAGACAAAGTAGATCAGATCCATTACATTAATCTATGGATGATAGCCGATCAATCAGTTTAATTTGATTTTGTGCTTGTTATCGCTGATTGTAAATTGATATTCATGGCATTGGGCCAAGTAATGACGATTCCTGTATAGTTCTCCTCAGGATTTCTTTGAAAACGAGGAGGAGAAGGAGATTCAGTGTTATTCAATATTTGATAGGGTTTTTTTTTTTTTACTGTTATACAGTACTTTAAAATACTTTGAGAGGGCCCAAAAAGAAAGGAGAGGACGAGAAGCTAGAAATTGATTTCATTTGGCCTTCAGGTCACTCCATTAATAATGCAGGAACGAGTCTCACATCATGGAAATATATCAAATTTATAACTTAGATTATAACCGCTCTTGATTAATTACTTGACACGTTGAATATGCCCTTAATCACCAAATTAGGGTGCGGTTTGTAATCTTGTAATCAATTCGCAGAATCATGATCATCAAGTACATCGAATGTAAACATGACAAAGTTGAAAGTATTATCATGCCCACGCTTCTTACTAATTGTTTTTCCCATGTGGGAACTGTGGAGTACGATTCTATGCACTGTAAAAACAATAGTTAAATAATTATGAGCAGAATCTAGTCAATAATAATTCCCACCGGCACCTGCACTATTCTATAGTCAAAACTATACCAGCTTCGGGTTTGACGTGAAAAGGTTCCTAGTCAAAATGAACAGAATCCTATAGTAAAAAATGAACAGAATCCTAGTCTGAATCACTAGAATCTGGTACCATGGTAACATCACTCAACAGCCAATCAAAATCAAGGTTTCCATGGGAGTTACCATTGATGGCAAAGTTACCATTAATGGTAAGTTTTATGCAACGGGGCCCACTGGTCTGACTAGACGTTTTTAGAGTGTATATAGTGGAGTATCCAGCAGTTACATAAGCCATCTTCTGTGTGAGGTATACATCATTTAAAATAAACTAATTGCAGTGTGTCTACTCTACGGGACTTCTCAGGTCCGTGCCGCCCCTTCCCCTTTGGTGGGGGATTCTGCCCATCACTTCCCAGCCCCAAAGTTTATCTATTCCTATAGAAATGCCACTGAGGTCCTAATACTATTCAGGTCCTGCGGAGATCCACTACCAGTTTATTTTCTCGAAAGTAACCATTAGGGAAAGAAAAGGGAACACCAGGACAAGTGGCTACAGCCCATATTTTTCTGTTGATTAACTTTTCTGCAAAATAGGGACTTCTTTTCAATTTAAAAGACCCTGAATTCAGATTATTTAATCTGAAAACATATAGGATTTTTTTTTTTCAATTTTCAGAATTACTGATATTCCTTCAGAATACACCCCAACAAAAAAACAGAATATCGAATCTTCGGACTTATATCATTAAAATTCGAATTAATTAACTTTAATAATTCATTTTTGGATTAATGAGACTCCGGTAAGTCTATCTAAACTCGTGCTCGATTTCGAAAACATGAACCCTCGGAATAAATATTCGATAAAACGAATCTATGTTTTCTTTATCAGGAACCGTTACTTACATGTAGGTCTATTTATCTACATGTATCTATCGTATATATCCGCTTATTCATTCCTTTATAGTTTCTATATTAGTTGGTAAAGAGAAGGTGTCTTGGATGACATTGATAGTAAAAGCACAACTTATGCATTGATCTAAGACTAATCCTCATTTAGCTGATTGATGGCATGTTTATGGTGACATGTTTATTGTGGATCGTTCTGTTTTTTTGTGATGATCATTTGATTACACATAAAATAAAATAAATATTACTCATCTTTCATCGCCAAGACCTCTAACTTTGACGTTACGATGCCCCATCCCAGCAATACTACTAATGATGATTGTGATGATATACATGATAATAGTTACGGTAATGTTAGGGATAATGATGATGATGAAGATGATGATGATGATGATGATAAAGAGATGATGATGATATGATGATGATGATGAGACGATGATGATGATGACGATGATGATGATTATTAAAGAATAAAGAACGTAGTTCCAAAACTATTTTCAAGATATTTGTGATTGATACCATCACTGTTAAAATCATCATCGTATTAAATAAAGAATATTCTATAGGCTTTATTCTGATAAAGGGTCTACTAGCTCGCCCCCAACACCACTCCCCACCCCTACAACAACCATAACTATCGCCACCAACGCACATACAAAGCCTGTAGAATGTCAGAACAGAATATTCTTTATTTAATACGATGATGAGTTTAACAGTGATGGTATCAATCACAAATATCTTGAAAATAGTTTTGGACCTACAATTTAAACATTGATTATAATATTTTAGGTTCTATGCAAAAATCTCGATGTATGGGATATACGTGTATGCCTTATAGATACACGTATAATTATACCATTTGTTAATACACTTTACAACGAATACTCATCTCCAGGCTCATCTGAAGTCAATTTTCCTATACGGCATTGGCAATTTAGAAGAGGATAATTATGCACAGTGGGGATTCTAAAGGGGTGGGGGCAGAGGGGGCATGTGCCCCGAGCGGCACTTGAAGGGGGCGCAAAAGACGCAAAAGTGAGAAAGAGAAAGGGAAGAAAAGAATGAAAATCATGATCCTTGATAACTATAAGAGCCCTAAATCCATTAAAAAGTGCTAAGAAAAAAGCAGTTTTAAAGATTTTAAATGAGAAATGGTCTAAAACTCGGTCGCTGCGATGCTTTTCGTCAGGATCTCGTAATTTTGCGTCTCCCTCAGTATAAGATTATAGTGCATTCTATAGTTTTGAAAGGGTTCAAAATTCGAAAAACATTAACTTCCTTTGTTTTTCTTCCCAGCGTAAGTTTCTTCAGGTCTTGTTGAATTTTGCGCCCCAAAGGGGGGGGGGGGCAATTGTCATTATTTACCCCAGGCGCTGTAATCCCTATATATAGATACGCCACTGGATATACAACCAAAAAATATATTGATACGATTCATCCTATAGATTCAAACTTTCAAGTTTTGTGGTGAGAATGTTGAAGGGTTATTAGCAGGACCGTGACAAATGATCATGTAATATGCTGCTGCATGTGTCACCTCTATTGATGGCTGATAACTGGTGATTGCGACAGGTCTGTCTATTACTCGAGAAAATAGATGATACCATGCACTGTTAGCAAACGACACCCTATTTATCGTAGAACAAAATGTAATTTAATGAACCGTCGATCGTTTGATAGATGGAGAGACAGGAAGCGAGAGAGAGAGAAGGAGAGAGAGAGAGAGAGAGAGAGAGAGGGAGGGGGAGAGAGAGAGGGGGTGGATAGATGGGGAAACTGCAATTAAAGAGGGGGATGGAGGGAGGGGATGGAGGGAGGAGAGATGGAAGGGGGGGGGGGCAAGTAAGGAAGGCGGGGGAGGAAGGAAGAATTCGTTAAATGGTCTATGATAACGATGCTTTGGTACCGAAACTATTCATTTACTTTTCTTTCAGTTGACATCAAATCAAAACAACTCACCAGTGGCGAAGCTACAGGCGGGGGCACGGGAGACATGTGCCCCTACCATATCAAACGGCGAAAAGGGGAAGGAACATAATTATAGAAAAAGAGAGAAAGGAAATGGAGAAGGGGAAAAGGATGAGAAAGGAAAAGTAAAAGGACCCTCCCACATGCACCCTCCCCTAATCATTAGCATTCTTTATTCGAAATTTCAATCATCGATTAACGGACCACCCTTCCCCGTGCCAGTGTCCCCTCATAGACTGCACCCACGCTACGCCAATGCTACTCTCTCAGTGTGCATGGGTTCTTCCCTTTTGAATCCCGTGACGTTATATACGCAATCAGGTCATGTAGGCATTCTCGCGTATGCATGCTTCGAAACCATTTGGGGTGCCCTCATGCACCTCTGCCTATCACCAAGACGGTAGAATATCTCATTCACGGTTACACTTTAGAGTTCTTCCTTAAATCATGATGATTGAAATCCATCATCTTTCCAAATCTGCCAAATCTTCCACGATCCTTACCCTCGTTACCATAGTAACGCTTGGTGTAGTGCCCGCACCACGAAATAGAAACGAACACAAAGGAGTATAAGGTTTGAAATTATATTATTTTGTCACACACAAATACTTCTCGTCATGCTCTCATCGACATGTATATAAGGGCACAATATCACCAGGGCGGGGGGGGGGGGGGGCTGGGCTCCTGGGGTTGATGTCGCTTGCACGAATATCAACTTACCACTTCCCATTTTGCAAGCAATAAGCGGCCTAAATCTAGACATATTATTGTAATTAAGATTTAACTTTTTCATCACCTCATTGCCCTACACTGAAAAAAAAACTCCTTGTAAAATTTTAACACAAAAAGTGTTAAACTTTACCAGAGTTCCTTGTTGACCGGTAGACAACACAAATCTGTTAATTTTTAGCCCTTTGTTTTGTTATTTCAAGCGCCTCTTTTCTTATCAAATTACCAAATTCCCGGTGAACTAATGCGACTACATGTATATTCACGGAAAATAATTTACAAGGAAAATTTGTAACCAGGTGATTTCTGTGCCCGAATATATGAGGTGATGGTTGCCAAATATTTGTAATTTAAAATTCTCCGTGGGAGTTGGGGGGGGGGGGGGGAGTGGCTGCGCCTATGCAGAAAATTCGTCCCATTCGTCCGACATTTGTGACAGCATGACAAGATGATAATAATTATTTGTAATCTCGTCTGTTTGGAGACAGAAGGGTGTTTACTATGTGTTAAAGTATAATTATTATGTGTTAATGCTCTTCTGGCTCTCAACAGACGATCTGTATTTTTTTTTTACTGATTTTCAAGGCCTACATGATAATACCAAAATTACTTTTATTGATACAAATTAAAAAGCTGAAATTAAGCCTCTGTAACATTTTGTAGCAGAAGAAGAATAAATTCTCGTTTTAACACATTTCATTGATTTGATTAATGATAGCTTACCTTCTTTTAACATGAAAATATTTTTTTGTGCCAATAAGTATACAAAGGTATCATAAAAATCATCATAATTATTTCACAGTACGTTCCAGGTCTATTTAGACATGGACGGAAGGAGATATACAATGAAAATGAACTTTGTGAGGAAGACTGAGAAAGCAAACGAAATAAAATCATGAAAACATACCGTAAATGGAGTAGGAGTAATGTGAAAATGCCGGGGACAAATATTTCGTCCTTGACAGTTGAAACGGCCTATCGATTCTGCCCAAAGATTGAACTCTGCTCTGCCAAATCACGGACAAATCGCGGACAAGTCTGAGAATATTTCTGAGCGTTTGACTAACGATGTTCATAACCGTGTCAAGGGAATTATTATGATTTTTAAGGACATTTTTTCACGAAGGAGGGAATAAACAGGGTATTGTAACCTTGAGTGTGGTGAGAGAAACGATAAACATACATGTTGCATGGGGGTAAACAAGCTTTGCGTGCATTTTTGATAGACAGATTGAGCCGAAAAAGCTGAAATCATTAAATTTGTATTCGTACACAGTAGGCCTTATATTTTTCTTTCCAATGACGTTGTGCATGAATATCTTTGAGTCATGTGTTGAACTGATCATTAACCATCTTTAATGAATGAAATCGCCAAGACAGCACATATCTTTCCATTGACATGATCTATACTGGACTAGGTCCATGGTTGGACACAGAATTCCATTGGGGGAGGGGGTGTTGCTTTGAAGCAGCGTATATGGTTTATATCAATATAGAAAGAGTCTTTTCTCTAGAAGCAACAATTTGAAGCGGGAGGGGAGAAGGGGGGGGGGAGTTATGATTAAAAAAAAGGCTTTAGCATTTTGCGCTATATAAGTATCTATTATTTAAAAAAAAAGGAGAGGAGAGAGATATCATCAAAATACACTGTAAAAAATATATGTATTTTTACAGGGGAAAAATACAGGTTAGTTCTGTATTTACTCATAACAGCTAATCTGATGTTATTTGTACATCATTTTCATAGGAAAAAGTAACAACTAATCTGTATTTTTACATCAGAAGTTATGGCGACTCTGCTGACACCAGATTTGCTGTAAAATTACAGATATTTTTTTTACAGTGTAGACTGTGTGTGAGAAAGGGACAGAAACAGAGAGACTTCGGAGGGAGAGAGAGAGAGAGGGAGGGGAAAGAGAGAGAGAGAGAAAGAGAGATATTGATATTGATATTATTATTATATACATTACATTTAGGCCTATTGATGATCGTCTATTCTCCAACATTAGTCCATCGATAATGAACAAGATTAATGACCCATCTTCAAAATGAAAAATAATAAGAGATAGTGTATATTATCATCCTGTCAATATTACAGTCGATTTGTTAACCCGTTGACAACTGAATTCTTTAACTCGCATAGGCTTAATACAGGATCTACCCGGTTCCCGTAGTCTATGGGTTAACAATATTTATGAGAACATGACCATGCCATCAACAAATGCTATTTTACAGTCCCTTGACCTTTATAAAAAAAAATGCATGTAAACCAATAATCAAAGGAGCTAGGAATTACGACGTTTTTTATGATCACTTTCTTACTCTCCAAGGAATGCCTGACCGACATTGAACTCCTAAAGCCGATTTACATATAGGATTTAGAACATTCTCTCTCCCCCCGTAAGTGAGTGTGATTTAAAGCCCCTTTCCAATAGGAAAGCTATATTTACATTTATTTTGGAAAGCAATATACATTGTATTTATAGAATAACCAATGTATTTTTATTTTTATGTATTTTCATGTATTTCATGTATTTTATTTTGATTTGTATCAGATTTGCGGAAACTGGTATTTTAACTCTGTATGTTAAAATTAATATTTTCTCCTTTTTTCCTGTTTTGTGATTGATCAGAAGGCATCACATGAACATTTAGCGTACATACAGGGTGTCAGGACAAACTTGCTAACAGATTAACAGACCGGGAAGTAAACTTTTCAAAGAAGCCCCCAAATAAAAGCTCGTTTTGTTCAAATTTACGACAAGTGCACACAAAACAATCACCCGGTTAATCTTTTCTATAAACAATTGAGGCGGTTGTAACTCTACACATCAACAGTGATACCCCTGCATTCACACATTTCTTAATTTGACAATGATATTAATAGCATTTAATGAAAACAAATATTAGAATGAAAAATATTACTGCTAATGATGATAGTGATGATACCGATAATAACCATATATCAATAACACCTGAAAAATTCCTTTCTTTGCACTTTATTTGTATTCTTCTCCCGATGCATGACATGTCTATGTTTACAACTCAAACTATGCTAACTGAATTTATGTATACCGGTACTTTTCTATTTATGAAACCATACCAAATTGCACGTATGTTACGTATTTACGTGTAAATTGCACGTATTTCCATTGCTAAAAGCATGAACAGTAAAGATGAACCCCTACACCCAGCTACCCCTTTTCGTTCAATGACCCCTTGCTCGAAGACAGGTCGATGTCACATAAGTGACCTTCACGAGTACAAGTTCCTAAACAATTTTCCACCAAATTAAACTCTGAAAATTTATAACAGAAGGCGTATTTGCCTGGTCCCCAATTTTCAAAATCTAATTTGGAATGGCTAGGGAGAGCTTATTTCTCCATGAATTAAGCAAAAAATGATATTTTTTATTCTTTACAGATTTTTTGCTATTCCTTTTAGTTCTATGCTCGTTGTTTTGTCAGATTCAAATCTGATTAACCCTTCTTATTAAGTGTTAACTTTCGCAGTTAAAAAAGGGCTGTCATCAACCGATATTTTACATAATTTAGACAATATATATTTTACCCCGCTCGTTGAAAACTCCTGAAGAGGAATGTTGCATTTCAGGGTTTTTCTGAGCGGGGAGGGGGCTGGAGTAATTTCCAAGTACTGAAGATTCACCCCATCAGCAAAAAGGACTAAGAATATCAATCCAAATATTGTACCGTAATTGCCAGCTTTTCGAAATAAGCTGATATATATACTAACGAGTTCTACCACAGAAAGGGACACATGAGGGAAGGGAAGTTTAATACATGAAAATAACTGTTGAGCAAAATTATACGATGAAGGAAAAAAATGTCTCTAAATTTCTACAAAGGGATGCAGATCTATTTCATGTGACTTCCTATCAGTACTTGATGAAATGATCAGAAACATTTTTAAAGCTATAACCCCTTGTCAAGTGTTTCTAATTATTGTTACTGAAAAGATGTTTAGTACTACAGAATCGGAAAATGGCGTTGAAGAGAGACATGCTGAAGCTTTTCGTCTTGCACTCATCGGAGTATACCGCAAGAATGAACAGAAAGCCGAAATCGAACAAGATTGTTAGCTACTGCGTCGACGGGCAGGGGACAGGGGGACATCATTATAATTTGTCTTCCCCTCACTTTGGGGGGGGGGGGGGGATCAGAACCATTTCATTCTTCAATGCATTAAAATGCCTATCACAAAAAGTGTCAAATCACACCTTCTACACCCCCCCCCCCCCCCTCCTCCCGGTAGCTCCTCTCCCTCGCAAAAATTAATGTCCCCCACTTTTAAGGACATGTTGGCGCTCTTGATTGTGAGTGACACATTGTGGCCGCCACTACTCCAACCCTCCTCATTCATTTATTTCAGTGCTACTAACATCATCAGATATGCAATCACAAAAATGCAATTTTCATGATCCTATATGATTGTGTGCGGTGGCGTAGCCTATAGGTTCAGGCCATTGTATCTAGCTGTGCTACGTGAATGGCTGCGGCGTGTGGAGAACTTGCATTGGCCTCAGCAGGGGCAGAACTTCTCAGCATACGGGGATCCATATATAGTTCATCAAGGCCCGCATTAAGGAATTCACTTTTACAGCCCATGTTTCTATCTGGACGTTTACACGGGCTATTTTTACTTCTTTTAACGGCTATATATACATGGAACCGGTACCCCATTATCGCTTTGTCGTAAAGTTTTAAGTTTGGCATGGTATACATATTTCGGGAGTTTTCATGATCAAATGCAGTCTTGTCAATTTTGATTTACAAATGAATTCGGAAGTATATAAAATAATTTGGCTACATTTTTTCTCCTTGGTAGAAGATCTTTCAGTGGGGCAAACTGCCCCCCCCCCCCTCTTTGCCATTCAAATAATAGTAAACCTGCAGTGTTGGAGATAATCAGGTCAAGGAGTTCTGATCAGGTGGAATGTGAGAAAGCAAGGCGTATATGGCATTATTCTGTCTTTTTCTTTCGCCATTTGATCATGTTGATAGGGGAGACATGTGCACACCCCCACCTCATAGCTAAGCAAAGTGGCATTTTTTATGTAAGAAAGCGAGTTTCTTTTCTTTTTAATTCAGCATGCTGCCCCATTTTGAACTTGAACTTCATCTCTCAACATCAGCTCTACCCTGTTTCATCTCATGAAGACAAAATAAAAACTGGTCTGTTTGAAACTAATGAACGTTGCCCTTTGCCAGTGACACCCTACACACTCCTCTGAAATATTTATCGCTAGAGGTGAGGTCAAGTATACAATTGACATTAACAAACAATAATGCCATCTGCTGAAAGACCAACCACTAAATATTATTTCGTTTATTGTCTGGGCCCTGATGATAAAATTTCAAGGGTATTTTATACAAAAATCGTACGTGGGCGCGTCACACCGTCATTATTTCGGCATTAGCGTCTCTCACTCTCAAAATGTTTGCGTGAGGAATTGATCCGAGTCGAAATTAATGGTTATATATTTTGGGGTAGGGTCATGAAAAAGCTTTGATATTTATCCCTGAAAGTTCATGAAGTAGAAGGTCTATGTCAAATGGTCCACAACATTTCTCGGCTTTACCTATATAGCTAATATACACCAGTTTAAGACCCACATCCCCATGCCAACAATATAATACATGCATTATATCCAATGAGAGACAAAATAATTGGCATATAAAAGGAGGAATACCCACGTTTGTCTGCAATAATGATAATAATAATAGCTACATTTATATTGTGCACGTAATAAGCCCAGGGGATGCTCAAGGCGCCTAAAAAGTAATATTATTACCCTGGCCTTAGACCAGATGTCCTAAGGGCGCTCTAAGCACTAAGGAATAAATTCCTACCAGGTAATCAATATACACCTTGGATGAGAGTGACAAGTGTGATTAATGTCTTGATAAAGGACATTAGTGCCGCGGGGGGACTCGAACCGTGAACCATGCGTTCTACAGTCCAGTGACGTGTCCACAGACCATAACACCTCTAACACATTTTGCCAAAGTATTTCCATTTTTCAGGTGATTAACAGTATATGCAAATTTTGAGCAGCGGCACATCCAGCAAAAAGCGACACCGGCGCACAGCCTATATAGAGCCGTATCCCTCGTTTGAAGGCCTGGGGGAAAAAGTACAATTTGCAGACACACCGGGCTGCCAAGATACATTTCACCCCCGCCCCACCTTGGGAGGACTCCGCTCCCATGTTTATCAATATTATCTAGATACAATTTGCAGTTTTTTTATATGAAGCATTCAAAGGTTTTAATAAGGAAGAGAAATTTGTAAAAATCATGAAATTGGACAATGAAAATGCAATTGACTGCTCTGTAAAATATTTCAAATCCATCATAAATACCCGTGGTGAATTTTGAATCCTTGAATTATTGTTTTGACCCACTCATTGTTTATATCAATATAATATTCCAATTTGATATACTATGTTATATGATTTGTCTCATGTTAGTCCTATTATGATTCTATATTGCATTGTTTATATCAATATGATATCCAGTTTGATGTAATGTTATATAATTTGTCACATGTTGAACATGAGTAGTGACATATATATGATTTTCTATTTCATTATTTACATAAATATGGTAACCACTTTGATAATGTTATATAATTTGTCACAGGTTAAACCTGAGTAGTAGTATTATGATTTGCTATATTTTCTCTCTTTCTCTCCATTTCATTTCCATATGATTGTTACTTTTCTTTATACTAATGCTTTGTATTGTAAAACAAAATATTGATGTCAATGTCAATGAAGTTTCTCAATAAAATACAAAAAAATACCAATAGTAATCTTGCCCCTTCTTCTCTTCATCTCCTTAATTCTTTCACCTCTTATTATGCCCCTCAGACCCCTCGTTTGAACAAAAAATTTAACTTGCAATGGGTCTACAACACTTGGGACTGCCAAGATACAATCAACCCCTCCATCTGTAGACGATTTAGCCTGGTTCTGTTGTTGCTGACAAAGAACAAACTCATGACTGCACTGATGTAGTATCAAACTGCAAGTGTAACTTTATTCATCAACAACTCTCATATACATGTATATATACATGTACACAGAGTGTCTGCTCATGGCAGTTACATAACATGCATCTGGAATGGATCAGTAGGTGTGGTTGGATGGAGCAGGGATTACTGAGATAGGAAACAGGCAAAGAGATTAGGGTAGGAGTTTGAAAACAAACAAGAAAGAGCGTGGGAACAGGATGATGAAGATGTGGACTGAAATGAGGTGAAATGATAAGAACACAATAGTTAATCAATTTCTGGGTACGCCACTGAAGAGTCAAGTTCATAAAACAGTTAGTTATAGCCATGGTTACAAATTTTCAATTTTCTATATAATTTATCATGGTATATACAGCTTTCAATGATTTCACGTTCGAGTGATTTCGAGCTTTCAGCTTTGGCAAAACTGTGAGGTTACCATTGCCTCACTTTCCAAGAAACAACAACCCTGCTTAGAATAAGCCTGTCTGGGCCATGTTAAAGCACGTGCATGGATGCAGAAAATAACATGTTGAAAACTACCAATCTGTGAACAGGAGTAATTCTAAAGTTCATTTTATTTATATGTTTCTTTTTTTATATAATTGGTTCAAGTTAATTACCACAACATTCATATTATATTGATATTTAATATATTATGTTATGATTTTATTAATATTCCCCTTTCTTTCTATCTTTTGTTATTTTCCAGTTTCTTTTTATATTGTATTAACTTTCTCCTCCTCCTCCTCCTCTCATCCTCTCCTTCTTCTTCTTCTTTCTCTCTTCTCCTCAGACCTCCTTTTTCATCTCCTCCTTTTTTCATCTTGTTCCTCTCTCTGTCGCTCTGTCTCTCTCTGTCTCTCTGTCTCTCTGTTTCTCTCCCCCCCCCCCCCAGTATCTAGGCCTCTGATTGACATGAATAACTGTAAACACGTTTTCTGCTAATCGGGCAGATTAGATGATTATCAGAAGTTTATATCAAAATGCCCTAAACGTCTTTATTACGACATGCGCCGGTACATTTCACATTTTTTCACGCTCACATTTTTCACTTATTCTTCTAATAATGAGGTTGGAGTTCAATGCGTTGCGAGAGCAGAAAGGTCATAAGATTAAATCATAAGAATATAAATAATTAATGATGCAGAGAAATGGTGCCTTAAAGGAAAAGGCCTTGATAAAAAAAATCAACCAGTATTACTTAGATCGCGAACATTATACGGTGCTGTTCTGGGTTGTTTTGTTTGTTTGGTTTATTTTCGACCGATTTCAGTTATCAACTTTCACGTCATTAGAAATGGTGAAGGATAATTTGGTTTAATAGTTTATATGAAAACAGAAAAGATAGTTGATCAAAAAGGAAATAAATGAGGATTCTACATTAATATGATTGTTGAGGAAGGGTAGACGTAGAGATGGAACAAAATAACGACATAGTTCAAAAGGGGAAAAATAGATAGAGAATATACAAAACAATTTGTGCACTCTTAGAAATATTGGTTAAAAATCATTAGGTTGGTTAAAATATGAACCTACCAACTGTTGGTTTAAAAAAAATGTATATGTAAAACATATGGGGATATATTTTAACCAACCGTTGGTAGGTTCATATCTTAACTAACCTAAAAAAAATTCTGAGAGTGTGGGGACATGACAATTCGTTGTTTTTATTTCCATCATTGGTCTTATTTTTCTTTTTTCATATCCAAAAATTCTTCTATGTCAGTATTTGCGCTGGTAATATGAGACAAATATACGAACCAAAAGAAAGTACATCTGTTTCGTTTCATGCAAATTAGATTACTTGTTTATCAGTGAATTTGAAACCACTTGTCGCAATGAAAGAGATTGAACAAAATGGATTTTAATATCGAATAATATTACCATTTCGACCTTGTCCATCTTCAAGCTTTTCAGAAGTATCAACTTGAATGATTTTAGGGGTGGATGGGTCAGAGTATCCATTTTTTATTTTTTTATTTTTTTTGGTAAGGAGTACACTCTTTGAAACCTTAGACGGCTTTCGAATTTTGTATAATACCTTGTAGTTGTTGGTAGGGTTTTTTTTCGTTATGACTTTATTTAGCTACTGCTGATATGTCTCCAAGCTCCTATATACTTCTTTTTTTAGTTCATTTTGCTAAAAGTAGAGCAAGGGTCAGTTTATCAAACGCCCCCAATATGTTTTGTAATCGATACTTCGTCCAGGACGCTATACAAGTGCCCCATCTCCTCGGTCTGGGTGTGGTGGGCCGTCCGCTGTTTACGTTATTGTAGAATCTCACGGCTTTCTTTTCATTTCATTTGCTTATTTTCCATTACTAGTAAAAAGGCATGCAAAATATACAAAATACAAATCACAATTTGATAGAATAAAGAGAGAGAGAGAAAAATACAAAGGGAAACACAACATACAAGCGTTGATAAAACTGAAAAGTAATTAATTTAGTACGAGGAGGGGGATAACAAAAGCAAATATGCATGTCGGGGTTATCCCCAAAATAATCATAATACAACTGTAAAGGGAGGGGTCAGTTAGAATATTAATAAGAGAGTTGCATTGTGAACAATAATTTTTTTAAATTCCTTTTAAAACTTTGGAATGATGCAGAATTTTAATGTCATTGCTTAACTCTTTCCAGAGGACATGGCCTCTGTATCTTATACTATTGTTGTCCTAGGACTGTTTTAAAATATGCTATGTAATTTTTGTGAATTCCTGGTATTATAATTAATTGATGATTTATGTTCACTTCTTTGATTGTGTATGTTCACTTCCAAAAAATTATGTCATCATTTTAATCCATAAAAGCTCATTTTCCGTGATCTAAAAAGAAAATCATGTTCTCTGTCAATATCAAGCTTCATCGTCATTTTGTTTCTAGCCCAAGTTTGTCCACCTTTCTCTTTGGCGTAATTAAATTAATTTTCTTCTGTAACTGTCTATAAGATGTTCCAATTCTTCCTATATAATGCCCCATTTTACATTCTTTTCTGCTCCTCCCCTTTCTCTTCCTCTTATCCTACTCCTTCTCATCATCATCATCTTCTTCTTCTTTTTCTTCTTCTTCTTCTTACTATTCTTCTTCTTCTTCCTCTTCTTCTTCTTGTTCTTCCTCTTCTTCTTCTTCTTCTCCTCCTACTTTGTTTCTTCTTCTTCCTTTTCTACTTCTTCCTCTTCTTCTTCTCCGTTTCCTTCTTCTTTTTTGTAGTTTTCAAACATAGCCATTTTTTTCCTCCTGATTGATTTTTCGAAGTCTTTTTTTCCCCTCCAGATTAACTCCAGTTTTACTCATCGTTATTTCCCCGTAATCTTCCCCTTCGGTCGATACACGTAGGCCTAATTTTATTCTCGTTCTTCACCTCCCGCTTAGTACTCAGATCGGGTAGATTTGGGGACGATAAATCGACCCGTCCGATCCTTCTTTGAGCAGCGGCGTTGCTTGTGACTTGGGTCCAGTAAATGAGGGGGTTCCTCGGCTCCAGGAGGTAACAACATGGCGCTTGTTGCTTTGTTGGGCAAACATTATAACAAAAGAATATGCGCCATATTGTGTCCAACTGACACCGAGTTAGCCAAACTACATGTATACATTGCTCTGAGTATTCAGTAAGGCACACCGGGCTACTGTAGGGGCAAGGCCGTACGCAGAAATTTTTTCCTGGGGGGGGGGGGGGCAACTGCCCCCCTGCCCCCCCCCCCCCCGCTGCGTACGGCCTTGTGTAGGGGGGGGGATGAAAATAATACTTAACAATAACACTTAACAATAATACAATTTTTCACTGCTATTCTGTAAAAATATGTAGAACAGGTGTACATGCAAATTCACCTGTTCAGCTTATTTTTTTTTACAGAATAGCAGTGAAGGGATGTTCTTTTGTCTACCACAACCATTGTGAAGGGCGGGAGAATGATTGGTGTTTGTTTTGTCCACTCTCTTTGTCCCTCATGTTCATAGTGAAGGTGGTTTCTTTAGGGGTCGTATGAGGGGTGCAATAAGCGAGTTTGTAATTAGGATTAGCGCATGAGCAGATAAAGGTCATTTGAGATAAACTGGCATGTTCGTTTAAAATTCACTGAGAAAAAGCATCGACTGTGATGTAATGATTATTCATATATTCATTTAATTATACTTTTCATTAAATCCACTGAAAAGCAACAAAGTGTTCATTGATGGTTGGTATTTGACAATCTGCCTAATGATAGCCAACTTGCAAACAATTCGCTTTCCCAAGTGTTCATTGGCGTGCTATTCTAGTCACCTGGTCTACGATGTCTTTCTTTCATAGAGTTTGAATTCTGTAGGTTGCTATGTCGGGCAAGCTTACGTATTATCTTTCTTTGAAAAGATGCCTATCCTAATGAAAAAAGGGAAAGGTCATTTGGGAAAAGTTGCGATAGTATGGGTCAATTACGAACTCGCTTATTATCTTCTTTTCACGCTAATTATACCCATTTTCCTTCTTTCATTGATTTCACTCTCTCTTTCTCTGATATTTCCCTTTTTCGCCATCCACGAAGGGGGGAGGGGAGGGGGGGGGGGGCACGTGAGCCCCGTGTCCCCTGTAGCTATACACTAGTGTGTACGAGGATACATGAGATGAAACAAACATACTCATTGTCAAGTATCATAAATTCTCATACAGTTATTTTTAAAACGGTATATAATTCACAACCCGCCTTTCCGTCAGTGTATTCGCCGTCTTCTTTCACTTCCCACAACTTCTCATTCTGAAAGGTGTGTCAGAGGTGAGTTTAGTCAGGGAGCATAACAATTGTAACTGAGATTTTTAATTGCGACCCCGGGGACATTTATTGTTGTCACGCCCACTTCATGTCATAAACATGCATCACCATGTGATTATCATGATCAACATAATATTCTCTCCTTCCTACCCATATCCCCCTTCTCTCTCTCTCTCTCTATCCTCTCACAGTGTTTTCGGTCAAGTATAATCTGATAATTATGTACAAATTTGTTTTAGTATAGTAATGTGCCTTTGCTTTGTTGTATTCAGTTCCGAGAGAGAGAGAGAGAGAGAGAGAGAGAGGGAGGGAAGGGGGGGGGTAAAGGGAGAAAAGGAATCTTTTACTATTCCCGCCCCCCTTTCAATTGCCATGTTCTCTCTCGATGCCCCCCCCCCCCCTTCCCCAGGCCTACCATAACACCAGGGCCCCTTCGATGGCTGGAACCACGTTACGCCACCGTGCCCCCTCTCTCCCTCTCTCTCCCTTTCTTTCCATCTTATTATTTCCTCTCTGAATAATAATATCTACAAGTATGTATTTGACTTTCTCTGTCCTTATAATGTGCTCACTCTTTTCCACACCCCCACCCCTCGGTATTCCCGTTTTACTTCCCCGGCTCTCATTTTCTAACACATGTATATTTCTTTGAGAAAATAATGTTCGATTCTAATTAATGCCCGCCGTGCACCCTTCCGCCTTATTACGTGTTATATCTCTGTTGTCTACCTGTTTTCAAACAAGGTCAAAGGGTTTATCTTAATTTCAGCTCTTTAAAATTCATCATATTCAATCTCTGTCTTTTAAAGTGTCCTGTATTATATCATACTTTCATAATCATTTTCACAATATTTATTTCTTCCTTTGCCTTTGCCGATCTCTCACGACCCCTTTTCTCCATCTTTCTAGTTTCCCGTCTTTGTAGGTGACATTCAAATCAATTTGAAATATTTTCTGCATATCAAATATATTTTTAAGTTGACAAGAGAACGTTTTTCACTCATTCTATTTATTTTGGATTAGTAAATCATTCTTATCAGAAACATTACTTATCTCACTAAGCGAGACCGGCATTTAACAAGTGTTAAAGTGAAAAGCATTGAAAGCATTTTGAGGATAATGAAGCGCGCCTGCATGTGTATCTAGAAAAGCATGTAAATCAGCAAAAATGTGAAACTTGTTATCGTTTGTGGCATAATAGTAGCTACTTTATCACAAATTAGTTCGCTTTTTATTGGTGGATTCTATCAATAAATGTATGATATTATGGCCGAACTGCTCAGGAAATACTCCATTTCCAAACAATATAAAAAAAATAATCCAAATAAATACGACAAGTCTTTAAATCAAGATTACCAACCCTTAAATTTGTGAGTGATTTGTTTATCATAACTTGAGAGAAAAGTGCTGACAAGTTGTTGAAAGTACGTGTCGGTATCGTCTCGATACGAAGTGATAATCCCCCTATAAAAGCTTTAAAGGTGCAGTATGGGCAATAGCATGGATATAAGTGTTAGGACAGTGGCGTATCCAAACTAGGGTGAAGCCGACGGACGCCCCCTCCCCCTTCGAAGGCCCATGAACAAAATCGATACAACATTCAATGGTCTACTGCACATGGTCATGGGAATGCCCAGATATTACGCCCCTTGTTCGGGGGAGGATCCCCCCTCCCCCTCAGGCCAATATTCATGAACAACTGATAACGAAACTGGAGAATATACATGTATTTAGCAACTTCTTCTGAACCGATATGACAATGATTAAGTGATTTTAAATATTCAAATTATCATATCGATCATTGGCGAAGATTTCTAACAATTCTTTGATATCACAAGAAGCTACTTGCGATAAATCTGAAATGACTTGATTGACATTCTTTTAGTTTTAAATCCCATTTGAAAGATATTCCCGAAATCATGTTTCAGGGAAATCAAAGTTGGGGACATTTTATTCAACCACCTTTCTTTGTGACAATCCTGGTTACGTTCCGCCTTTACATTAATTTTTGATTAACATTCTTCTTCCCCAGGTGTTGCGGTCTAGCGGATAAATCACCGGACTGTAAACACATGGTACGGGGTTCGAATCACTATATCGTCCTTTGGCAAAACATTTATCTAACTTTAGCACACGAGACCCAGGTGAGTTAAAGGGTAATACCTGGCAGGAAATCAATCCCTTAAAGGAGAATGATACCGGCAATGTAAATGCATTTTAATAGAAGCAGAAAAAGAAGTAGAACGGACAACTAATAAAAAAGTTATGAATATTTGAAATCCTAGAATCGCTAAATGAATGGAGATCTGAAATTGGCAATGTCCTCATTATACTAATGAGATACTGTGATGTAAATGTGCTATTAGTTTCCTTATTAATTGCCTTAGGCCTATACAAATAATGTAAAAATCCACTTTCCTTGAATATATCTTATAAAATTTGATTTCGGTATTATGGGTGGTGTTCATAAATTTATTCATCACAATATTATTTCATACACAATGTTGACAATTCAATTTTCTTTGTCTAAAAGCTGAAATATGATAATGTTCTTTATTACCTATAAAGTGAGAGCACAAGAACGTCATAGCATCTTATTAGCATAATGAGTATGTTGCCAATTTCATTTAGCGAATTTAGGTTTTAAAATCTTCATATCTTTTTTATTCTGTATCCGTTCTTCCGCAAACTTTCAGTGATATGCTTCTAAGATTTTTCTGCTTCTGCAGCTAAAGTGCATACACGTTTGGGGTTGCATTCTCCTTTAATATGCGAGAGCGCCGTTATAAGCAGCCATGTTTAGCCGGGGTAATAATTGTGGCGTGTGACAAACATGAGTGGCTAAGGACCCACAATTATTATTAAACCTAATTAAAACACAAGACATGTAGCCTACATTTCACTTGGTTTGGGTAGTTAAGTTTATCTATTCTTGTACCCAAATTCCTTGGTGGTTTCAAGTTCGTGCGTTATCTTGATGTCAAACGACATCGACATAAAATGTCCGCGTTAACTTACAGTATCCCTGATAACAAGTTCGTCATTTGATTTAAATTGCGTCTCTCGTTTGCAATAATTGGAGAAAGGTTTAGCATTACTCTTGCACTAGCTCTGTTTCTTATTAAAATGCGATCGTAAACCACATGTATGGAGCTGTCGTGAATCAATCACGCATTTATGCCAGGTTTATATTACACATGTACATGGAGAAACAGGGGCGTCGATAGGTCATTTTGGATAAATAAAAGGGGAGGGGCATTGTCGGATCAATTTGACGATGAGCTTAAGTAGCTGAAAAGTTAAATTAAAGATTAAAGATTATATATATTTTTTTTAATTAGACGACAGCCCATTTAAATTTATTTTAAGGAACAAGGGGGCGGGGTGCATTGTGATATCACTTCCCTTTACAGACACCCTTGTGGAAAAGCCATTTGAGAACTTTACATCTTTTGTATTATATCTGCACGTCTTCATACGTGCAGCCTCTTGCCTGCTTTTGTCATTCACTATTTTTTTCTTCTCTCAGTTCATCTTTGAAAATGTACATATTGAATGCATTCCAGATGTATGTCATACAAGTCGTATGATCTGTTTTGTCACTCGTTATATGACCTTTTTAACATTGAACTGATATTGCAGGCCCGTAACTAGGGGGGGGGGGGGTTCAGGGGGATAAACCCCCCCCCCCCCCCCCCCCCCCCCCCCCCCCCCCCCCCCCCCCCCGTTGGGGAGCAGAGGTCCGCTTAGAAAAAAAGATAAATTTAAAAAAAAAGAAGCGAGGTGAGAGTTGTTGGAAAGGGGAAATAACGTGATAAAATATCGGTCTGTCCTCTATTATAATACATTTTATTTTGATTTTGTCCCGTAACTTCCTAATCTTGCAAATCTATAATTAATCAATGTCGTCTTTCATCACTCATTTTCGAATTTTGTACATTATGCCATGTTGCAATAGATTTTATTCAAAGCGTCATTCAAAGAATTAGTCAAATTCGTTTGTAGTATCGCCCCCAAGCTGGCGAGCAGAAATCTGCTTGAACAACACCAAAAAAGAATCATGAGGCGAAAAAACTTATCCAAAGTGACATCAGAATAGTGATTTTTAGGTTAAATTTTTAGAAACATTTCCATACCGGCTGGCTTAGATAGGGGAGGGGCGCACAAGGGGGTCACGTGAAAGGGGAGAGAGGAAGGAAAGTGGAAAATAATGTGAGATGATAGGGTTTCCAGCCGGGTTTCCAGTCAATTTGAACACTCTTTAATATGCTTTTGTCCTGCAACTTAATAATAAGGTCTAGTCAATATACGTCTTTGGCCATTCATTTTCGGAATTTATTTTTCATTTTGCTATCGATTTTGTCAAAGGCTGAAAGAGTTCAAAGAGTTATTCAAAATCGTCACCAGCTCGTTGTAAGGTCTTGTCTGTGTGACGACTTTGAATGACAATTTCTTGAAATCGACTTCCCAAAGATGGATTTGATGATAAAATTTTGCAGGGGATTGCCAGGTCGGACGATTTCGAATCTGACGAAAATGAATGGAGATGATATGTTGAAGTTGATTGACCATTGAAACTGTTGAATGACATTTTTAATTATTACACTATCTTTGACATTTGACGTTTGGATGATTATTGATTCCTGTCAGCCTATAGGACGACATTAAAGTGCATTTTGATCTTTGAGAAGTGTTAGCTTCGCTCACTCGCAAACCTTATAAACGAGATGTTTCATGCAGCGAGATACATAAATATTCAATGTTATGACAATTTTCGGCACGTCACTGCCCTATCGCTATGGCGCCCAGATATTTGGGTTACCTTTCTATAAAAGAACAGCAAAGTGCCCCCCCCCCCCACTTCCTAAAAACTTTAATATGAATGATTCCTGCATATGGCAGCTAGATGACAGGAGATATAGCTTTACATTTCACCTATTGGTGACTAATGAAATATTTTGCCATTTAAAAGTACATTTTTATTTTCCTTCTCTCGCTTTGCTCGCTCGCAGTATTTGGAATCCTACACAGTGGTATGTTCGGGATTCACATTTGACCCACCCCTGTCAAATAATTCTGACTACGCTCATGCCCATGCCCATACCCTTGTAGGGGCACACCCCCTGACCGACACCCCTACTCGGTCGCTTCGCTCCCTCGGAAAGGTCCACTTTTTTCCAATGTTGAACCCCCCCCCCCCCAAAAAAAAAAAAAAAAAAAAAAAAAATCCTCGTTACGAGCCTGTATTACATTCAGCACAACATTGGTACTTGTACTGAGTAATATGGCTACTTGGTACTACGAAAAAGAAAATGAAAAAAAAGAAGAGATGGACAGTTTAACCATTTTTTTTTCTTTCATAAATTGTAAAAGCACCCGAATACCGCCTTGTACACATCTTTGCATTTAATAATAGGGAGGAAAAGTGAGGAAAGGACAAGCTAGAAAATCAGAGAGAAGGCAATAAAAAGAGATAGCGGGAGAGAGAGAGAGAGAGAGAGAGAGAAAGAGAGAGAGGAGGGGTAAAGAGAAATGAAAGGAAGAGATATTTATTTTAAAGAGGTTGAGTTGTGGGAAAAGTGGAAAAAAATATGTGAGTATTCTCATTCATTTCATGTCAGTTCGGAAGAACATCATTGTAGAAATGTCTCCTGAAAAGAACTGCTCTACAAAATGCCCTCATATTCGATATAGACAAGAAAGAGCTAAGGGTTTGGGCGGAATATTCATACCTCATGTGTGCAGTCCGATATACCTACTTCTGTGTATGGTGCATGTGCTGATTGGGTCAGTTTCTTATCATTTTAACGATTCCAAAACCTCACAATATACAAGTACACCCATTCTTAATTAGACACGATTAACCTTTCCCAATTGCAACGGGACATTTTCTTTTACAATGTAATCACAAAGCCAGAACTCATCTTCATCTCTATGAATTTTTTTCTTTCTACTTCTGTTTACAATTTCCCGTCCTCAAATTAAGGGTGAAAAATCTGCATGAAAATACTTTCTGTATAAGTAATACATGTATATTATATCTCTCCATGCTCAACCAGCAACAAAATAATTATTAATGCAAAATTGCCCTCATACAGCTCAGTCATCAACAACAAGTACCAAATGAAGTGATACGTTTCAGGAGATTGCATCTTCATTTATTACATCACTTATTTACATGACTAACATATAATGAAACAAACATTCTAGCATGGCCAGGAGACAGGCCTGTTACAGGGCAACCTGTATATAAAGACCACTCAAGGGAGATAAGAAAAGTGGTCTTTATGGACAGGTTCCTTACATATATTTCATATTACATATTTCAATGAGAACCACTTTTCAAGGGAAACAAAAATTATGGTCTTTACAGACAGGCGGTCACTAAAGCAGGTTTGACTGTATAAAAATATACACCCTGTATGTCTAACACCAGGTTGGAAGTGGAAAAGAGAACTTCATGCATGTATCGAGTTTAGAATAAATAGAATATTAAATTAAGCTTTAATATTTCCATGTAAAATATTGAAAGATTATCATTTTCCATGCAGCCTCGTGTAGTTAAATCAATATAGAACATTTTGTTACAAAAACAGGTTGTGGCATTGATGTGAAATTCAAATTGATCCAAGCAAGAACTAGTATTCCTCATATATTCTCCATTTGAGTAAAATTAATGTAATGTAAAAAAAAAATGAAAATATCTTCGAAATGAAAAATAAAATATAAAACATTTTTATCAAACTTTCATGCAGTTCTGCCATGTCCACCTGGAATAATGTTGTTGTGGAAATATTTAGAGACTTGTCAGAAAATTGCAAAAATTTGATAGATTTTTTCTCTTTCTTATTGTAAAGAGGGGACTTTTCCAAAAGAGGGTCTCTCGATGACTTTATAAACCCAATCTGTTTTTAAGGAGCCGATAAATACATGCATTTGTAGCCCTGAATAACATAAATGGAATGAGATTAATTTTCAACAAAATATAAGCTTTGAGCGAGCACAAATTTTCCAATGATGTTCATGCAGTCTGGTGCCAATGTGGCTACTACTAACACTAGTTTCACCGACACATCCTGTGACATAATTATGCTCTCCACGATTAAGATTATTCTATATCTACCTAATACTACATATAGCCTAGGGGAAGTGGGGGGAATAAAAACATTTTGATTGTTGTAGGTGCCCTGGTCTAGCGGATACGTCACCGGACTGTGGATTACATGGTTCGCGGTTTGAGTCCCGTCGCGGCATTAATTTCCTTTGGCACTTTGGCCACTCTCCACCCAGGTGTTAAACGGGTACCCGGAAGGATGCCATTGTCAGTGTGACTGGAATAGTATATGTGCAATGGCTGCCAGACTGGAAGAGTGAGGTGAAGAATGTGCACTAAAAGTGCAGAATCGTAACTGGTTCCAATGACCGGGGTAATAATACACTGTAAAGCGCTTTGATCAGTTACTAACTGGAAAGGCGCCATATATATGCAGGTATTATTATTACATGTATTATAATGATCTCCTTTCTCTCTCTCTCTCTCTCTCTGTGCCTTGCATTCTTTCTGCTTCCATCTGTCTCTCTACCTTGCAGTCCCTATGTCTTGCTCTGTCTCTCTGTGTCTGTTTGTCTCTCTCTGTCTCTCTCTCTCTCTCTTCACAATCTCTTTGTCTCATAAGCACCTAATAAACGTGACTCTTCAGTGAGCCCTTCATCATCTTACTCCACTTACAAAACATGGCATTACCCCATCTTCCACAGAAGCACTTCAATTTCACAGCGACTCTTCTACAGATCTACACTTGATCAATTGTTGCCCATAGGCCTATTCATAGACGGAATTACCTAAAATCACTCCTAATATGTAAATATCATGTGGTTTGTGCAAAAACAATAAGTTCAGCTGGCACAAGTCCTGTCATATGCAGCTCTCTGTGAAGTTTGTCCCTTCTCTTGCATCCATAACTTAACAAGCTGGAATACACCATATATATATATATATATACCACAAAGAAGTCTCCGTGATAGAAACTACATGATAAGATGATACAAAGATGATACAAAGTTGAAACATGAAACAAGATGATACAAAGTTCATCTCTAATTATAGACCTATTTCAGTATTACCTAGCTTGTCTAAAATTTTAGAGAGAATTGTTTATAATAGGCTTTATGAATTTTTGGATAATCACAAGTACCTAAATTCTGAACAATATGGATTTAGGCGATGTCATTCTACCGACCTTGCATTGTTAAAATTTTACGACCGTGTGTCAACTGCCCTAGCAGCTCGGGAGCATGTTGTTGGCGTATTTATGGATCTCAGTAAAGCCTTTGATACACTTGATCACTCTATTCTTCTTTCTAAATTGGAGCACTATGGAATAAGAGGTATTGCGTTACAGTGGTTTTCAAATTATTTATCTATGAGAAGCCAATATACCCATTGCAATTGTACAAATTCAGATGTTACTTTTCTAAAATGTGGCGTCCCCCAAGGATCTATTCTAGGTCCGCTATTATTTCTCATCTACATTAATGATATTTGTGATGTTTCCGCAGATTTGCATTATACTTTATTTGCGGATGATACAAGTGTCTTCTTGTCACATTGTAATATCCAAACGCTTGAACAAAAACTGAACTCAGAACTGCCAAAGTTGACATTATGGTTCAGGAGTAACTTGCTCTCTCTAAATATAGGAAAAACCAATTTTATTCATTTTCAGGGAAGGAAATCTACAGGCAACAAACAATTAAATATTGAGGTGGATGGTATAAAGTTAGAGCGAAAGACATGTACAAAGTTCCTTGGTGTGTATATCAATCAGAAGCTTGATTGGAGTGACCATGTGGCTCACATTGTTACCCCGATTTCTCGAAACATAGGTGTATTGTACAGGGTTAAATGTTTTGTTGTTGATAGAATTTTATTGATATTATACAATACTCTTATACTACCATACATTTCATATTGCAATGTACTTTGGGCTACATCCAAGGTTTTAACTAACAATATCCTTCTCCTGCAAAAGAAAGCCATTCGCATATGTACTGGTTCTGGTCCCCGAGACCACACAAAGCCTTTATTTGTTAAGTTGAAGTGCCTGAAGGTCGATGATATAAACTACCTGCAAACCGCCTTATTCATGTTTCGTTTTAATGCCAAACTTTTGCCCGACTCATTTTCTTCTATGTTTCAGCATAACAGCACCATTCACTCCTATCCCACCAGGCAGGCATCAAACATACATTTAGTCAATCCCCGCACAGCGTTAGCACATAAATCAATCAGACATAGCGGTCCAGATATTTGGAATTCTCTTCCGCAAAATATCCGTAATTTGCAAACCCCACATTCGTTTAAAATGGCCGTAAAGCAAATTCTCCTTTTAAAGATGCATGAATTCCAAGGTACATAATTCAAAGGATGCTTTTATTTACGTTTACATTGTAATCGATGTTCTATGTATTGTACTTTACTATTACTTACTCATCGAAGACTTGATATATTATTTGTCAACATTAGGGCGCCCCTTCATCTCTCTGATTCCTATTTTCTGCTTCTCTTTCCCTTGTAAATAAACTCTCTCTTCTCTTTTTTCTATTCATATTTTTGTTGGTTTTTTATTCTATGTTATTCTGTAAATAAAGTTTGTTGTTAGTGTCATCATTAGTTATTTTAATTTTATATGTATTATTTACAAAATGGAAAGGTATTGCAATGCTTCAAGCTTTAGCTTATATTGCCATACCTCTGCATGTTACTACGTTATCCATATATTGTACCTGTATTATGATCATATTTGCCTTTTAATTCTGTTATTGAGTTACTCATACTTATTCTCATTTTTTTTTTTTTGTCATAATGATCATTCTATGCAATACCATGTACCATGCAGAAATAATAATAAATAAATAAATAAATAAATAAACTACATGTATGTCCTCGCAAATTTCAGTCCTCTGTCCTCTCTGTGTTAGACTTTGAGATGCCAATCAATGTTTGGATTAGTCTCTTCAGACTGGCCAATAGCAAGGACCTATCATCTCTTAGTTTGAAAAAGAGCTTTAAAAGCCATTTTCCTTGAGTTATGTCCTTTCAGCTTCCTATGGCTAATGCCTAGTCTTGGGTCCTCTATTATCTCCTTGTCTGACAAAGAGCTTTAGCAGCCATTTTTCTTGGGGTTGGTCCCTCTAGCTGTCCAATGGCTAAGGCTAAGTCCTGCATGAAGATGCCTGATAGTGTATTGAGAAGGTGAGTGGCCTGGATAATAGATGGAAAGAGAGAAGTGCATATCAGTTGCAATGGTAACTTGGCAAGTATTATATTTTTCTCTCACAATACTGATCATGATACCATGAACAACTTTTTCAGAAAAATGAATAATGAGATAAAGAGCTGTAAACTTGGTGGCAACGGAATGTTAAAGACATTTCATCAGGAGGTTCCATGTACCACAGCTCGCTTACACCAGACTTGGTGACATTCCCAATTGGTACATGTATGTATACATTTCTTGCATGCAGCAAATCTAGTGGCCCATCTGGAAATTACTAGGGCCTTGCCTACGAAATACTAAATGCACTGGGTCATGCTTCAGGTAAGGACTTTATGGTGATGAATTTTTTCTTATTGGGGGTCCCCTGAAGCTGGGGGAGGATGTGCATGTTACATAAGACTTGTTGTTCATAAAAGCAAAGTCCACTCTCAATGATCGATAACACCCGCATTCGGGTAAATACTCGAGTAGTGTCACAATCCAATGAGAACCCAAGATAACGTAAGGTAAACAAACAAGGAGAATGTTGTCTTACCATGGTAACGGGCATGAACTGGAGGACATTGGTGCTGATGGTTTCTCCACAATAGAGGACCTCCTGAACAAAGGACAGGATGAACTCGGTTCTTGGGTTGATGATGCCTGATGCCAAGATGGATGCAAAGAGTCTGAATGCTGAGACTAGGATATGATGAAGAAAGAAAGATATCCAAGGTGATCTGAAGAGTGAATTGAAATTTCTCAATACCTATACATCGTCAATATTACCGTAAACGTTTAAAGCATATTCATGACCATTATCAACTTTGTACGAATGAGAATCCTCACTGTTAACAATAATATATCTACATCACCATGATGATAATGATAATGTGGTGGTGGTGAGCACCATCATCCCAATCATCATCCCCATCACCATCACCATCACCATCACCATCACCACCATCACCACCATCATCATCCCCACCATCATCATCCCCATTACTATCACCATCACCACCACCACCATCATCATCCCCATCACCATCACCATCACTATCACCACCACCACCATCACCACCACCACCATCATCCCCATCACCATCATCCCCATCACCATTATCACCACCATTATCACCACCACCATCATCACCACCATCATCATCATCATCACCACCATCACCACCATCACCACCATCACCACCATCATCATCATCCCCATTACCATCAAAATTGCCACCCGAATCCTCATCTCTGCCTACCCACAATGTTCTACTCACCCAGAGCGACATGAAGTGGCTCCACATACTGCTGCTGAGACTGCATCACTAAGAAGCTGCTGTTCGCTGTACTCACATTCACACTTCCAGCTAGCATAGAACAAAAAGAAATTCAGATCAATACACATAAATGTGCTGAAGATAACATTCAATAGTTGCAGTGTTAAGAGATTTTGAGAGCTAGTTCCTAGACCTGCTTATGAATTGTTATTTACCAGTGTGTTGTGTATGGTGCATGTCTTTTTCCTTTAATTTTTTACCTCTTTCATTGCCCTAGCTGGTTCTAGCCGTTCAAATTCAAACATTCTATCTTATATTATGTGGCTTTAAAAAAAAGCTTGCCCTTCTTCTTAACACGTTGACTACTGAAGTCTCTAATTCCTATAGACTTTATAAAGGGGCAACCAGGTTCCCGTAGGCAACGGGATAACATTCAAAGTGGGCTCAAAAGTATGACGTCTGATACTATGGAATGCAATTTTCATCATGATGAAACATACAAACAGAGCCACAATTAAATTCTGTCATGAAATAATATTTGTGACACTTGTATGTAACATTTGTGGCACTGTAAGGGTTAACATATCATTCCATAACTAACAATGTGACAAGGAAGGGAAAATAGATGGTGTGTGTGTAGAAATCTCTGACAGCGATTCTGAAATACTTGATCATCATGTCAACAACAACCAAAAATAGGAGTTGTCACTTCGTCTCTCTCAATGATGATGCATAATGGTATCATCTTTGGAATTAAAGCCTCAGACGGTCCTTGAGATATCTTAAGAAGGAGCTGCAGAACAGAAGCTTGGAAGATGTTATGCATCTAGCAACACATAGGGTGTTAGGGGCATAATAACTTCCATCCATTTTGTATCAAATAAGTGACTGTGTTCATTTCTCTTTCAGTCACAGCACTCCAAGGGAACAGTAAAGGCTGACTGAAAGCTGAAAGAAATATAGACATTCCCCTTCCCAATTTCTTCTTGTGATACAGGCTTTTTGTAAATTAAGCGCTGTGGGTTGAATAGGCATACATGCTGACCAACAGTAATGCCATGGATGATCTTGCAATATCATATCAAAATGCCTTTCATAAATAAAATTGTTGTTACAAAATGTATGACGGGCATGTCCCTGCATCACGGGCATGTCCCCGCATCACCTAGATGGGAAGGTTTTGGGAGGAATATTGTTTGAAACTGTTACGATATTGTGAGCAAGTGCAACTCTTTGATGTGTATCCTTAGTTATTGTTACCTGGTAACGGAGTAGAGGTCCCTTCCTCTTCTGCAGTACTGAGAAGCTTCCGCAGCTTAGATGGACGGTTCTCTTCCCTCATACTTATAGACTCCTGTGAAAGAGAGAGAGTAAGTCAGTAGAGAGATAGAGAGGAGAAATAAAGTGAAAGAAAAGAGAGAGAGTACAAGGAGATAGAGAAAAAGAGAGAAGGGACATCACAATAGATACAATGGACAAAATGAAGAAAAAAGTTCTTTCAGAATCTTTTATTCTGATAAATATGTCAAAAGAAACGAGCCCCAGGGGGCACGACGCCCACCTGAGGTGGATCAATTCACATCTGGTGCATGTCCTCTCTAGCACCACCAGGAGATATGTTAGAAATTGAAACAACTAGGAGGATGTACATGAGATGATGTTAGAAATTAACATAATTCCCCCCCCCCCAGTCTGAGTTTCCTACCAAGTTCGGTTAAATTCCAATCATGGGTTTTGGAGAAGAAGCTGAAAATGTAAAATGTTTATGGATGGCGGACAACTTGCCCCCCCCCCCCCTCCAGTATGTTACCCCCACAGACCCCCTATAGGGCCACCCAGAAAAAATTCATGAACAACTTTCATTTTTCGTCTATAGAGGTATCTCCATACACAATACCAAGTCTGAGCTATTCCTGGTTCTGGAGAAGAAGATGTTTGAAATTTACATAGCTTTTACACTTGGCGGCCCTCCCCCTGGGCCCCCTGGGGGCCACATGTACCATTTTAGCAACTTTGGATCCCCTACCCCTAAGGATGATTCCTACCAAGTTTGGTTGAATTCCGATCATGTGTTTTGGAGAAGATCAGAATGTACATTTTGCCTGGCACCCCCCCCCCCCTCCAGTATGTTACCCCCACAGGGCCCCTATAGGGCCACTCAGAGAAATTTCATGAGCAACATTCATTCTTCATCTATAGAGGTATCTCCATACACAATACCAAGTCTGAGCTATGCCTGGTTCTGGAGAAGAAGATGTTTGAAATTTACATAGCTTTTACAATTGGGGGCCCTCCCCCTGGGCCCCCTGGGGGCAACATGTACCATTTTAGCAACTTTGGGTCCCCTACCCCTAAGGATGATTCCTACCAAGTTTGGTTGAATTCCGATCATGTGTTTTGGAGAAGAAGATCAGAATGTACATTTTGCCTGGCAGCGCACCCCCCCCCCCTCCAGTATGTTACCCCCACAGGGCCCCTATAGGGCCACTCAGAGAAATTTCATGAGCAACATTCATTCTTCATCTATAGAGGTATCTCCATACACAATACCAAGTCTGAGCTATGCCTGGTTCTGGAGAAGAAGATGTTTGAAATTTACATAGCTTTTACAATTGGGGGCCTTCCCCCTGGGCCCCCCTGGGGGCCACATGTACCATTTTAGCAACTTTGGGTCCCCTACCCCTAAGGATGATTCCTACCAAGTTTGGTTGAATTCCGATCATGGGTTTTGGAGAAGAAGATGAAAATGTAAAAAGTTAACGGACGACGCACGACGGACGACGGACGACGCACGACGGACGACGCACGACGCACGACGCACGACGCACGACGCACGACGGACGACGGACAAATTTCCATCGCAATAGCTCACTCGAGCCTTAGGCTCAGGTGAGCTAAAAAGTCATATTGTTTTTTTGTCATTTTCATACATTTATTCTAAAGGAAAGAAATACCAAGTTTGGATATGATTTTTTTCTTCTCCAAATTATCTTTTCCACAATGAAAACATGATTTTAGGTATATCTTTAGGAAAGGGAAATAATAAAGAGTAGACAAGCTTCATTTGTGATGAAATTAAAAAAAAAGGTTACTAGTACCTCTCTTTCTGTGTCTCCCCGTCCTCTCTTGCGCCCCCTTACGATTCTGGTCGGACTTTCCTTGGACTTTGAATCTGCGTTGTTCAGAAAAGATGGCAGGGGTGAATACACAGTATGAACAAAGAATCAAGGATAGAGTGAGATATGGACAGCAAAAAAGAATGAAAGAGAGAGAGAGAGAGGAACAGATACGAGAGAAAGTGAAAACTAGAGAGAAAGACATGATGCAGTAAATGGCATAAAAACCAGTCATTGCAAAGCTTTGCATGAAAATGACAGCAAGAGGGAAATATTTTTGTGGGTAAGAAGACATGACACAACAAAAGCCTCTATGTCTACACACTGATCTATGTGGTACAAGATAGAGAAGTGTGAAGTGCACTACACATACATGTACAAGTATCTCATTTAATTGTTTGTTTACATATATTAAAGCAACATACACACATGTGGAGCAACAAATGCTCTGTGGTTAATATCCTATACTAACCAAATTCTTAATTTCCCCTCTCGACCAAACACTATAGCTAACCCTAATCCTAACTCTAATCCTAACTCTAATCCTACCCTAAAACCCAATTGCAATGCTAAATCTTTCACGAAATCAAGCCTTGAGCAACTGTTTCCAGAGCGTATGTTGAAGCACCATTTGTAGAGTTTGGTCTTACCTCTGAAGCTGTTCTGACTGGTCAGTGTCGCTGCAATGCACCATACCACCAGCTTGGCCAGGGCCTTGCCTCGAGGATTGGACAAGCGGTCGATGTTGGACAGGTCAGCCAGGAGACGTGGAATGACCCGTCGCAGGAGGGTCAAGGTCATCTGCTCAATGTCCACCTGGAAGAGGGCCACAGCGATCTCGACTGAAGTAGAATGGCAAAAGCACAATTCAGATCAACTGATCAAATTGAAAGATACAGTATGTGACATCTTCAACCATGTCATGACACATAAATTGGTATATTATATACAAACATGCAGTACTGGTCAAAAGTTTTGGTATACCCTGGATTTTGTGACGATTTTTTATATCACTTTTTACTTTCCATGTAATGACCTTCTCTACGCTCTCAAAAGCATCTTTATAGGTTTTGTAACTATATAAAGATAATCTACATGCAATGTTTTTATACTCACAGGTGTTTTTTCTTTCTTAGTTTGCATTTAAAGACTGAAACTGGCAAAAAGCATGTGTTTTAACACACTTTTTTAGTGCAAAATTGATATAAAACTGACTCATATATGAAATATCCCCCAAATTAAACACAGCTTGTTTTGGTTATAGTCGTAAAATCAAGTATATTTACCATATTCATATGATTACATTCATTGGTAATTAACTTTAAATACATGTATCTATCTATAAATTGTGTTTGGATCAACGGTCCAAAGATGTCTCTTTGAGACTTCTTTTCAACTCGTCCCACATAGGCCATTTACGGTACACATACAGAAACTAAGCTCACTAAAGCTTTTATTTCATGTTGTATCACATTATTTTTGTAATCAGTTTTTGTAATCGTTTGGGTCTAACAAAAAGGTTACCTGCGGTTGTAAGGTCATCCTTTCTATGGAGGGAGGTCAGCTCCATAACAATGCTCCGACAGAACCAGAGAGCGCTTCCACTACTCAGTAGAGCATCCATGGCGTTAAGGCTCTTCTTGTCGACCACACCCCTCTGGACGATGGCCCTGAAGGTCGCTGAGAGGGTCTCGAGGGAGGGCGTGTTTGGCTCGGGTGGGAGGGTGGGGCCATAGGCGACCACAGAGGCAGGTTCCCTGTGGATCTTGGAGTCACTGCCTAGAACCGACATTGACATCTTCTTTACAATCGTAGTCATGAGGCTATTCCTGCAAATAGGGACAGATTCAGATTTTCAAATTTTACACATTGCTTTTCCTTCTGTAATATGTACAGAAGACAATGAAATGTTCACAATACAAAGATCTTAGAAGACAAAATTCCCTTGAAGCATGAAGCTTGCAAAAGGGCTTATTCATGCAAATGTATAAAAACATTACATTACAAAACTTGATAAATCATTAAATTTGATATGCATTTCATTCCACATTTCAGCTGATGAAGTACATAAAAGCTTTATTAGAACATTAAAAAACCCAACATTACACTAGCAAGTTTATCTCAAATGAAAGAAGATAATCAGATTGATTTGGACTTGTTTGGTAGTTCTAGGATAGTAGACAAATGGATGTGGAGTGCACTGGGTCTTAATGTACTAATACAAGTCAAACCTGCTTTAGTGACCACCTATATAGAAAGACCACCTGTCTATAAAGATCATAATTTTTGTTTCCCTTGAAAAGTGTTTATCATTGAAATGTGTATTAAAGGAACCTGTACATAAAGACCACCTGCTCATACAGACCGCTTTTCTTGTCTCCTTGGAGTGGTCTTTATATACAGGTTTCACTGTATATGCTTATAATTGACATTGCTTCACAGTCACAGACATTGTATCATCATACCTCTCAGCATCATACATCTGCAGGGAGGTGGCGCTATTCGTTACCGATATCATCATCATCTGTAGCAGCCTGTGGGCCTTGCTACGTTCATTGGACGACAGGGAAGTCATGTGACTGCATAACCATGCTACGCAGCAGATTGGAAGACAGCAGACACGCCCCTTCAAATTATCCACCAATTTCTGTGAAATTGGGAGAGAAAAACGTGGTTGTTCACTGTCTATACATGGTCACATAAATTTACAAAGATTTTCAAGAATACTCACAGGATGGTCATCACAGATGTATCATAATACCAAAAAAAGACCCAAAACAAACAAACAAATAAAAAACTCATTTGAAGCACCAGACTAAAAAAGCACTATGTAATAGTCCCACAGTGCTATATATGGCATCCATTAAATACATAAAAATATAAAATAAATAAATTTCACACATAAAAAATAACAACATAATCACAAAGAAATTTAAAAATGGAAAGAATGAAGAATCTTTAAATGTTAATCAAAACTTGATGATTAAAAACACCCCCCTTTTGTGCCTAATTATCATCACAACAAATTTTTAAATGTTAAAATTCATTATCCATTTCAATGAGGGAAGCTAGCAATTTAAGTGCCAGCATTAGGGTAGACCAGTTGAATTTTTAGGCTAAAATAGCCTCCTGTGGCACTGGAAGGTCCTCAGGGAAAGACCAGAATATGCGTAGTAAGACTGGAGTACTCACCGAGACATGCTCTTCACTGACTGCTTCATACTCCCATGCATGAAGAAGATGTTGGATAGCATATGGGATGGCTAAGCACACCTCACTCCATCGTACCTGACTGAAAAGAGAAAGCAGATGGTCAATCAATACAGTCAAACCTGCTTTTATAGCGACCACATGTAGAGGAAGGCCACCTGTCTATAAAGACCAGTTTTCGTTTCCCTTGAAAATTGTTTCTTATTGAAACATGTATTAAAGGAACCTGTACATAAAGCCCACTTTTCTTGTCTCCTTGAGCGGTCTTTATATACAGGTTTCACCAGTGGTGGATCCAGGATTTTGTGATGGAGGGGGCCAAATAATAAGAAATATTTCTGACAAGCCAAAAAGAAAAGGGGGGGGGGGTCGTCAGCATTTTGGGGGTCTCTTTTTACCTCAAAAAATCTCTGTCAAGCAAGCAAGCAAAAAAAAAAAAAAAATAAGAAAAAAATCCACCCCTGGGTTTCACTGTAATATGTAGTGATACTAGTTGGTTTTTCTCAATTAGCCTGAAAAGTGATTCATAACTGTGTGACATCAAGCCCGAATGAGCTTGAAACAGAGAGGTGCCAGGACCTACAACTTGGGTTAACAGCCTGAAAACTTGCATCCATGAATACAGGGCATGTTTGTTTAGTTTATTTGAGGTTGTGGCAGACACTAAATAGGAAGAGAGGAAAGCCATCATCTACAGAAAGCACAGAATTTTAAAATGTCAACGTAGCTGGCATGAGGCCAAGGGGCAGACCATGAAAAACTTTGGAAGTAACAGTGAAAGAAGATCTCAAAGACTGTCAAACCCTGTTAATGTGCATGATAGAGATTAGAATGGATGGAACAGGGCCATGAAGGGCATCCAATGTCCCACTTTGATCCTGCTTAGATATTTCTCATGATAAGTATGTATAGCAACAATCTAAAAGCACTTCTGAGATATTCATCATAATATAGCAATGAAAACTTTTCAGTGTTACTTACGCCGTTTTGAACTCCATACCGGTGTGATACTGGTTTAGAAGCATATCAATCTTATTAGGATCAGCAGCAGTCATGCCACTCAATGGCTTGGTACCAGTGTCATCAGGCATACAGTGGTGTACCCATGTCTCAAAGAAAGAATCACCACTGCTTGATACCACCATCTGAAACAATGTCAGGTAGAAATTATTCAAGACACTATGTCAATAATTTGTCAGAAATGCCATTAAGGCAATTTAAAAACAATACAAAGAGCATCAAATGAAAGGGTTCTAAAAATGAATGGCATCCTGACATAATTAAGAATTGAACATAAATGTACATAATCGAGATCTGACTTGTTTGAAATGATTAATCCTGACAAGTATACATTAATGAAACTCAGACTGACTGACTGACTGCAACTTGAACCAAATCAAAATCTTTATGCATCAGTGTCTTGTGCTAATACAAATCTTTCCTAATCGACATATATGTAATATCACTTCAGTGTGGCACTTTTAGTTCTTTGATTTTAGATTATTCTGTGATTTCATCTACTTGTAGATAGTGAGTATTCCAAACGGGCAATGAGGACCAGTGGTTAAACCTCTTGAATTCCAATCATGAGGGTGTGGTTCAAACACAAAAGACATTTTCTCTACAAGTGCATCTCCTCACCCAGGTGCAGTAAAATCAGTACCAGATTTAGGAAAACCTGTTGATCAGAACTGTTAATTTGTCCTCAGAAATTGCTTTCAGACAGCGATTCTGAACAGGATCATCACATCAACAGAACAGGTGAGTCAATAATAATAATAATATAGCGCTCATATCCATCACGCTATAGCCAAGCCGCCAAAGTAATTAAGCATATCCGGTACCCATTTATATACCTGGGTGGAGAGTGGCAAACGTTGATTAATGTCTTGCCAAAGGCCATTAGTGCCAGGCAGGGATTTGAACCCTGAACCTTGTGATCCACAGTCCAGAGACTTATCCACAAGACCAAAATGATAATCAATATTTACAGTTTAATATTCAAAGTTGATTATTAACCAGTTGGCCACTGAATCCACAGTTCCTTCAGGCTTGATACATGAACCACCCGATTCCCATTTTCCACGGGTTGATATATGACTCACCTCAGTCCCGTAGAGCTGAGCAATACGACACAACATGAGGAAGGTAAGATCAAAGATGACAGCTCTGACTTGGGATGCCTTAGCATTCTCTGCACTTGATTGCTTGGCTATCTCATTGATTCTAGGATAGAAGGTTAAGAAAATCAAACACATCATCGTATTAAGTCAAAAGATACTGTGGGATGTCTTAGACTACTTGGCTTTCTCATTTATTCTAAGATTTAAAAGTTAAGAAAGTCCAACAGATACCATTGTATTGAGGAAACAGTTAAAGAGGAGAAGCTTGAGATTACTTGGCTATTCATTGATTCCAAGATGTGACATCAAGAAAATCAAACACTTATCAGAGTCTGATCGGTTATTCACGGACGGACATTTGACAACTTTTGAAAGTTTGAAGGCCTGTAGAAAATACGTATTTAATTGAAGAGAGCTATTTTATGTTTCATTGTGAAGGGCATCACTGAGGAGTTGAAATTTGATAAAAATTTGGTTGCCATGGTCGCCTACTAAAATTATAATCCACAAAATATTCAATGTCATGGACGGACAAAATTCCTATTCTTAACTGATCAGGCTCATCATAGTTTAAGATACTGTGGGGATGTTTTAGATTACATGGCTATCTGATTGATCCTAAGATAATAAGTCAAAAGCAATATCAAACTTAGCACTATTGAATTTGCTAAGACTTATTATCTCAATTTTCAGAACCTTCTCATTCCATATTAAAACTAGAAATATCACTGAAGATGATGATTAATACCCCCGCCCTGTGAGAACAGCCTTTCTTGACTTTTGGTCGAAAACTGAGGAAGTAGTTTGATCCGCAAGATTTTTCCCTGATTTACTGCCATAGATATGCCGTTTCCATGGCAACGCAGCTTCCGACACATCAAAAAAATATGTTGTACACATCTTCCCAGTAAGACCAATGTGTGTACCAAATTTCATGACTTTCGGTCAAAAACTGAGGAAGTAGTTTGATCCGCAAGGCGTTTCCTTGATTTTCTGCCATAAATATGCCGTTACCATGGCAACGCATATTCCGACTCATCCGAAAAATATGTCTTGCACATCTTCCCACCAAGACCAATGTGTGTACCAAATTTCATGACTTTCGGTCAAAAACTGAGGAAGTAGTTTGATCCGCAATGTGTTTCCTTGATTTTCTGCCATAAATATGCCGTTACCATGGCAACGCAGATTCCGACTCATCCAAAAAATATGTCTTGCACATCTTCCCATCAAGACCAATGTGTGTACCAAATTTCATGACTTTCGGTCAAAAACTGAGGAAGTAGTTCGATCCGCAATGTGTTTCCTTGATTTTCTGCCATAAATATGCCGTTACCATGGCAACGCAGATTCCGACTGATCCGAAAAATATGTCTTGCACATCTTCCCACCAAGACCAATGTGTGTACCAAATTTCATGACTTTCGGTCAAAAACTGAGGAAGTAGTTCGATCCGCAAGATTTGCAACGGACCGACCGACCGCCCGACCGCCCGCCCGACCGACCGCCCAACCATCGACTGATTCCAGTATACCCCCTTCAAACTTCGTTTGGCGGGGTTATAACAATCATACATCACAATTATAAAATACATGTTCATAAGAACATGTAACTTTCACTCTTTATACATAATGTAATCATGTATATTTAATGAATTTATATTCCTTCACTCTTACACATTATAATGGCTGTTTGGCAGATTGTATTTTGTAGTAGCAAAAATCAAATTTCAATGAGATGACCTTTTAAAAATAAGTTTTCCTTACTTGATAAGTTTGGCAGAGAACTTTCTGAGTTTACTTCTGGCTGCTGCAGCTGCCACCATGTAATCAAAACTCTTTCCAGCCTTCATGTGACCTAGTAATACCAACATGTCATCTTGATTCTTAACATCAGCCTGAAAAGAAACAATACAATAGACCTAGTAAGGCAGCTCAAAACTCCTCCTCCTCGCCAGAGCCTAATGTTGGTGACCACTCACTCAAAGAGACCAGTATGATCAAAGTTTAACAACAAAGGCTTTCAAAATATAACACACCATAACCATTTTTATTAAAAACAATACAAGGGCATTGACTGAAAACCTGGGATGCCTAGTGAGCAACTGCATCTAAGGAAGAACTTTATATTCCAAGAGCTACCTGAATAATCAATTGTGGTACCAGGAAACTTAAATTTCCTGACTTTTCTCCTCAAATCTCTGAGCAACAGAAGCCTTCACTAATGTTAATCAATCACTTTTACCTTGATGAAATTGATGAGTGGTTCCGCCCTGGTAACCATGACGACAAGAGAGACAGGTTGCTGTGTGTCGGTTGGTCTGGTGAGTTTACTTGTAGTAGATCTAGGGAAAAGACAAATACATCACAAATCTGTCAAAATGAAACAGCAAGGATGAATTCGATAATAATACTAGCATTACAAGGAATTAATTCCTGCCAGGTACCCATTTACTTCACCTGAGTAGAGTGTGGCAAATGTAGATTAATGTCTTGCCAAAAGACACCTAGTGCTGCGCCACGGTCTTGAACCCTGTACCTTGTGGTTCACAGTCCGGGGTCTTATCCACTAGACCACAACACCAAGCTTCCATGATAAGGCCCTCCAGCTTTCAGGTAATTTCTTCCTATTGAGTACCCATGAATTCACCTGGGAAATATAGAGTAACATCTCGCCAAAGAATGTTATAAGCATGGCAGAGATTTGAACCCGTTACCATGTGGTCCATAGTCCTGTCACTTATTCACTAGACCACAGCAAGACCATGACAACTAGGCCATAACACTTCAACAATTTCTGGAGAAACATGTATGACTGGGCAAAGCCTTTGTTCTTATGCTACTAGGAGTATGAGAGACATTATCTATGGATTCAAATCCATATTGTATTTCATTTACAAGAGTTTTCCTCAATCTAATGTAGAAAGTTTGTAAGAAGTTGTGTAAAAGTGATAACTGCTTGCTATTCATTGGCCTCACATAAAGGTTTTCTTGATGTATACGTCATGTATTCTGTTGATCAGAACTGTAAATTGTCCTCATGAATTGCTTTCAGACAGCGATTCTGAACAGGATCATCCTTTCAACAGAAGAATTCTAACATGTGGCTTTAAAACTGATTAGGATTGGCGCCTTGCAGACAACACCGTACTGACCAATTTAATAGTTACCAAAACTTGAGACATATTCCTGAATATGCATATTCATACCATCGGCCATTTTGCATCTCATTAATGACATACAGTACTTGGAAAAACAAGTTGGTTTTATCAAATGAGCCTAAAAAGAAATCTCTGGTCAATAAAAATTGCTAATAATGAAAGTACCACTACTCATTCACTGCCACACAAGGGCTGTACCATGCAGTTTCTTCTCTTATAGTATGACTAACCAACTTTGTGGCTGGCTCACCTTGCAGCAGCGATCTCTTTGACCTGTGTCTCATTGAGCACCCCGCAGGCTGAGAGCTGTCCTAGGAGTTGCTTGATGGCATCACATCGTTGTTTGGTGTCGACTAGATCCAGGAGAACATAGAACCTTAGAAGGTAGTGCAGACCTTCCACCATGGCTTCACCAGATCCAGGGTCTTCAGCCACACTCTGCTGCAGACGCTGGATGATCTGAGGTAGCTGGGGATAATAAACAGATATTGAAACTCATCTCAAATTCTGATAATAGAGCATCTTGACAGGATCACAGTGTTGCTTAGTGTCCACTAAAGCTAGAACATAGAATCTTAGAAAGGAGTGAAGACCTTCAACCAAGGCCTCAATAGATCCAGGGTTTCAGCAATGCTCTGTTGGGGTGCTGGAAGATCAGAGGTAGCTGAAGTTAACATGAAGAAATAGACAGTCACAGCGCGTGGAGCTGCCATTTTAAAGTGTAATTCGCCAGTTTTTACCTGTTTTAACCTGCTATCATGTTTAATCATCTCAGGTTGTATTTTGAAAACTATGTTATATTCTAGGTATGATAATTGTCATTAAAATAAGAATTAGGATAAGTCAATGGTTCATGGCTGCGTCTTCGTAGATTTCAGAGAGACATCTTCGCGAGCATCGATGACAATTAACTATTCTGCATGATTTCAATTTGTTAGGACAAATTACATATTCTCACTATCATAAAAGATAACCTCATAATATCATTTCTTTAGTTCCATCTCCAATTTCGACAACAGAAAGGTCTCATTAAGAAGTCTCCAAGGTGTGGAACAAAACAAGGTACAGAAGGCCTTCCATATTTTTCAATACCATCTTAATCTTTAAGGATTGCAAAATGTAATGCTTACCTTGAGAAAGGTGAATGCTACCCATTTAATCTCATCTGTTGTATCAGAATCTTCTACCAGTCCCAAGAAGCTAGCATGGAGCAGCTCACGGTAAATAGCACTACGGGGTAAATTCTAGGAGAGAGCACATGGAAGAACTTGAGATCAGAATTTGTATCTATCATGCCGGTAATTGAAAGTCCATGTATTACAGGTTGAAACAGTTTGTTGAAAGATAGAGTATTTTGAAAGATTATTGCAAAAGTATAGGTTGGAAAATGTTCAGAAAACATGCTGTTTGATTGTAATATATCAGGGCCCTGTTTCATAAAACTTATAATCAGAAACAACTTCCACAAATCTATGACAAATTTGCTCTCAGCCGATCAGATGCAGGTACTTCAGTAGCTTATAACTGTTATTCTAACTTGTTATTGATAACAAGTTTTATGAAATGGGTTTCAGAATCCCTGCAATCTCATTGGTCAAGAGCTGTGCCTTGAATTGTACTGGCCTGCACGTTCGATATCAATAATTATTACGATCACTGACGATAGCCACTGTAAACATGCTATCGATATTTATTTTAGCGAGTGCGAGAGTCTGAGCTGAGAGCCGCGATATACGACTTTTTAATGACGGAGAATTGCAAGATTTGAGACAAAATTCAGATGTTAAAGATAGTTGACTTCGGATTCTGATGGTAAGCCCAATAAAATCCGATTATAGGTCTACCTGTTTAAAAACAAGCAAACTGAAAAGGCGATTAAATGAAAATTAGTGCAGTGTGAAACTGAAACTTCAAGGAGAGGGTTATTGTGTAGTACCGTACGCTGCACTGCACTGTGGAGTGCATACGGTACGGTGATTCACTACAGTCTATACAGCGCAGCATACACTGGTCTGGGCTGGCCTGGATTATGGGATGACCAGACTTAAAATTTGTTGATGCAAGACTAGAAGTTCTCTTTGCATTAATTCTTTAAATTACTTGCTTTAATGTAAATAGACTAGATTATATCTAACTTGGGCTTGTTGTTGACACTGACAGATTCTAAAATAAAAAAGTTGACAGTCATGACAGTAGTTAGCTTAGCCTTAGGGTCAAGACTCTAACACTGAAATAAAATGAAATTCTGAAATTTAACCTTAAATTAGCCAGATTTTCAGTTCTCTATGGAAGTCATTAAATTTCTAAAATCTGTTTATGATGCATGGAAATGATTTACCAGTGCAAGCATGAAGCAGTGCCTTGTATAAGGTTTTTTTCTCTTATCATGCGTCCGGTAAAATTTGGCCGGTAAATTGTTGCATGATACCAGTAATAATGCCATTTATCCTGTACGCCCATTCTATAAAACAGATGATGCACAGATTTATTTCGTGGGTCGGTAGAATTGTTTGCATTCGGTAAATTTGGCCTGGTCTAAAACACACTCGGCTGCGCCTCGTGTGTTTAAACCATGCTCAAATTTACCTTATGCAAACAATTCTACCGACCCACTCATATCTGTGCATCATCTGTATATTATGAAACGGGGCCCAGAACAATAAAAGATTGTGATACTTCTGGGCCCTGTCTAAAATGGAGTTGCGATTGATTTGATAGGATTTGCAATTAATTTTAAGTTGCAATTGATTTGAATCAATTGTAACTCTTTATGAGATGGGGCCAACATCTCCTTAACCCCTACCATGCCGTGGGCGGCAAATCCCGCCCATATGTTGGAGTGTTGAACATTCTGTTTAGGCTCAGAATGGCTTGAAAAATTTTCCTCATACAGAAACCTGTGCCTTCAATATAATATTTATTCCTATGCAATATATCTTTACCCAGTTTGCTCAAGACAAGAGCCCCAGGGGGCACGACGCTCACCTGATGTGGATCAATTCATCTCTGGTGCATGTTCTCTCTAGCACCACCAGGAGATATGTTAGAAATTGAAACAACTACGAGAATGTACATGAGATGATGTTAGAAATTAACATAATTCCCCCCCCCCCCGCCCCACCCCATGGTCTACTTTGGATCCCCTACCCCTAAGGATGATTCCTACCAAGTTTGGTTGAATTCCGATCATGTGTTTTGGAGAAGATCAGAATGTACATTTCGCCTGGCAGCGCCCCCCCTTCCAGTATGTTACCCCCACAGGGCCCCTATAGGGCCACTCAGTGTTTCATGAACATTCATTCTTTCTTCATCTATAGAGGTATCTCCATACACAATACCAAGTCTGAGCTATGCCTGGTTCTGGAGAAGATGTTTGAAATTTACATATCTTTTACAATTGGGGGCCCTCCCCCTGGGCCCCCTGGGGGCCACATGTACCATTTTAGCAACTTTGGGTCCCCTACCCCTAAGGATGATTCATACCAAGTTTGGTTGAATTCCGATCATGTGTTTTGGAGAAGATCAGAATGTACATTTTGCCTGGCAGCGCCCCCCCCCCCCTCCAGTATGTTACCCCCACAGGGCCCATATTGGGCCACTCAGAGAAATTTCATGAACAGCATTCATTCTTCATCTATAGAGGTATCTCCATACACAATACCAAGTCTGAGCTATGCCTGGTTCTTGAGAAGAAGATGTTTGAAACTTACATAGCTTTTACAATTGGGGGCCTTCCCCCTGGGCCCCCCTGGGCCCCCCTGGGCCCCCCTGGGGGCCACATGTACCATTTTAGCAACTTTGGGTCCCCTACCACTAAGGATGATTCCTACCAAGTTTGGTTGAATTCCGATAATGTGTTTTGGAGAAGAAGATCAGAATGTACATTTTGCCTGGCAGCGCCCCCCCCCCCTCCAGTATGTTACCCCCACAGGGCCCCTATAGGGCCACTCAGAGAAATTTCATGAACAACATTCATTCTTCATCTATAGAGGTATCTCCATACACAATACCAAGTCTGAGCTTTGCCTGGTTCTGGAGAAGAAGATGTTTGAAATTTACATAGCTTTTACAATTGGGGGCCTTCCCCCTGGGCCCCCCTGGGGGCCACATGTACCATTTTAGCAACTTTGGGTCCCCTACCACTAAGGATGATTCCTACCAAGTTTGGTTGAATTCCGATAATGTGTTTTGGAGAAGAAGATCAGAATGTACATTTTGCCTGGCAGCGCCTCCCCCCCCCCCCCTCCAGTATGTTACCCCCACAGGGCCCCTATAGGGCCACTCAGAGAAATTTCATGAACAACATTCATTCTTCATCTATAGAGGTATCTCCATACACAATACCAAGTCTGAGCTATGCCTGGCTCTGGAGAAGAAGATGTTTGAAATTTACATAGCTTTTACAATTGGGGGCCCTCCCCCTGGGCCCCCCTGGGGGCCACATGTACCATTTTAGCAACTTTGGGTCCCCTAACCCTAAGGATGATTCCTACCAAGTTTGGTTGAATTCCGATCATGGGTTTTGGAGAAGAAGATGAAAATGTAAAAAGTTAACGGACGACGCACGACGCACGACGGACGACGGACAAATTTCCATCGCAATAGCTCACTCGAGCCTTAGGCTCAGGTGAGCTAAAAAAACTCAATAAAAGTTAATATTTAACTATTCACAGGTCATTTTTGACAATTGCTAAAAAAAATCTGGTGGCAAGGAAGGGCCCTGTAGGTAACCATAAATTGTAGATATCAATATTTCATAATATGTTAATATGCAGAAATTTACTGCATGACACAAATGCACTACCAGTTTAAAACCTCATTCCACCTCTGATATTGGTGTGAAAGAAGGCCTGGACTCACCTGTAGTTTCTCCATGAGGAGTAGTTGGTCTACGAAGAGTTGAATATCACTAGTTAGATTGAGTGCTGCTTCCATAAACGTCATCACATTCACACTACAGCATAGCGCCTTCAAACCAAAGGTGTTCTCACAACGGTTTATGGGTCGAGTGTGAAGGGTCTGCATGGGTATCCTGTATGAACAAAAGAGACACTAACATTCACACTACAGCATAATGCCTTCAAACCATGGGTGTTCTTATACCAACCAATAGGTCTTGTGTGAAGGGTCTGAATGGGTATTTTGTAAGAAAAGTGGAAAATCACATGGATCAGAGATAATACTACAATCACAGTCATACTACAGCATGACTGTGACTGCCTCACCTTGCAGCAAAAGTGTTTACATACTGGCTTATCAGTCGAGTTTGAAGGGTTTGCGAAGGGTTTGCAAAGGTGTAATTCACAACGATTCTTTTACATGGCTTCATGTACATCATTTCATATGATTATCACTGATCTATTTTTCCACAAGACAAAGTGAGAAAAAGATAGCATTTTTAAACCAATTCTGATAGAAACATATAACTTGGCACCTATTCTGTTGATCAGAAGTAGTTTGTCCTCATGAACTGCTTTCAGACAGCGATTCTGAACAGGATCATCACATCAACAGAATAGTGACACAAGCTACATGCCAATCACACTGACAAATCAACCCAAAACCTGGCCGATAATTGGCAATACCTGGGTCATGCAGGGGTGATGTTAGTCTATCATCAGTGTTTTCAGCATTTCATTCAATGATTTGAGGGATTTTAGAATTGGTGGGCTGTGATCTTTTGAACATGCTCAAAAAGATCTTATACCAACATTTTTTCATGGGACAGTTCTGTGTGCATCCATTCAGCATGAAAAATGAAATATGATCACTTTTTCTACTCAGTCTATTGTCTGACTTGTCTGAGTGTCTGTTCTGTACCTCAGATGGCACTATAAGTACCGTAATACCGCTTTTTACATACTTGCCAACATTTGGAATTCAGAAAACGGAACGCACGCGCACATTGGCAGGGGGTCCAGTAACTCCAGGGAGCTCCACTGCCGCCGCCGGCGGTGGTGGGGCTCCTTGGAGTAAGGGGTCCAGCGGCCTGCCTCAAGGCCACTGGCCCTGGCTGACACTTTTCCGCTCGTGGTTGCTTTTAAATTGACAGATTTTCCTCCGAAATCGAACCAAATCACAAATCATGTACGACTATTTACGTGATACGTACCGAGTACTGCGGACTCAACTTGCGGTGAGCGACTCGCGATAGCGCTAACGTATATCGTACGTAAACGGTCTACTATACTGTACGTACATGTACGTAGCGAATGCATGCATGCTGTGCGTATGGCTGAGGGATATGCATAGCACTATACACACAAGCGCGCTCATTATTACAGCGTGGCGCACAGCAACACGCCGCATGCACGTTGCGCAGTGCAATCCTCTCGGCACTCGGACGCTATGGAAAGCCGATTGGTATTAATACCATTTTCCCAAAATCGGAACGTTCCGTTTTTATGGTTCTAAAGACTTAAAAAACAGGACAGTTCCGTTAAAAACAGAACGGTTGGCATGTATGTTTTTAAGAATATAGAAAAAGGAAAAAATGTGGTACAGATTCTGAAGGGAAATTCTAATTTCTACAAGGGTACCTACCTGGCAATGTCAGCAAGGTTATTTTCTAGCTTCACCTTCAGGGAGTCAGCTTTCATATCTTTCTTGGCTGAATGTTGAGGTGTTCTGGATAGTATATGCTCTAGATTGCCTGTTAAACATTAAATGTACCGTGCTTATTAATCCCTTCCATATGTGGGCAGCAAATCGCGCCCCAAACTGTAAATTTTGAACAATGACCCGTATACTGAACTACATTTTAACTTAAACTCCAGCCTAATTAAACCAGAGTTTAATTACACTGACTGAGACTGCAAGTCCAGTCTAAATTTCTGTAAAATGTTACACCACACTTAGACTGGAGTATATGTTAAATTGAAGTTCGGAATAAGATTTTCTAAAATTCTGTTTTAAAGGGCAGGTTCTGACTCGGTTTAAACCACACTTACTTAAACCGGAGTGCAGAATACGGGCCAATGTGTCCATACTAAGAATGGCTGCGTTTTCTTTCTGAAACAGGAACAGTGTGCCTCATTTAGAGTTTATTTGCATGGAATATATATTATGTCAAATGAACAATGAAACAACCATTTAAAGTCACACTGAATGCTCTAAGGTTTATTGAAGACAGTAGTTCAAACTAGATGAATTCTCGACTGGGTGCAGTCGAAATTTATGCCTCCGTCCTTGCCAGATCAGAAATATATCACACATTCATGTCGATTTGTTCTAAATTTTGATTGAACCAGAATAAACAGCTTCTAATAACATGTTAATTGACCTCTTTGACATTTGATCTTACACCTTATAACCCGAAAGTCTGATCACTTTATCTCCTCCTAGTCATGAATACAAAATAGTTGAGATATGATGATAACAACGGTAAAAAAACATTAATTTCACATACACCTGTATAATGACCTCTATGACATGTCACCTTTGACCTACGTGAACAACAACCTAATCAGTTCGTCTCACTATGGTGATGCATACTAGTTCCAAGTTTGAAGTTAATGCATCAAATGTTTCTTGAGATATCACATTAACAAGGCTAAAACCTGCAATTTCAGAATTGACCTCTATGACCTTTGACGTATCTCAAAATCTAATCACATCGTCTTTCTATGGTGATACATACTAGTACCAAGTTTGAAGTTCATACCTCAAATGTTTCTTGAGATATCATGTTAACAAGGCTAACACCTGTAATTTCAGAAATTGACCCGTATGACCTTTGACCTTTGACGTATCTCAAAATCTAATCACATCGTCTTCCTGTGGTCATACATACTAGCACCAAGTTTAAAGTTCATACCTCAAATGGTTCTTTAGTTATCGCTAGAACGAGGCTAACACCTGAAATTTCAGGAATTGGCCTCTGTGACCTTGACCTTTGACCTACGTACCCCAAAATCTAATCAGATCGTCTTCCTATGGTGATACATACTAGCACCAAGTTTGAATTTCATACCTCATGTGGTTCTTGAGTTATTGCTAAAACAAGAAAGTTGGACGGACGGACGGACAACCCGAAAACACAATGCCTCCTTACGGTGGGCGGAGGCATAAAAAAATTGTGACAAAGAAGGGGTTAATAAAGTCAACAACAGAGGTAATAATGATGTTATTGCCAAATGATACAACAGCAGATGTAAGGGGTATACTACAATAATAATTTGAGTGTGAGACCTTCTGAGTTTCCCCAGTTTTATTCTACATACATTGCAAACAGTGAATTCCTGTGAAAAGATACTTCAATCTTTGTGAAACATGTACAAAGTATGCAAGTCACTGTTCTAAAGTGAGTGAAGAGCTCCAGTACACATTATCTTTACATGTACGTGCTACAGGATTAACCCTTTCCCACCCTTGTTGACATTTGGAACATGTAATGGATTGCTTTGGCCAACTTTTGTAACATACACCGTGTCTATGGAACATTACGAAATAAACGATGTGGCAGTGTCTATGGAACTTCATAGATTATAGAACAAGGTGTATGGAACATTACACAATTTGGTAATCCAGGGATTCAGTTCCCTAGGACACAAAGAGTTACAATTTAGTTATGAACACTTTAAATTGAAAATGACATACTCTGTTGTCTCTGCTGCATACCAACAGGCTGTTGTGCTGACACATTGTTTATCAGGGTTGTCAGATCAGTCATAGCTGTCTCAATGCGTGTCCACAGAGCTAACAAAACAAAAGGTACAAGAAATCATACACCATTAGCAATACGGAAAAAAATTTCCCTTCACACAACTACACTGAAATCTTTTTGCTTGAAAGTCACTATGCTTTTCATGATAAAAACATGCACAATTCAACCACTTTAATTTCTAATAACTTTTAATGGCTGTTTCCATATTGGATATGCCTCTTATAGATTCAGAATTGTCAAGAGCGACCACTACAATAAAACGGCCCATTGATTCACATTCCTAAACATTGATTTAATGCCCTTCTACCACTTAGCAGGAGAGTACACCACCTGTACTATATACACAAGCCTATGGGCTTCACACTGACTTTTTTTGTAGGGGTTTCTGGACTGAAATTTCCAGGGTCTGTATGGCATGCATGAGCCCCCTGTTAAAATCTGAAACTCTGTCCAGAGTTAGAATGTGTGGGCTCATGTGTCCTCAGCACATGTTAATGTCAAGCCCTGCATATGTTTTTTTTTTCACTTACTGACAAGCTTTGGCAGTTCCTTCTCCAGCTCAGCTACTGCAGACGGTGTGGAAGGGGTAGACGTCGACGGTGTCCCACCTGCATCCCCTGGTCCTGCTACACCCAGAGCTCCAACTCCTCCTGTAGGCCCAGCTCCACCTACCACTCCAGCAGGACCTGCCACAGCTGCCGCCGCTGCCTCCTGCTTGGCCAGGCAATCTCCCTCGTCCTCCAGCCTGCCGATGTAGAGCAGGAGCTTCAGGTTGTCCCGACTGCACATCTTGCGCAGGAGGTCACTCATGTAGTCCACATTGCGGGATATTGTGATGATGTCACGCGACTCCGTCTGGAGGTGCTCCAGGGACTGTGTGATGGAGGTCAGGAGCCAGTGCACCACCTCGAGCAGCTCCACGCTCAGCTGGAGACCCTCCTCGACTGTACTCCGAACCCTGTGAGAGAACCAGACAGAACACTTGCAACATGTTTTTAATTCTATTACTCACCATATCAACGTCATTACTACGTGCAGGCCATTTCATCTGTGTTCTCTTACACTGATTGTAACACATGCTCCACAATGATTGCTACACAGTCAATTCTTAACTTTAATCTCATTTCCAACATGATACTTAACCCTAACCTTAAAATTAACCTCAAACCCAATTGCAACCACAGCAAGAACACTATGTCTTTGACAAAATAATGCCTGGACTAAATATTTCCAGAGAACATACTGGCTAACCTCTTGAATTAAAAATGCCATCTGGAAGATAACAAGAGAGACATTACATTTTTTATCACTAGCACTATGAACATGACGAACAAAGAAGCGGACAATTTATGCTGCTCCTCATTGTACCCTTCACAATTGCATTGGTTAACAAAAGAACATCCATTCATTGCTATCCTGTAAAAATATGTAGAACAGGTGTCACATAATAGCAGTGAAGGGATGTCCTTTTGTCTACTAGAGCTATTGTGGAGGGTACAATGAGGAGCTGCATAAATTGTCCGCTCTCTTTGTCACCGTGTTCATAGTGTAGGCTGGATCACATGCACTTATCTAACAATAATCTGACAGGTTTGGCCTGATTAATGCTAGTAATAACACAATCAAAATGCTGCCCCATTTGCAAAGGGCATTACAATCAACAGTTGAGTCTAAGATATATAGACATAAAAAAAAGCTCCCCTAAAACAAGCTAAAAGCATCAATCTTATTTGGACACTCACCCCAGTTTGTTCATGCAGAATATGAAGATCTCCAGGAGGCTTCTCATGCAGTAAGGTCTAGTGACAGCAGTACCACTGTACTTTACCATGGCATTCAACACTCCAGGAAGAGACACAACCTAATAAGAATCAATCAATCAATCAATCAACGATGTGAAGTGGAGATACTGATTTGCTGTGGCGCAAACGGTGCAATCTATTTGCTTGCAGTGGGATGCGATCCGGATAGTGGCATCCGACTTTGGTTCCATGCATGCCTTTTCTTCGCAAGTGCGTTTAGAAAAGGTGCACAGAGAAACCACGTCCAACATGTTATCCTTGAAGAAAGAATACATAGAGGGGAATTCCTAAAATATCTTAATTTTGTTATATGCTGTGATTTTCAATTATGAATATTGTGATAATGCATCCTTTGGAAAAGGTGGTAAATAAATCGAATGATTAAAAGTTGATACAATAAATATATCAGACGAGGTTTGCGTTGATCAGGATCAGTCAGCTATCAGCAGAGTAGAAAACTCAGACAGCGATTCTGAAATACTTGATCATCATGTCAACAACAACCACCATTAACCCTAACATGACAGCAATTATTCAATGGCTAAATTGATCACATTTTGTTCTTCAAATTGGCAACAGTAACGTTTTTCTTTCAGTGCTATATGTTTCTAATGAGATGTAATGTCTTTAGTTTAAAACAATATACATGGTTAGCAACTTTATCAAAATTTTGGTAAAAAAACAATGATTTTGAACCTCTCAATGTGTTGCCAATTTAAGGATTTTAAAATTTCTGGCATCAAATGCAAACAGAATCATGCAACAAAAATGGACACAGTATGTGCAGAATTTATTGCTCTTACTACTCATGCATCTGGTATATTTTTTTAGAGCTCTGGATCAAAAGCTATTGAGCTAAGCCACAAAATGAGGTCAATTGTCTTGAAATGGTTAATACCAAATTATTTCTTCTTACCGATTCCCTCTCTCACTAAATAATTAAAAACATATTAGAGGGTACATAGCTCCACTTTCATTCAGTGATATATTTAGTTCAAAGGTTCACATAACAGTCCATGATCTACATGTATTTTGATGAGAAAAACAAGTAGAATGATTCCAGACTTTGATAACAATTCCCCTAATTTGCTTACAGAGACAGGGGAGACGGAGTGTGCATGAGAGAGAAAGAGACAGAAAGAGAGAGAAAGAGACAGAAAGAGAGAGCAAGAGAGAGAGAGCAAGAGAGAGAGAGAGAGAGAGAAAGAGAGAGAAAGAGGGAAAGAGAGAGAGAGAGAGAGAGAGACAGACAGAGACATACAGACAGAGACAGCGAGACCGAGAGACAGAGAGACAGAGAGAGGGACAGACAGAGAGAGAGACAGAGAGAGGGACAGACAGAGAAATAGAGACAGAGAAAGAGAGAAAGAAAAGAAAAAGTGGGCTGCTTACCTCCGACATAATTGCGTGCTTAAGATAGGAAAGAATGAGGCTGCTTGGAGAAGGGCCAACAAACGTCTGGGTCAAAAGCATCTCTGATTTCAAAGAAAAATGGAAAGGAAGGTTTTATGAGAAACTAGTGGCATGAAAAGATTCAATTGTAAACACTAAACTTGCCAATACATAACACTATAAAAAAACACACTCAAGGAATGATTTGTACATGTATCATGAGAGATAAAAATGAATATACATGTACTATACTTTTATGTACAGCACCCTGTACTTTAAAATGAATACAAACACTATCCAAAAATGTTGGACAAAAGAAACAAGGAAATGATTTTTATCTAGCACCCTGTACTTCGTAATGAAAACAAAATGCTACCCCAAAGTGTTGGACATAAGGAGTAAAAAAAAAGGACTTTTATGTGGCACCCTGTACTTGCTAATTAAACAAACTCTATCCCAAAATGAAGGATATAAGGAGCGAGGAATAAGTGACTTTTATGTAGCACACTCTACCTGCTATTTGATTGGCCTCTTCTGCTGATCCTGATACAATATACTGCTTGAGTTTTGTGCTCCATTGGAAATCTGACCATCTCTCTCTCCAGGCCTTAATGAGAAGAGCCTGGACCGCTTGCACTCGACTCTCCTCCATGCTTAGGAAGGACCTTTAGGTGATCTGAAATACACGACAAAGAAAATCATACAATTAATTAAAGGGAAATCCAACCATAATATTTTCTATTGATATTAGATGAAGCGTAATTAATTTGCTGATTAATTTGATACCAAATTTACCAGAATTAGACAGCTATGAAGAAAGTTATATAGAAGTGGGAAATTCAGCAGTGGAAAGTCTTTTCACAAGTTCCCAAATCCGTAAGGCGAAAGAGAGACCGGAACATTTTCAGAAAATGGACTGCAGCGGTAAAAGCGGAAAGTTTCTGCAGAAGTCCTATGTTTGGCTGAAATACAACTTCCACTTTTACTGTCCATTTCTGAAAATTTGCATTAATCACTGAAACTTTTTATATTTTTTTAGCCCCTTGAAACAAAACTGTACCGTCGATTCAAATGACTTGATCGCACTGTGTGATCGAGTCAGCGGTACATTTATACACACAGTGCGATCGAGTCATTTGAATCGACGGTACAGTACAGGGAAAAGATCGGCTCGGCGAGGAAATTCCATTTTTTTCATCGAAACAATCGTTAAATCGTAAAATCAAAGAGCCTGCTAGATAGTTTCAGTAATTCTCTTTAAGTATAAGTACAAATTTCTATCTTACCTGCCGAAATTAAGTGATGCGATTAGCCATAAAATGGGCGAGGTCGACTTTGGATAGTTGTACCTGGAGCTCCAACGCGCGTTTGGAGCTCCCTGGAGTTACAGCATACCCTAACCCTAATCCGAAATGGTTGATACTCTACCTAAGTCCTAAAACCCTAAGGCCTAACCCTAACCCTAAAACCTAACCCTTGCCCACACCACGAATAGTGGTCATATTGACCACTACGAATACAACATGCAAAAATAGTTGGTATTTTCTGTAAAGCTATGGGGGGAAAAATAAGATTCACCCCTTAAAAATCTCACTCCTACCTCAAATGGCCGTTAGGAAGAACTTTTGATATTTTCAGCAAAATCCAAAGTCAAAATCTTGTCCAAAACCGGAGAAATCCCCGCCGATTTGTTTCGCGATCGCGTGTTGTTTACAACATACTGCCGATGTCTTGGACTAAAATCGGCCAATAAAATTTTTGTCCACGAAAAACTCGGGATCGCAAGCGCACATCGATCTTTACGATCGCGCACATAGAAAATCGGGACTTTTCCGTGTACGCCATATAGGGACCGAATTTTTAAGGACAAAACTCTTTGGGGGAGATGTCAGCGCCCGCGGCGACAAGGAAATGTACACAATGACTCCGATAGCTCGTTTCGCGAGAATCGAGAGTAAATTACGGATTTCATTTTTGGAAATATATTTTCCAACATCGGTGAGTTGAATTTATTGTATTTCTTGAATATTTTGGGGTCGGTTTTTGTAAATTAAATGCCGATTTTGAGTGAATGTTGGTGACTTTTGTGCAGTGGTGTTTTAAAAAGTTGAGGTGTATGACTGCCTACATTATACACACGAAGTATAGGAATGTAGCTATGAGTACCCTTGCCCATATTGATACTTTCATTAAAAAAATATGTACCTACGGCACAACTATACATCGTCATGTGCCCATGTAAATTGTGTGACCCATGGAATAATAGTAGTGGTTTCACTCAGGGCTATCCCTTACTGCGGCAGCCCGAACACGTAGTGTTCGGGCTGCGATCAGCAGTCCTTTGATTGCTTGGATGTCTCTTAATTACAAGGTCGTTTGTCAAAACGATAGCCATGAAACATGACATTATTTGATTTTAGGCTACTTTAGGTACTTACAATACTTTACGATTGACTGTCGTCTTTCTTTTCAATGAGGATGATACAAAAAAAGGCCTATTTATCTCCAAAAGCCTGTATTAAAAACTTCCGTAGGTCGGTGTTTTGCTTGCAATGGGCATGCGTCAGACAAGAAGGGAGCATTATGAATATTCATTAAGACGAGTGGCAGGCAGGAGCTCGAGCGAATAGAGATCGCTGGATCACAGTGGACATGGTGGATATATGAATAGGACCTATTCATTATTCCTGTGACGAAAACTATGCCGTCGTTGTAATAAATATTCATAGGCGCATGCGCAAGTGTCTATTTTCGCTTCTGCTTCAACAACATGGCGAATGGGACTGGTTTCGAAAATTGAGAGTAAAAAGTGACATTCATCGATTCTAGGCCCCCTAACGTTACACATTTTTTAGGAAAAGCTGATTTGCGGAAGGTCTGTTTCGGTAAGTGGCATCGTATATATGATACTTTAATTTAAAAAAATAACTTATATGGCTATATTTTCAATGGTCATTTGAACATTGGTAAATTGTGAGACCCACCGAATCGTACTGGTTTCACTCAGGACATGCAGGACGCTGGCACTTCGTGGCAGCGTCCCGGGGCTAGGCTATCCCTAGCCTGATCATACACCAGCAGACATGCAGAGCCCCAGCCAGTGCCCCGCGGCAGACCCACCGTACCGTCAGCGAGCGCGGCAGCCGATGCGGCCGATGCGACTGGCAAGCCAATTAACAATGCTATGCCTGGCCTGGACTATGGAGAGTCACAAAGCTTACAGAGTATATTCCACGCCAAAAAAGGCTATTTTGAATTTCTTGAAAATTGATAGTTTAATACAGAATATAAGTGAAAGTGAATTTAACTAACCTCGCCAATTTCAAGCTTGAGAAATTTCATTTAACCCTGCGACTCGACTCAATCGTCTTTATCTTGAGATCGTAAAGCTGCTGTTATTCCATGCGGATTGTTATTCTTTTCTAAAGTCGTCAGCAAAATATTGTATTTTAATTTTGTTAGTCCAGATGATTTTCGTAGTTTGTAATATTAACCTGCCGCATTCCAAATAAATTGGTTTGATGTGGTACTTTGAATGTTTAACATGGGTCAATGTTACGATAGAGGGACTTTGGGCCACTTTTCGGGATATCTGGTGGGCTCCATGCAGCAGAAAACTAGTCCATTTTCTTCGTGACTCGAAGTACACAGTAGGCCTCAAAATTCCCAACATTCAAGTTCAACTTTCGTTTAACCCAATTAAAAAAAATTAAAAATATTAAACGAAGTAAGATCATCACACCCGGGCCCCCGGGATGCCCTTACCCCGATTTTTAAAAAAATGATATTATTCTCTTGATATGGATATTATGGCCGAGATATGTGCTTGGAGACAACGTAGAAATATAGCAATAATAAATTTGAGAACGCTTTATTCTAAAATATTTTGGCAATCCCTTTTTTTTAAATTAATTTACCGGTGATAGCATTTTAATCTTCTTATCCATTTATCCACATAGCTCAATTATATTAGCAGCTTTAGGGGAGAAAATGATCACTGGTTTCATTCCGTGGACATTTAGACATTGGGTTTGAACAGTCGGGCAATTAAATGTATCTTCTTTTCTTTTTGGTTAATATATTATCCTCTTTTCTTTCCTTATATATTTCCCTTTTCCCCTTTAATCTATCCTCTTCTCATTGGCCTATCATTTATGTATGGCTTTTTTTTCCATCTAATCTATCCTTCTTATTCCTTAGTTCTTATTTTTTCTTTTCTGTATCCTCTGTTCTTTCCTTCTGTATTTCTTTGTTTTTTTCTATAATCCTCTTCTCTTTCCTTATAAGTTATATATTTCGTTGTATTCCCTTTTCTATAGAGCTGTCCTCATCTCTTTCTTTATGTATCTTTTTGCTGTTTCCTTTAGTTTGTCCTCTTTTCCTTCCTCACGTATTTCTTTGTTTTTCATTTAATATATCCTCTTCTATTTCCTTATGTATTTCTTTGTTAGTTTCCTTTTAAATATCATCCCTTCCCTGGTTAGACTGTTCGTGCACATAATAAGCGCTGTTGGTGATCGTGAGTGTGCGCTTATAATTATATAGGACTTATATAGACTCTTTTCACCAGAGCAAGTCTATATAGCATTTTTTTTGCGAAAATGGCTTAACAGTTGTGTAAAAAAGGGTTCCATGACAGTTTGCTCCTCTGACAATTGCTCCGGTCTAACTCAGTATAGTGTGCGGTGGGTAGGCCCTATGTGCTGCGGAGAAGACCCCCATTTTTACACTCAAATTTCCGTTCCAAAGCATACCATTTTTTTCTTGTGAGAAAAAGAAGAAAGAAAACCGTTCCAAAGCTTTTCTTTCATCCCTTCATTCCGGCCGTTCCATTTTCCCTTTAAAACTTAAACTAGTTCCAAGGCATGCAGTTTTCAGCCCCCCCCCCCCACAAAAAAACCCACAAAAATAAACAAAACAAAACAAAAGACATAGTTCCGATGATCCTTATTTATATTGTAATCCAGTTCCTAAGACCCCCTTTTCCAAAATGTTTAAGTTCCGAAGACCATCCGTTTCATGATACGCTAGTTCCGAATCCTCCTTTCTTTGTCTTGCCAGCTAGTGGCACATAACTACCACTTTTGGGGTCGAGTGCCCCCTGGACTTTGCCACGTTAATCCTAAACCTAAACCTAACCTTACCCCCATTCCTAACCCTAATCCTAATCTTCACATTGTCCTTTAAAAAAAAAAAATCATGACCTTGACCTTAACCTTTGACCTTTCGAGATATGGACGGTGGAGCAAATGTCGCAGGAGCAAATTATGTCGTGTCACCAGTGGCGTAGATACGAACACACTTTGTATTGTTAGTGGGGGGGGGGGGGGGGTGATGAATAGATCATCCCCCACTAACAATGGATAATTATGCGTGTCTACGCCCGTGCGTGTCACCGTGTACAAAAAAATATGTGCGTGCGGGTCATGATAATACCCGTACAGAAGCGTACCGCTTCAGTACTGTAGGCCTTGTAATAAGACTAGTAAAAATGGTGTGGATCCAAAGCAGCTTTGTGATCATTTAGCTCCTGCATATAATTCTCAACAAAATAAATACGAACGAATTACAATCTCTCTGACTCTGTATCGTCGGTTGCTCCACTGACATGACTGAGACTACGTCTGGTTCCACTGACCTCCGTATACGTATGGGGAAGGTAAACAAATGTCAGTTATATTAGAGATTTTCCCATACCAGTCGGTTATTTCTGTCTAGTAAACTCCTATTCCTAACTTTAGTTTAGGAGCTTGCTCGGCCCCAGGCATTGCGGGGGGGGGGGGGGGGGGGGGGTCACTCGCAGACTGAAGTGGTACCCATGCGTGTCCAATATTCAATAAACTACAACAAAAAAAACGTCGAATAAGGACTGGTCGGATTTCCAACCCAAGGCGTCGACGACGTCTTTTGGGAAAGAGGGATATTTTTCTGTCTTACATTCTTACGTTTTTCAGAAAAGGGTTGGCATGGTAATTTTGGGTTAGGGGTTAGGCCTACCATTTTACTATTTTTAGCACTCCCGGGTACATTTCTGTAAAATAGTTGGTATTTTCTGTCGCATGTACTAAAGGTATGGGGGGAAAATAAGATAAATATTTTAAATACTTGCTTTCAAATTCAGCCCTTAAAAATCTCACTCCTACCTCAAATGGCCGTTAGGAAGAACTTTTGATATTTTCAGCAAAATCCAAAGTCAAAATCTTGTCCAAAACCGGAGAAATCCCCGCCGATTTGTTTCGCGATCGCGTGTTGTTTACAAACTGCCGATGTCTTAGACTAAAATCGGCCAATATAATTTTTGTCCACGAAGAAACTCGGGATCGCAAGGGCACATCGATCTTTACGATCGCGCACACAGAAAATCGGAACTTTTCCGTGTACGCCATAGGGACCGAATTTTTGAGGACAAAACTCTTTTGGGGAGATGTCAGCGCCCGCGGCGACCAGGAAATGTACACAATGACTCCGATAGCTCGTTTCGCGAGAATCAACAGTAAATTGCGGATTTCATTTTTGTAAATATCTTTTCCAACATTGGTGAGTTGAATTTATTGTATTTCTTGGATATTTTGGGGTCGGTTTTTGAAAATTAAATGCCGATTTTGAGTGAATATTGGTGACTTTTGTGCAGTGGTGTTTTAAAAAGATGAGGTGTATGACTGCCTACATTATACACACGAAGTATAGGAATGTACCTATGAGTGATTTTTAGCTGGTTCTTTGATCGATGTTTGTTTTTTTTCCATGTTGAGTGATGTTACCATGGCATGCCAAAACTGTTAATTATTGTTACCATCAGAGATGCCAAGTTTCTCAACCAGCTGGGAGTGAGACCCTGCGAGGGAGCGAATCGACGGAGTGGGGGAGGGTGTGGGAGGGGGGCAGTCCCCCCTCCCATGGTAGGGAAATTTCTTATTTTGGGATATGAAAATGTGTGATTTGGGCTATAATGCAACTTTATATTAATTAACTTGATTATAACAATAAGAGAATTTTGCATCATTGAAAAGAAAAGGTCCAGGCTGGAGAAGTCTGTGTGAGATTGCCATTGATTGCACGAGATACTATAGGAATAACGCATGACGCGGAGTTGTTTAGCGACTATGCAGTGCACTCGAGGTTTCTTCTGAGCATGTGCAGTGTGCATGCGAAGAAGAAACCGAGAGTGCACTGCATAGTCGCTAAACAACGACGGGAAAATGCGTTATTCCTTTTATAAGATGGCTAAGTAATTTCTAACGCGAGCCCAATATACTCTGGACGAGACAGAAATATAGAAGATTTACATTTAGAATACAAGCAAAATAACAATGAACATTTTGAAATTAATATTCCGCTTACCGTAGAAAAATTGGCTCCGGACTCTTCTCCGAGACTATTCGAGCCTTCGCTGAATATGCATATGATAATGCAAATCCATAGAGTCTACTCTTCATTCTTTTCTAACCATGACAATTCCGAAAAGTCACCCTCGTTTTTTTGATCTGCAAATGCCATTTATATATCTCTAGAGTCAAAGAAGAAAATTTCATTACAGTTCTCAAAACTTTTTTGTGATCAGTCCAACTTCGCAGACGCACTGCGACGACAGAGTGACAACCGTCAGTACAAATTTAACGATGAACAGTCGAGATTACCCTTGTCTTGACAGGATTCTCGATATATCACTATCACTGGTTTAAAAAACATACAGTGCTCAGAAATTACCTCGTTATATGAGGAATTTTGTTGTATTAGGTCTCTTTTTACCGAGTTTCCACTGTAAAGTCGTTCGTACGGTTCCCGACGATATCGGATAATTTGTGACGTAAGTTCAATTTCTTTTTCAACATGGTCTGGTGTACCAGGGTGGCAGTAGAAATAGATTTTGTGTGTTGTGTGAGCTACATGTGTATTGCCGTGGATGCGAGTCGGATTAATATGTTAAAACAATATTAATTCTCCTTTTGTTTTACCAGTAACGTGCATGACTGAAAATTATATTTGAATATGACATTTTAATGAAATAATTTTTAACCTAAACAAGATATTGTTATCAAAACTTTATTTTTCATGGCTGTCATGGACCATAAACTATTGACTAGATCAAAATCTCGACATTGAATCAGTGCGCATGGGTCAAAATCATGCGGATAGTCGATTTGGGTGCACAAAAAGTGCACGGCGTGCAGGGATAATCATTTTTCGAGAATGGTCACGTGGTACACTTTGACCAATCAGCCAGCTGGAAATTACTTAGCCATCTTATAAAACTGTTTTTATTCAGTCTGTGAATCAAAGAAAAGAGCAAACAAGCATCCTCAGTTTCATGATCATAAAATTGTTGTAGTCAATTACTATTAGGATGGGGGGTTGTATTTCCGGACACTTAACAAAAATTAGCCTGTCAATTTTGCCGTCAGATTTTTATGTATCAAGTAACACTAAAACCAGTGAATATTGGCAATTCACACGATTTTCAACCTATCCTGTGAAAGATTTGTGACAATTTGCATGAAAAGTTGTTCGATTTACTGTTTAAAAATGACCTGTCCGGATTAACAACCTGACAACGTCTGGGTATACTAAGGTTTGAATAAAACCATTCAATCTGATTTATAAACCACATGTGTACACATTATTATATGCATGCTTGTAGATCTGTTGCATATAAATATTTTGTCTTATTAAAAATTGAGTGATTACTGCCTAATCTTACCCCAAGAGAACAGAAAATCCGTAACTCTTATTAGGTGGTCTGTCATTTATGACAGACCTCCTTTTAATTTTGTCAAGATTTTCTTTATTATTTTTATTATTTCTTCTTTTTATTACAAATTTTTGTTCCCACCAAATCTCAAAATCGGTCAGGTCACTATCATCGAGTTTCATGTCATGTATGAGGTCAATCATGGACATGGTCAACTAAGCTTTTGAAGGTCATCAGGTCATCGTGACGTCATCAAGACGCCATTTTGTAAATTTACAAGATCGATTATATCTTCATAATCGATCATCAAAAATCAACTATTTTTACATCACATAAACTTCACATGACGGGTCATCAAGTCATGTCCTCACAGGTCATCTAGAGGTCAGCACGTGTGCGTACGCGCGCGTCAAAATTTAAAAATGCTCAAAATCACGTAGGATCAAGTCTGCACACGTTTCAGGTCATTTTGAGCATTTCAAAAATGTCCGTGCGTAAGCGTCCGCGCGCGCGTTTTACGCGCGCGCAAGTCGTAAATAACGTTAAAACGCTGTTTTTTTTATTGATTTGCAATCCTGACACTTTTCTTCATCATTTCCATCAACTTGGAATCAATTTCAATCAATAATAAAGTCGTACGGGCGCGTCAAAGTTCAAAATCGATGCGCGCATCTATGGCGAAAATAACGTGAAAACGTTCAAAAACATGCCTCTACAAAATTATCTCTAGCTCTTTAAATAGTGCATAAACACCCAATTTTTTTTTATCATCAGGTAGGGTAGGAATCATAGATTTCATTTCATGTATCATTTCACCCTTATAAATATTATGACGTCATCAAAATGGCGCCAGAAGTCAAAATTTCCAATTTTCATGTTTTGACGTCATCACATTTATGCAAATTTGGCTCTAGATTCGTAATTATTTGTCGTTTTTCGCCCAGATTTTGTTATGTCATAGCTGACACAATTCTCTACAAGATCAATCATCACGGTTTTTCATTTTGATGACGTCATCATAGTGAAATTTTCAATTAAAGATGCCATGTCAGAATTTTCCCTATTTGCGTGTTATGTCTATGGAAGAAGATTTTTTTTCGAATCATGAATCTACATGACATTGTTCTCTGAGCTGTATCTCAGTTGTTTTTGGTCTATTTTCTTCCAGATTTTAGTATGTTATAGCTGAGACTATAAGCTTTTATAAGAGTGGTCTCCAATTTTTGATCAGATGTCGGGATCATGCCCAATTTTTCACTACAAAATGGAATTTCAGAATCCCGTTTTTCGTTTACGTGTTATCTCTATGGGAAATGTTTTGGTATATTGGTCAAAGCACTTGCCTCTCATTCCGGTAACCCAGGTTCGATCCCCGGTGGGTCCATTAATTTTTTTTTTTTTTTTTTTTGCTTCTTTTTGCCTTTCATTTTACCATCTTATTCGACTATTATAACATAAGCAATCACAAACAAAGTAATAAAATGTCTTATTTTGCATGTTATGTCTATTAGAAAGTAGTGTGCAGTAGTTTATGTATAACCCTATGGAAAATCTGATTCCCTGAAGTGTATTAAAGCTATCCTGCAATGTCATTAGTCCAATTTGATATCACAATTTCTCAAAATGATAATGATGTTGATGATAATCATGATGATGATCATGATTATCATCAACATCATTATCATCATCACTGTCACGATATTCATGATGATGACTATCCTCAACATCATTATCATCATCACTGTCATGATATTCATGATGATGCTGATGATTATCATCAACTTCATTATCATCACTGTCATGATGATATTCATGATGATGATGATGATGATGATGATTATCAACATCATTATCATCAGCACTGTCATGATGATATAATGATCATCATCATGATTATCTTCAACATCATTATCATCATCACTGTCATGATGATATTCATGATGATGATGATATAATATCATCACCGTCATGATCATCATTGCTATTATTATTGTCATCACCATCATTATATCACCTTCATCATGATAATCATCACCATTATCATGATTGTTATCTTGCACAAATATTATCACATCTTCCAATGACCGTTCCACACATTTTCTACATTCCTGTCCTCAAGAAGCATCTCCATGCGTGGCATTCCTGACTTCCTATCTTCAGTTTAGTATTTCCCCATTATTATGATCATCCTGATTACAATGATGATCATACCAATTGAAAGACAGACCACCTAATTCGTCCTCATGACGAATTAAATTCTAGTTCTTTAATTGGAGCTGTGAGCTTTTTTATAGTTCCAGGTGGATGTTTTGGCTTTTTTAAGAACTACCTTTGGGGGATCAAAGGTGTGTGCTGGTTCAAAACAAACCGAAATCGATGCGTCTTGTCTATTTTTTTTTCCTTGCCGCGCCGGACAGCGTGAGAAAATGAGTCATGGGCGGGTGGGCTTGACATGAGGCACTGGGGCGTGAGACTTGGTAGGTCTGGGCCATTGATAGCAGACTTTATACCATTAATGGTAAGTTTTATGCAACGGGGCCCTGCAGTATCGTGACTATAGCGGGATATTATCATGATTATTGCGCAATCGCTTTTAAGTATTACCGTAATCGACGATGGAGGCTATATTCCCCAGCAGCCCTTTAAAAAGGGATAGTTGTCCAAATACAGTTAAATAAAAAAGTTAACACCCTTCTCCTTGTGGCTCTCATGGAGCAAATTGTTTTCTCTGGTGGTTACCGGTATTGAAAGCAAGGAAATAATGATAAGTCCTGCCTCCCCCCCCCCCACCCGAAAAAAAAAAATCAAATAGATCTATAGATAACGGTTAGATTTGTACTTTTTTCGTCTTGTTTTTAATTCATTACAGCTGATCTAGAGATGAAGTGATTTCCAAATTCCAACTTGACGTAAGAGCAGTTTTGGATAATCCACAAGAAGAAACTGCAGCCAAGATCAACATGGCAAGCAAGGGATACGCAAGATTCATTGATGATGATGAAGATGGGGGAGACAGCGCTATAGAAACACCAACATCCCCGGCTGTCCTGCAAGAAAGTCATACAGAGGAAAACCCTGCAGTAACAGCAGCCAAACAACATGATTTCGATCTACAGAAGCTGGACCTCAACCTTAATGAGAGCAATACACAAGAAGGAAATCACCCCGACGCAACTAGGGACAACGGGCAAAGAGTGGGTGGGAGAGGTCCAGGTGATGGAGGAGATAGAGGCAACGATGACTCGGCAACTGAAACAAGTGAGTTATATGGTAGGAGGGAGGTGGGGGGGGGAGCTCTTTTCCTGTTTTCTGTGCAAAAAAAAACAGTATTGAAAAATGCTTTTAAAAGAGGTTATTATAAAACTGCAGAATGCTATTCTCTTTAATTCCAGAGCATTTTCGGAACATTCTTGAGAATATGATTTATTGATTTTGAGAATTTTCCAGTATCATCAATGAATTCTTTGTGTCATGACGGAATATGATCACTCAATTGTGAATATTTCATGGATGAAATTATATGAAAACTCAAAATCAATAGAAAAGTTCTCTGGTTGTGTTGATAAATCCCCCAAATATTGACAAATGATAATTCCCAAATGAGAATAGTGTTTTAAAAGGGGAAAGCATATATCCACCCGTACAGATGATCCTAACCTGTGTTGTTCTCTTCTAATTTTCACAGGTTAATTGAAGAAAAACGATTATGCATTTGTTTTCAGACTTGAACTAGATGCACCAAGACAAGCTTATATTTCCACAAATCCATGATTTTGACTAACATTGTGTATTATCTTTACATACAATTTTACGAAGATTTAGTGTTTTTTGCTCTCTAGGATCCTCTCGCTGGACATATGCTGCCTTCTACCAATGGATAAGGAGTAATGCTGTGATGCTCTATATCAGTCAGCTGTTATCTGCTTGGGTAAGCAACAAAAACAGGGGAAGTCTGGGTACGAAGTCAGAACCTATGGTAAAAGGGGAATATATTCACCAAAATGTTATTAATCTCTATGTTTGGGTTATACTGGGATCCTACATCAAATATATCAGCTTCAAATTTTTATTCTGTAAAGACTATTCCAAGTTTAGGTATGAAAATTGTTGCCTTCTTGACACACATCAAATTTGTTGAGCATGGAAGTTGACTTCAGTGTCAGCTTTTAACATTATTTCCCCTAATGCTTTGTGTCTTTTTACAATACGTACTGTACTCTAGAACTATTTTCTAGGCAATTGGATCCCCTTTATTCAAAACATGTACTTTGCCCTTAATACTAGAATCCCAAAGGATTGGGAAACTATTGTGCTCTAGTTGTATCTTTATTGTATAGAAATATCTGTAGGTATCTTTCACTGTATACAGGAAGTAGAGGCCCAATAGCTGTGCTGATTGAGTTCCCTTTCCTCTCCAGGGCAGGCCTACTGGAGATTGCTGAATGATTTATTTTTATAATAGAGTAGAGAAATATAGGGGTTGGGAAAGGGAGAAAAAACTATAACACTAAGATTTTGTTCTCTCATTGTATAGTCAGTTCATTAGTGCTGCGTTGTGGGAAACATCTTTCACCCCTTTTTTGCCACAGAGTTTATTGTAAATGAACTTTCATGCATTTGCCAAAGTTTGAATCAGTTGAAACATTCTTTGAGTAACCTTTGGATTGGACTTGCTTAAAAAACATCACATGGGCATGATATTCAGAATGTACCTAGTTTTGTTTCAGGACAAAATATCAACATTAGGGCCATTGAAGTGAAACTGTCGGTCACACACGTGCCGGGAAATCAGATTACATTTTATTGATTATTTTATAATACCAGTTTCTTACATGAAAAAGATTTCCTTTCTTTGACAAGAAAAAGTAATTTCTCAACCATAATGTTTTAACAGAGACATTTAAAGACAACCTCGTTTGACGTGACCGACGCAACTCTAAAAGAACAGAATGTTCACTAATTTATGGAAAATTACTTTCAAACTGTGTAAAGATATCCCACCATACAGCACTGAAAAGCGAAACTTCCATTCCAACTAAAATACGAGAATAGTAGGTTTCAATACCAACAAGTAAGATCCTTCTTCATGCAAGGTCACACACGTGACCGACCTAATGTTGACATCTGAAAGAAAATGATGTACTCTCATTTAAAATATTTACCCTTCACCTGATGGGGTAAGATTGTTATTCAAATATCCAAAATAAGAGACTTCTACTACAAGAAAAATACTAGAAAATTGAGTTTAAATTGAACTGTTTTTCAGGATTTTCGTCACACATGGCCCAATAATCTAAGCCAAAGCATCAAGATCATCACCGATATTCTTTTTACCAGCAACAAGCCTTACTTTGACACTCCTGAAGAAAAGGTGCACATGTACCTGGGATAACATAAAGCTTGTTAGTCAAGCACAGAGGAAAGTGACTTTTATTCAGTCATCAAGGTGTATTAATAATACCTGTCACACTGTCAACCTCACTCCAAACCGAACCGATTCTTGGCCATTAGGGGTAATGTCATTCTTTGTTGTCAGTCAGGGCCCTGTTTCATAAAACTTGTTATCAATAACAAGTTACGATAGTTGTTATAAGCTACTGAAATCCTTGCATCTGATTGGCTGAGAGCAAATTTGTCATAGAAATGTGGCAGTTGTTACTGATAGTTTTATGAAACGGGGGCCCTGGGGGCAATTCATCAAGTGTCTTGTCACTGATTTTTACTGACAAATTTGCTCTCAGCCAAGCAGATGCAAGGATTTTAGTAGCTTATAACAGTTATTGCAGCTTGTCATTGATGACAAGTTTTATGAAACAGGGCCCTGGTGTTGATCTCATTGGTGTGACTGGGGTATAACATGACTTGTTGATGAAAGGTATCCTATCATATCTCCATGTCAGGGTGATCGTATGTGGAGCTTCACGGTAGCTCTGTATCTGGTTGAGATCGAAGAACAGTCTCTCCGACTGACGGCTATCTACGGACTCTGTATCTCCGGCTCTTCCCTCATCTTTGGTGCGGCCATTGGAAAATGGGTTGATAAGACACCCAGATTAAGAGGTAAGATAGATCTGTTGTTGACTCTTCCAGGACAGGAATTTTCCAAGGTCAGAATTGATCAGCTTTCCTATATTAGATTGGCAACATTTGTATTTTGCTGCTGCATCTAATTAAAAATTCATGCATCAGAAAAGAATGTGGACAGGAACTATGTTGCAGCTGAAATGTTAGGGCCAAACATTTGTCTGTAGTCCCATATACACATTTCTGTGTGCAGTGCATGTGACTCTCAGTATGATCGAGTCAATTTCTTATCATTTTAGTGATTCCAAAACATTACAGCATACAACAATTATTATGTGCTATATAATCAACCTTTCCCAATTGCTTTGAGACAGTTTCTTTGACAATGAAATCTCATGACCTGGGGAGCGTTTCATCAAGCGTTTTGTCAGTGATTTTTACTGACAAATTTGCTCTCAGCCAATCAGATGCAAGGATTTCAGTAGCTTATAACAGTTGTCGGTAAAAATCACTGACAAAACGCTTGATGAAACGCTCCCCAGAACTCAACTCAAGGTGGGAACTCCACCTTCACATCAAGTTGGTTTTTAAAGAAGCAGAAATATCGAAGAAACAAATCGATGAACATTTGAGAAAAATCCGAAATAAGAAATAAGAAAGTTATGAATTTTTGATGTTGTGATCAATCAAACATAAATTGGCAATTCTGACGTATCCCTCTCCCATTTGCCCTACAAAAACACTCATAAATTTCCATTTTCTCTAAAGAAAGTATATAATCATACATGTACCCTAGATATAATCATTGCAATTATGTTTTTGCACACAACCTATATGAAACAAATCTATTCCTTTATCAATAACTGAAAAAATGACAAGTTATTACATTTTCTGTACAGAGCAAATGGGAGAGGAGCTTGCAAGATACGTCATGGAGTTGCCAATTTGTGTTTGATTGATTACAACTTCTAAAATGCATAACTTTCTATTTCTTAAGAGATTTTGCTCAAACTTTCACAAATCTGGTTCTCATATTTTTATGCTTTTATTTAAATCAACTTAATACCAGGGTAGACTTCCCCTGTAAGACAGACATCCTGCAATTTTCGGTTGGTGGTCTCTACATCGTCATCATCACCATCATTATTATTACCGCTATTATTGTTCCTAACAGCTGCTAGAACATCCCTGATCATCCAAAACAGCTGTGTCCTGGTCAACGCCTGTCTCTTGTGTACAGTACTCACCCTTAAGACAGACATCCTGCGAGTTTGGGACGGTGGTCTCTATATCATCTGTCAACTGATCATCATCCTGCTTGGTACCCTGGCATCACTGGCCAGCCTGGCTGAGAAGATCTGCATCCAGAAGGATTGGGTGGTTGTAGTGGCTGGTGGCGACAAAGACGTCCTTTCTGGTGAGTTTGTTCAACCCCTTCTGGGGCCTGGGCTTCCATGTTTTTGCACGAATGACGATTGTCATGAGTGAGTTTTCGAGATTAAAATTTTGACTAAATATTCTTTGTTTCATTGATAATTGGGGAATAAGATATCTTCCTAGGATACAGTTAACCGTTTCTGTTTCTGGAAATAAAAAGTAGACCTCCTTATTAGTCACATTGTTCCAAACCTAAATTCTTGAGCAGGATTTGCTGCTCACGACACAGAAGGATTTAAGGCATTGGCACACCTTACAACCCAGACTATGATTAGATTCTCAAAGAAATTGCAATAGGATTTGAAATGGAATTTCAAAAAATGTAATTTGATACGACTGAGGTCTTGGATGTACATATGAATACTAATGTCAGCATTGTACAGTATTGTGAGCCATATATAGTTTGGGTAAGCCTCCCCAACTCTTGTTTGATTTTTAGAATTTAATATGATGATTTGCAAAATAGTAACAATTCTAAGCTAATGTGGATTTTGCTTATTTTTCAAGGGGAATATCAAACATGTGAGAAGCAACAAACATTTCATATCCCTGGCCAGGGTGTAAATTCTAACGTGCAACCGACAGAAATAAAACAGATGGATAGCCGTTTGTTTGCGATCTGTTGGAACCTGTGAGAGTAGATGTGCAGAAGGCCATAGGCAAGGCCAGATCTTAGCGACAGCCTCAATTTGGCATTACTTTCACACATTAACACTAAAATTCACTGTATATTATTAACAGAACATTAAACAAAGCTCACACATTATCTTCTGATATAAGTACAATGTGAGACCATATGCAAATGTTTTATTCCAATTTTCTTTTTGCTAATAATAATAATGATGATGATGATAGCGGTTTCTTATCAAGCGCTTTACCAGAAATAACTGCCCAAAGCGCTTACATGTACATTATTATGACTGAATATTATCTTTTATTTTAGTACTGAATGCAAACATGCGTCGTATCGACCTGGTCAGTAACATCCTGGCTCCCATCGCTGTTGGTGCCATCATGACTGCATCTATGCTAATTGGTGGTATCTTTGTAGCGGCATGGAATGGCGTTTCCATGGTGATTGAGTACTGGAATCTTTGGAGGGTCTACAAAAATGTGCCTGCATTGGCTTTCAAAGGAGGTGTTGGATTTACAGGTATTTTGTTATTTGTTTATTCTTTTTTCAATTTTGAGCTTGAAAACTTCTCTGGAATTCTCTGATGTTTGCTTGTGGGTTTGCTACTTTATCATTTCATATCTCATACATATGTGATTATTTTAGAGAAATCAATACTGTGTAAAAGACATTTGAGAGTATTGTTTTCCTTCATATTTGGTCTGACCCAAGAATAATAGTAGGTTGACTAAATACAGTTTTTATGTATACTAGAATATTTGCAGTAGTTGGACAAGTGGGTAATGTATTGAACAATCACATTGGACTTGGGGGAGACATCAGATCAGCTTATGAGTCATGACGAGTCCTAATGCTCTCTCACAACTGTCAGTCGCGACAAAAAGTGACAACAGTTTTACACCCCGTTTTCGCCCTTGTATACTTTCATGTTGACATGCTCGTGAACTGGCAGAAAATAATAGGCAGACTTGGCATGTGTAGGGTGTGGATTCTAATAGTAACTGAGTAAAAAGATGGAAAAAAAATCCATTGTAGTTATACACCTAATTTGTTTGCGATCAAACAAACCATCAAATCAATTTCTCTTATTCAATGTTTGTGCACAAAGGGGGAGACAAATTTATATTTGTTTATATTTTGTATTTTGACCAAGGAAATGCCAGCATTTAAATGTTTCCTTTGAGAAGCTTCTGGCCTTTACACAGGGCTCCACACTAACATTTCTGTTCATAGGGGCTATGTAATGAAATTTTTAGGGTAAACATTGTCAAATTGTCAAATTTTAGAGGTCAAGACTTACAATTTTTGTCCGCATGTGTCCCAGGCACCTGTTAGTATGTGATTATGCGTATTATACTAACATAACTTATTTCATAGACGAACCTCATCCTGAGCAAGAGGTCACAGGTCAATTTTCTGAGCTTGGCGAGCTGGCTGTTGAAGCCGCAATTCAGAGCAATGATTCTACAAGAGATAACCATGAATCAGATGACAGGGAGAGGGAATTCGCTGAGATACCAGTTACTCCATTACCATCGGTATCAACTTCAGTATCATCATCCCAACCAGCTACACCAGTAACCATGACTACCAAGGAGGATAAAGGAGAAAGAGAATTCACAGAGATACCAGTCAATCCAACTCCACCAGCATCTACATCATCTCAGCCAGCTCCTCCAGTAACCATGGCAACAGATGAGGATGGGGGCTGCTGTGGCAGAGTGACTGCTAAGCTTAAGGTGATCTCATTTTTCAAGAACTCGTAACTTTCATATCGTTTGTCCAGCTGCTTTAAACCTTTCAAGGCCGACGGGACTTTTCAGTCCCAGATCAGACTAAGCTTGTTTGTAAAAAAATGCCATGCATTCTTCACCCCTTTCCTGTCTGATGGGACTTTTGAGTCCCTATTCAGTGATTTAATTAACACTACATTTTTTTCCACTTTTTAAAAAAATTCTGTCATATTTAGTATGAAAATAGTGCAGAAAAAAATCACAGAACATATCAGAACATTTCACCATAATTTGGGATTTAAAGGGTTAAAACTTTCACCAATATATTTCTCAATTTTTCTGCACACACACAACACTGTTTGTTAGAAAGGTTAGATTGTCCTTTAGATAATTTAACTTTCCTCTCATTTCTAACTGTGTCTCACCTTTCTATACCCTAGGAAATGTTTGAAGGTTGGAAGGTGTACAAATCCTACGTAGAGTTTTGGGCTGGTCTGGGGATGGCTTTCCTCTACATGACTGTGCTTGGGTTTGATTCCATCACCCTGGGCTATGGTTACTCCCAAGGAATGCCAGAGTATGCCATGGGAATCCTCCAGGCACTTGGATCCATTACAGGTGAGATGATGTCTTATCTGAAAATAGCTGATGTTTGTATAGCTTGTCTTTCATATTTGTGCTGTTTTCCAATTCTTCAGGAGAAGGATGAATAATGTGTATACATGACTCAAACTTCATTTTCTTTATCAGCGTAGTCGTTTTTATTTATTATATTATTTTTCTTCTCTTTATGCTTTTCATTGTTTTCTTGTTCTTTATCTTCTCAATTTTCTCAATTTTGTTATTCTTCTCCTCCTTCTTTTTCTTCTTCTCCTTCCTTATTCTCCACCTCCATCTCCTCCTCTTTCTTCTTCTCTGTTTTCTTTGTCTCTTCCTTTTTTCTTTCTTCTCCTTCTCCTCAACATCCTCCTTCTTTTGTTTTCTCATCTTTCTTCTTTCTCTTCTCCTTGTTTCTCTTCTTCTTCTTCTTGGTCTTTTTCATATTCCTTTTTTTCCTTTTTGTGTTTATTGTCTTCTTCATTTTCTAATTTATTTGTCTTTACCTCTTCTTATTTTTCGTCATCTCCTAATGATTTTTATTATCCATTATTGTTATTATCTATTTTTTACAGGTATCCTTGGGACAATGCTTTACCCAGTCATGAGAAGAAGAATAGGACTGGAGAGGGCTGGACTATACTCTCTTTTGATTCAGATCACCTTCTTGATGCTATGTATAGGGTCTCTATGGGCCCCAGGAAGTCCGTTCATCTTTGATTATGGGAATAGCACTGTTGGTAAGTGAAAGTCATCTACTGTATGTGAACTGTACTCTCTTTTGATTGAGATCACCTTCGTGATGATATGTATAGGATCTTTATGGGCCCCAGAAGTCCTTTTATCTATGATTAAGGGTATGTATAAATCATCTTTTGAACTCAAGAATACCTTAACTCTATTTGCCTACTGCTGTGGTAGTAACTCGCAGGGTGTACAAATGTTTTGCTCCATTCGCCTGGTGAGTAACCATATGTGACTGAAATTACCCTCATTTCAGAGCGATTCCTTTTTCTTTTTTATCTAATATTTTGTCTGGTGAAGAAAATGATTTTGAAGCAAGTGTTGTATTGATTCAAGTGACTTGTTTGGCAAGTGAAAAATAATATTTGTACCAGCCCCTCCCCCTAATATATATAGAGCCATAGTACACTCATGAGATTACCCTCATAGCAGTAAGTTTGACATACCCCCTCAAGGCAGTCTGTTGTACAACCTCAAACTTTCCTGACTTGATCCTTTTGCACATTGCAAAAATGGCATTAAACATTCAGACTTAGTCTCATGACCTACATTTTTATTGTTGAACCTTAGAATTTTTAAAGTCAAATCGGCTCTAGCTCTAAGTCTCCAAAGATAGGGGAACAGAAACTCTATAACAAAAATCATACAAATTCAGTGAACCTTTGATACCTTATTGGGTTTTTCCCACCTATAATTTCTACTATCCTTGCATTCTTGGCAAATGCTTTTTGTTATATCCTTTTTATGCATCTCCCCTAAGTTTTAATCGATCTGATAGATTCTTTTTTTGAATGCCACAAGCTGTTCTTGATTCTGTATCTATCTGAATTGTATTGTACGTTTCCAACAACCAATGAGAAGAGCCTTTTATACAGGGATTAATATTTCAATTGGGCAGTCCCCAGGCATTTGCTGTTGTTTATGTCTTGTTCTGTTCCAACATCGTCAAAGTATTGTTATTGTCAATACTAGCATGTTACGTTCCTGGAAAGTAAATGAACTGCCGAAAATGAGATAAATAGCTAAATGAATAAATATATAAACAAATAAGCAAATAAACACAAACAAAGAAACAAACAGATAAATAGATCAATTCTTTTTCTTTCAGATGCAAGTCAGAACAGTTCTCCACCTCTCACCATGACGACCCCTCTTCCTCCGGTGGGAGCCATGGCTACACCTACTGCCGGTGTGAGTACAACTGAAGCACCAGACGTATCAAGGGTACAGTGTAAATACACAGGCACTGATGAGCAACAGTCATCTCTAATGTCTGCTTTGATAATGTTTACAGGGATCGTGTTATCAAGAATAGGTCAGTGGATGATATGACTCATGTACTTCTAGTCGAGAGAGATGCTACTCTCACTGGAAGTCACTCCAGGGCCCTGTTTCATAAAACTTGTTATCAATAACTGATATAAGCTACTGAAATCCTTGCATCTGATTGGCTGAGAGCAAATAGTTATAGAAATTTGGCAGTTTTTATTGAGAACAATTTTAATGAAACGGGGCCCTTATTCTTTGTTATTATCTACGATGGTAATATACTTCATGATATGCATGTACCAGTTGCTGCTTTGAGGAAGAAAAGAGCCTACCACTTTCAACATTTAATGGTAATTCATCCCTTTTGCAGCCCTAAATTTTGAAGTTCTGTGAGTATGCAATAAGTTACAAAAGAATTATAATTGGAAAACTTGTGCAGATGTGAAAAGGATTATAATTTGCTTTTAAATAAGTATTAACAACACTTTGATAACGCTATTTTTTTTTAACTGGAAAATTTTTTTTTGACCAGTACTAGTGCATGTACTTGCGTTGATTTCTGAATAGCTCCCTCTGCGACAAAAGGAGGATTTTCATTTCTTACAAAGGAATTATAGAACTTAATTGTGACCTTGAAATTTCATAGGCAGTATCTACAGGATGTCAACTATAAAACCTGTGCAAAGATTCACAGAATTTTGTGTAAGTCTGCAAAAGATATGAAGTACCTTTAACATTTAAATTATCGGGCATAATTGAGAGGCAAGATTGTTTGCCCATAGCACATATAGGGTGATGGATGACATGCATCATATCCAAATGAACAAAATTCCATATTTTTACCCTAAAGCCATTGCTCAGGTAGTTCAGTATGTCAAACATTAATTGTGTAATGTCAGAAAGATTCTTCATGCACTTTCCAAAAATTATGCATTAATTTGTTTGTCAGTATTTCTCTCTCATTTTCTTATTATTGAGCAGATTTATTTTTGCTCATAGCTTCTCAGAACTAAAATGTTGAATTGGTAACGTGTGAGTGAACAGAATCCATCTTCACCTTATTCTAAAAACCATTCCTTCTGTATTCATTTGCTATCTAGGATTGTGGTCTTACGACCTCGTTGTGACCCAGCTCATACAAGAAAACATCGTGGAATTGGAGAGGGGTGTCTTCAACGGTGTACAGAGGGCGCTAGAGTGCTCTTTTGACATGCTTCACTTCATCCTGATCATTGCTCTTCCATGCCCAGAGACATACGGCTATCTGGTCATCACATCGGTCGTGTTTATCATTATCGGTGCATGCTGCTATATGGTGTATTCCTACAAGAGGAGGGGACATTTGGTGCATATTGAAAAGCTCACGCCTTGTTTGAAGAACGGCCATGTATAGCAAAGTTCTATATTCATTTATGACATTTATACTCTTAACATTCGAAAAAGCGTGTTCATGCATCATGATAATCTGCTCTTGAATCTTGCATATCATGATATAACATGAAATTATCACTCCGGCTTTAGCACCAGCAACCATCATCAGCACACAGTGCATTTCCGGGAATAGCCCTACCAGGTACCGACTTACTACGCCTGGGTCATGTGTGGCAAATTTATATTAATGTCTTTCCAAAGGACGTTAGTGAAGCGCCACGGACCTTGGACCTTGTGACCTGCAGTCTGGTTACTTATTCACTAGACCACAACACCTCTATCTTTGCCGACTGTGCATACCTTTTAACTGCTGCTGGTGTCGCAAGCTGGTGAAGTGCGGGTACGCCTCTTTTTGAAAATCAAGGGGAACTTGGGATGGTCAGAGATATGAAAGCTTTATATCTGTGCATAGGTATAAACATTTTGAACAGTTTGATTGTACTAGTGGCTACAATGTAAATACACTCAGGATCATCTTGTAAACATGCAAAGTGCCTAAATATAGCATTATTTTTGTCTTTCCAATTGAGAAACATTTGCTGCATCTAATTTTGTATTCATGTGTTTAATTTCTAATGGACGAGTAAATGTATAATGAAGTGTACACTCGAGATCATGATAATGCTTGGGGATATCTACTAAGGTGGAAGGTATATATACATCTATAACTAGAACTCCGATACACTCTTCACATTTATAGTCATATGCAAGGAGAAGTATTACTAATCATTTAATACCCTAATTAAGTGTTCCATTCACCTTATGCTATCTTGTGCATCACCGCCGTAGAGTACCACAACCAGAATGAACTTGATTCTGGGAAAATTTTGTCATCTTGGTGTAAGGAGGGGATAATATATCAGCCAGCTAAATATTCTAATTCATTTTGTTACTTCAAAAGCTTTACATGACCTACAAAATGAATCTTGTATCGATCTAGGTTTGGAGAAAGAAAAAAACTAAGTGACTTTTAATAGCAATATTTGCCGATTTCCTCACTTGGAAAAAAAGAAGATAATCATTCCATTAATTAGCAATTCACTTGCGTTCGCACCAGTAGTACAATAAATGGCAATAGCTTTTTTAATGAAGCCATTGCATGCAATATTGAAGATGTTTAAAGGTGTTATCGTGCCATAAAAAGGCTATGAAAAGTTTCCCATTTCTTACAGTTCTGTAGAATTGGTGGCTGTACACATAACATGTAATGTGTATTCAAAGAGACTGCGTTATTATCCAGTGCATCCCAGAAAAAACGATACCCTAAAACAAAAAGTTATTGTGACGACACTATGTGCTCTATGACAATAATTATGTATTATCCATAAACTAGAAGTATTATGCTTTTAAATGATACCTGGATGGCATGCATCCTTACATGCTTTACCGAGCAGCAGCATTTTGAAAATGAGATGTAAAAACTTGGTTGTGCCGGATTTTGCTAAAATTGTGAATTGTGAAATTGTGAAATTGTGGATCACATGCGAACATGACCTAAATGCCACATGACAAGACTGTTTTCATCTGTTTCTTTCAATAATGAGGGTAAGGATAATGCCCTCATCATAAAAAAGAGGATGGTCAATGTATTTCCGATGTTGGGGGTAAAGAAGGGGCATGTTTTGTATTGAAATGGTACCTCCAATCGAAATGAAAAGCAATTTTTTGCATTTTTCTCAACTTAAAACTTTTTGTAAGAAGAAAGCGGACAGGAAGGTGATATTTTCTATAAAAGTAAAGAAAGGGACACTATCAATTGTAATCAAATGGAAATACAAGGTAGAAAGGGCACATGAGGCAGAAAAAATATCAAGATTATGGCAATTTCCCACCTCAGGAAGGGTACTTTTTTTCTTTTAAGAGATATTTATTTATATTGGAAATTTGGGGGTGTAGGCCTCTACCGCCACTGGAAAAAGGTATTGACCCATGTTTTCTGAATTTCTGATTGAATGTATGCCATCACACAAGGGAATTTCACGTATATCGTACCTCTTAAAGCTGGTCCTTCCCTTTTAGTCATTTTCGCATGTGATACTAACTTTTTCACGATTTTACCCAAATCCGGCTCAACTTATATTTTACATGTCATTTTCAAAATGCTGCTGCTTGGTAAAGCATGTACGGATGGATGCCATCGGGGTATCATTTACAAACATACTACTTATTTTTTATGGAAAATAGATAATTATTGTCATAGAGCACATAGTGTGTTCACAATAACCCTTTGTTTTACGGTATCATTTCTTCTGGGACGTACTGTGTAAAACAATTTTTTTTAAGGCAGCTGTAATACATGTTCATGTACAAGTTCATTTATGTTTATTTTATTCAATGATTACATTTATCAAAGCTTTCTGTCAGGGGTACACTAACATTTTATTTATAATCCTATTTCATTGATATCTTCTCTATGTAGCATCCTAATAAGGTGTGAATTACAAGTAAAATTAATGGTGCAATAAATTTATTATGTTATACTTCTCTGTGTTGAATTGATTTGTGTAATAAATCCATTTAAGAGACATTGATATGGTATTGAAAAGGGCTATTAACCAACCTGTCCAAATATTGCACATGTATTTGTGCAGAAATGTGAAAATAGAATGATTGCTTTCTTTTGATCAACAAAGAGTGGAGTGCGGTGCAGTTATGATATTGTTAAGGCTTTGAATATAATTGTGCAATTAAAATATATATGCAAGTCTAATGTCATATTTGAGAGTATTCTTTCCCATTTATTGCAAGAACTTCTTGCAGAAAAAAACTGAGGAACGTATTAGTGAGAGTTTTTAAGAATAAGAAGTTTATAAAGTGGAGATGATTATGATATAGCGAATCTCCCATTATCACTTTGGCCAAGATATTTGATGGCATTCAAGGAAAACTCATTTTAGTAGTGATCTTGATTTTTGAAAATTCTTTTTCATCCTCTCTGAGATTTTCCTCAGCTTTTTGCCATTTTGATAATTTGATTAAAGGCCAAGTCCACCCTAACAAAAAGTTGATTTGAATAAATAGAGAAGAATCCAACAAGCATATCACTGAAAATTTCATCAAAATAGGATGTAAAATAAGAAAGTTATGTAAACAAATCTTTAGGCATTTTACTCCCAGTGTTAAAGATCGTATGCTCGATCTGTAATGAAAAACACAAGTCAGAAAAAATTGGAACCAGCGGGATTCGAACCTGTCATCTACTGCTTGCCGGGCAGCGACTTAACCACCAGGCTATTCTGGTTCACTGCCAAATCACGATGAAACTAGAATCAAATACCCAAGATCCTCTTCTTTCTGACTCATTAATATTCATTTTTAACGGTCCGCCGTGGACAATGGTTAGTAAACGAAGAAGCTGTTCTTAAGCTTCTTCGTTTACTAACCATTGTCCTTCATAACATGGAGTATGACATATAAATATGTCATTACTACTTTGACAGTAGCAACAAGTTTCAGAAAGAAAAAAAGTGTATTCTTATCTTGGTCACAATATGCATATCTCACTTGTTTGCCCATCAACTAGAAATGTTACCTCCCAAGTTCATCAACTTATGGCAGACTGGTGCCTTGAGCAAACAGATAAAAAATAAATTGTCCAAAGCACATTGAGAATCACCATCCCCCTTCCCCCGACCTGGTACAAGCAATAGGCTATTATGATCCTCTCTACCCCAACTGGTAAAGTTAATGATCAATTTGATGGAGTTTAAACTTAAAGAGAACAAAGGCACTTTTTGACAGAATTACAAAAGAGTAATGAAGTATCTTTCATAACATGAGAATCACTATCATATGGGTATATTCACTAAGGTGAAAAAAGTAGCAGCGTAGTATAAGAGTTATACAGTACATGTATTTCATTCATGTTGATTTTATACACTAGAGAGAACGGTATTGCTTTTTTCTAAGACCTCGTCCAGTGGAACCTCATTATAACAAACTTCTTGAGACCAAGGAAATTACCTCTTTATATTGTGAAGCGCATTGAAGTATTCACATAATGCACTATGAAATATAAATATAATATATTATTATTAGTTGTAGTAGTACATGTATATCGAAATCTTGTTATATCAGGGCTAAAAAAGAATAGAATACAAATAAATGGGACCAGCAAAATGACCTTGTTACAACAAGATTTCTTTATATCGAGGTTCCACTGTACAGGATTCTTTTGTTATTCTCTTCTTACTCCTCTATAAACAACAGTACAATGTGTCCTGATGAAATCACCATTGAGGATTGGAAGACATATTAATGCATATCAAAACTAAACTAGAATATTATTTCAAGTCATCAGATAAAAATACAAGTTAAAATTCTTTATTCTTTTGCACATTGCATCATTCGCATGTAGAGTATATTATGCATATTTTTTGAGGAACAATATTGAGGAACAGCTGAATCACATTCAACATGATCATAGGTCATAAAGATATATTTCAATACAAAAACACACGACAATTAGCCCCAAAGCTTGAGTGTACTTCTGTATAATTGGCATCGCTTTCAATGACTTGTAAGACGGCAGCAGGTTTCTTATATACAAGGTTTAGTCCATTTGATGCTCCTATACAACCAACAGCGAACCTAGAAGAGTTCTTTCCGTTTAGGTTTCTGGTTGATTTATAAATAATAGTAATAATAAACGTCCCTATGCGCTTCCAAAGGGTTTGGATATTATTAGCCTGGCTTTAATGGTCACAGAACAATTTCAGCTTTGTTGCCCAAGGGGCATATCAAAATGCAATGTGTTGTTCATCTCATGCAATATCACCTGTGATGCAACGAATGGAGGATATACCAGGGTATCACAGGTTTCATTACACAAGATTAACAACACCGTTAGCATTGGGTGTAGCATGCACACTGTCCAAAAGTTGTCTCGGGCTGTTTATGCACTTGTCAATTGTAGTCCCGACCCCTGGGTACCCTTTCATCCAAGTTTGCCAGGGATTTTAGCATATTTTTTGCCCGGGTGGGTCGAGAATATACCGGGGTTTGTTGGTGTCGGGGGAAATTCACCCTAGCCAAAAGGCCAGGATTGGGGCGGGCAGTTTGGCCGGGATTTTGCTAGAGAGCTGAACGGGTTTTGTAGAGAAAATTCACTCTAGCCGAAAGGCCGGGTTTTTGGTGCGAGGAGATTGGCCGGGATTGAGCCGGATTTTGTCCATTTTTTAGCATTTTGATAGCAGGGCACTGTGTAAGGATTGCCAAGGGTTGCAAAGCAATGCCCACACTCCGCTATCGAGGGTCGGGACTTGCCCAGGGATTTCTACGCAAATACTGCCCAGCCTGTCAGGGACTTGGCCGGGGATTTCTATGCAAATACTGCCCGGCCTGTCGGGGACTTTGCCAGGTGTTGAACATCCTATAACCATGCAACGTGATGTAAGTCCCAGCCATCCCCGGTTACCCAGGGGTTGGGACTACAAATGATAGTGCATTAACATTGCCCATACTTGAGGCCATTTGGATTTATGCAAACCATGTACAATGCTCAAATTTGTTTTGGGGGTACAAAGCTGAACATTACTGAGACAAAATGGAATCATGAATCCACAAAAAGACTTTACAGGAAAGAACTCTTGTAGGTTCATAAAATATATACAGTGGAACCTTGTTTCAACAAAATTCTTGGGACCAAATAGTCAATACAAAGAAGTATGGCTGGTGAACTTTTCTTATCATAACAGTGTTCTTTAAAACAAGGTTCCACTGTATCTCAAATAAATCTTAATCCTATATGTACTATCAACTACCTAATCATTTTATTAATGCCTCGGACCTAAAATGTTCATGTGAACATATAAAACAGGTAAGCAGAGCCCCCAAAAAGTAGAACTAAACTCCCTAACAAGTATAATCTAAGTTTCCAGTGTGCGTAGGACCCCTCTAATCTTTTGTATAGTTCCAGTACTTCTTGTTTCGTGACGGTCAAGCTTTCGTTGTTATCGATCACAAAGTCGGCCTGTTTCTTCTTGACCTCCAGCGGCACCTGCGAGTTGATCCTTTGAAGGGCGGCGTCACGGGTTAGATCATTGCGAGCCATGAGACGATCCAGCTGAGTTGCTTCATCACTATAGAAATAAACATTTGATGATGCATAGTAAGCCCTAAAAATACTGGTTGGGGGGGGGATGATACCCCTCTCCAAAATCTTAAGATAACTTAATAAGATGACCTTTTCAAGTCTCATCCATTGTTTTACCCTAAATTTACAAAAATTAGGTATACACTACCATTACAGAGTCAGATAACCACTAGTGACCCTATGTCACGCCCCAAATCGTGAATGTATTCATGACTTGTGTGTACAAAACGAATGAAAAATCTTGAGCAGGGGTTGGGGGGGGGGGGGAATCTCCCTCCCCAAATTTTAACCTTCTAAAAAAGCCCAGCCTCTTAAGAGTACTTGAGCTTATGATAATTTTTTATTCCAAGTCTATTCATATGGCATAGGAAGATTTGCAGTGTGGCAGATAATGTTGTGCTTATCACTTTTGCTTGGAATGATACTGTACCTCTCTCATATATGTACTTACCAATAAACCACCAGAACAAACTTGATGAACCTCCTCAGAGCACTGCCATCCAGGAGGAGAGGGACATCCAAGATGACATAGTGGTGTCCTGTATCATCAAAATGAAATGAAATATTATCACGCTTTAAAGTGGAATAATCACGCTTTAAAGTGGAATAATCACGAACAAATACTTTGCTCTGTATGTTTGGGTAACATGCAGTTATACTTTACTCCAGATATCAGCTTCAAATATTACTCCTGTTGAGTGATATTACCTTTTTATGACTATAAAGGTCAAAAATGACTTCTGAGTATGCTTAATAACAATCCCCTAAACATATGTATATGTACAGAAGTAACCCTGTAACTTCTGTGCAGTCCTCAAATCATTTATCCCCTTGGCTCTTCAACACTTCACCATTTAAATGTCTCCTTTAGTTTAACAGGGGTGAATTTATGTGTTCAATAATTATGCAAATTATGTTTTTGGGGTGATCGGTCCCCTTTAGATAGGCTTTGAAATATTGACCTCAAGTGCAAAATGCATCCATGTGCACTGGGGAGATTAGACAGTACAAACCCTATTACTTGCAAAATATGCACCAATCAGTAAAAACCAGGAATAACTTTTTGAAGAAAAAAATTAACCATGAAAGTAACTTAAGTGTCTTTTCATATCATAAATGTTTGAGGTATTTGACATTCAGAAATAAAGTGAGTGAAAATCTCCAGGATTCTTATCATTTATCTGAATTTTTTCCAAGTTCAAATAATCTGCTTCTCTGATTCACTCAGAGTCACTCGGAGTACCTGGCTATCAAGTTTAGATTGCCTTGTAAAAATATGTCAACTCACCAGAGAGAAAGCTTGTCAGGACTTGCCACAGCATTGTCCGTTGTATGTAGGGATGAGTGCAGCGGTTCAGCAGCTTTCGTTTCTCAGCATCAGCAAAGATGATGGATCCGAGCTTGGCTCTATCCAGTGTCCCGTCTTCTTGAAGAACTGACTTGCCAAAGTGATGGACAATCAGCTTCAATGCCGGTTTACCAGGTTCCACAACTACATTTATGCACGAAGACATGTAGGAAATCAGTGGATTGGTTAAAGGGTGCACCTGGGGCACGTCCCCCTCCTTCCCCAGAAAAACTTCATTTTTATCCTCCCTTTCTGGGTGTTTCAACAGGGCTGTCAACCCTCCTGCATTTGGCGCGACTCTCACGCCACCACGCTCATTCTCCCGCCGTCCCACCAGTGCCTTGGCGCGAGACTCCCGCCATCACGCCCTTCCGCCAGCCGAAAAAGCCGACCCTTTTTTTTGCTTCACAGAGAATTTCACAGAAAAACGAATCTCCCTCCAAGCAGTTCCCCTAAAGTGACAGCCCTGGTTTCAATATGCTATTATTACCCCCCTCTGTATGCTTTGATTTTCTACCTTTTTATTTCTCAAATTATATTTCCAAAATCCATCTCCGGCTTTTTGAGAAAAAAATCAATAATATCAAGATCCAACATATTTCCAAGATATATTCCAGTGCATTTCTCAGATGTAGTTTTTTAAATCTCTTTTAATTTGCTTCATCAAATTTTCAACAATGTACATCAACATGTATTTAGATATTTTTTTCCTTCTTTTCATTTTCAGGGCTATCAAACTCCAAGATCCATATTCAAAGGTGGGGAATTATATTTACTCTCTAATCAACAGATATTCTCATCCAGAAAACAATTCTCAAACTTCATTTCAAAATTTATTCACAGAAAGCTCAAGGAATACCCCTTCAGTTTATATTTCACTCTTCAGTAAGTTTCTAGAATTTCAACTGTACACAACAGGGTGGTTGCCCTATTGAAAAAACAGGGTAAACTGTTTTTTAGACAGTGTGTAATGGTGTAATGGTGTAAAAATACAACTTTTAGCAATGAGAGGGAAATAGAGCATTTGTTTGCCTACCAAGCCCTAAAAAAATAATCAATTTGGGCATTGTGAAATAGGAAACCACTCATTAACTGCACACAGACACAATGTCAATAGCAGTCCATTTCATAAAACGCGTATGTGGTGTGCTCTTTCCACCTCCATAGACTTTCATAAGTGTGTATGTGCTCACTGAATGAGTGATTTTCTATTCCACAATAAAGCCTAATTTTTGCAATGCATTTCCATACCTTCTCTAGCGATCTTATCAGCATCAATGATGACACACCCCAGGTCTCTGAGCATGTTAGAGACTGTACTCTTCCCTGATGCTATGCCTCCAGTCAGCCCCACCAGGAACATGATGATCACTTAGTAACACTCACGTCATGTATTAACATAGGCAGTGCAACCTGGAAATAGGATACTGTTTGATATACATACACCAGACGAGGTCTTTGTTTTTCCCCTTGTATGGATGGCACATACCGCCGCCCCCCCCCCCCCCCAATCAAATAGCACAGAAAAAAAGAACTACACTGTACAGTACAAAGAGGGGAAAGAGGGATAAGAAAGGAAAGAGAAAAGGGGAGAGGGTGAATGGAAACATGAAGATGAGCTCCTCCCACACCCTCCCCCTACCTAATCAATGACCTTGTTAAAATTCATGTTTCATCCACTGAGTTGGACCACTTATTATTCTAATCATACTTCTCACATCTTTTCTTCCCCAATAATTATCGTCTCAACCCCCTTCTTTTTCCTCTATCAGTATCTTCCCAACCAATTTAGATCTCACATCCATTCTTATCCGATCACTACTCATCCCAAAACCCTTCATGATGCTTTCCATCTATCTTCATGACTTTCAATCTCACATTTCTTCTATCCCCATCTATCTTTCCAATAACTATTCATCTCGTACCTCCCTCTTTCCAATCACTATACATCTCTCAACCCCTTTTTTTATCTACGTTTCCAACCAAAGTTTATTACACGTACACGTACATGTACATCTAACTTTCATCCCTTTTTCTCCCTCTATCTTTTTAATGACATATCTCACACCCGTTTCCTCGATCTATCTTTCCAACTACTACATACATGTACAGTTAACTTTGCCTAAATCGAATCTGTTGGGGACCACAAAAAATAGTTCGACTTATACAAAATTTGACTTGGGAAATGTAAATAACACGTTTTGCAGAGTTTGGTAAAAAAACCTGATTCGACTTGGGGAAAGTTCGAGTTATGCAAGGTTAACTGTATTTCAAAACCTTTCTTTCCATCTATCTTTACAATCACTGTACATCTCGCAGTCCTTCTTTACTATCCGTCTTTCCAATCACTGTTTCAGAGCATTTTATAATTTAAATTACTTTGCAATTTTCTTGCTTCTCCCAGGCCAGCAATGAACAGAAGAATATAGAGTACAGTACCAAAACATACTGATCCTCGGTAGTACAGTTAACGTTGCATCAGTCGAATCTGTTGGGGACCACAAAAAATAGTTAGACTTATGCAAAATCTGACTTAGGAAATGTGAATAACACGTTTTGCATACTTTGGTCAAAAAATTTGACTTATGCAAGGTTAACTGTATTTTAATTTAGTTTCCCAGTACATATTTACACAGAACAAGAATTTCCATTCTCCTCAGGGTGATTTGATCTTTGACAAAAGCCTTTTAATAATAAGCCAGTTTGTAATTACAATTTGCGCATGTGGAGATGAAGGTCATTTGTACCGAGTTTGACCTTTGTTCGCTTTCATTTCGTACGCACCATGATGCGCGCACCAGCATGAGTTTACGTTTAACAAGTAGCGCGTCCACCAATACTAATGCGCGTGTGCACAAAAATTGGGGTCATTTGTACCATGAACTAATTACGAACTGGCTTATTATTCACCATCCTGATACTGTCTGCTGAGATTTAAAATGGCAGTAAGTCTGTGTAAAAGTATGAGTTAATGCCCCTTTGACTCTAAGCACTAGCCAAGTATGAACACTGATCATTGAAGTTATCAATTCTTCCAGGGATGTTGGCCAGAAGAGAAAGTAAATCAAGAAGAGAGCTGTATTTGTGTCATATCACTCAAACATGCCCGTAACTTCTCATTCAGCCACTTTCCACACTTTTTTTTTTATACACAAGCACAAAGCAATGACCCACAGAACACAGTGCTATATTGGGAAATGGTTCAGAATCAAAAGCAACGTTTAATCACAATGGCACAATTCAAATTTTATCTTAAACTGACTCAGTAACCATTACAAAAAGCACTAGCATGGTGTACAAACATTTAGAACCTTACATGTTTGAATATATATATAATAGAAACATAACCTTGTATATCAGGATAAATTCAAAAAATCCCCTATTACCAAAGATTATCAATATATCACAATAAATCAAAGCATTTGTATGCACTGCATTGTCTTAATATGTCAAACAGAGATGGCTGGATTTTATGAAAGTATTTTTTCCCAATGATCAATTTCAAACTTATACTCCAATCTTACAGGTTTATTCAATATTCTATGAAAATAGCAAAATGCAAACAAAAAGTTGTGAAACAAATATACTCAACTCATTCATCCTAATAAAGAACACTTTTAATGACTGGATGCCATCCTATATTCTGCTTAAAAAACACAGAGGCATACGTAGTACTAAAGCAATAATCCCTGTATATATGTACATTTCCAGTTCCGCATTATACAAGCTGACGTGTGCAAATAACAAATTTGTTGTGACTGGGTTCTCATTTCCTGCTTATTGTTCAAAGGAATTGATAGAGAAGTATTATGCTTCATAAAAACAAATCCTAATGGCTTAAAGTGCAGGAATTTTGAAACCAAGAGTAAAACAAAGAGATCATTATTGATTGTCTATAACAGCTATGTGTATTCAGAACAACCTTCTGGTAAATGGCTTATGGCCGTAATTTATTTTCAGTATGCAAAGACAAACTGAAGGATAATTACAGTTCTATTGCCAGAATCGACATTCCTTTTATTAACTGCAGCACTACCCATAACACCCAGTTTTTGCTTTTAGAAAATAGCGCGAATGTTGAAGTTCGATCATTACTTTTTGTGACATGCAAAGCTTTTCAAAGCCTAGTTCTGAATATACATAATAAAAATATACACACAATGTTTCAGTATTTAACTATTAAACTCCTTTTTTCAATTCTCAAATCTGAGGTGCAAGGAAATTCAGAGCTGTAATACATGTATTCCATCAAGAGAATTTCAACGAGGCTTAATGAGGAAAGAGAGAGAAATGTAATTGTTCTATCATTGACTAATAGACACTATTCAGGTTAATTAGCGAAATTACAGTCTGGTTTGACCCTACACTTAGGTCAGTTTGTTAAAAAGACTAATATACACACATATGGGTTACAAACAAAATATGATTTTCTTATGAATTCTTAAGGTTGTTGTATTTAGATTAGTTTTAAAAGCGCTTATCGTTCGATTGGAAATATTCACGCCCAGCTTTTGATTATGGTGTTCTTAAATCTACAAAAATAACTGTTTTTTTTCCATTTACAGAGCAGAGTATATCAAAGTGTCATCAAGCTGGAAAATTTCTCTATGTACAAAGGAGAGAAAACGCATGAGAAAAAAGAAATCACTCGTACAATAACTGTTCCATAATTGTTTTTTTATCGTATTTACTTACTAATCATTTTTTTATATCTGCCAAGATTGCTTGAGGCTTGATCTGATGTTATACCCGCGGCCTCAGTTTTACATTGCCAAGTTCATTCCTGCACAAGATAACAAGAAAGGATAAGCCTTAATAAGAATCTGGTAGCTTATTTTTCTTTAGATGCAATGGCAGACATCAAAGTACACCCTATAAGCAGTCGCAAAGTATGTTTTTTGCTTGTAGTTTCCTATCTGAAAGCTCTTTGTTTGCTATGTCGAATGTTTTGTAAGGGGAAATTGATTTCACTGCATGACAGAGTAAGACAGGAGCACAGAGTGAGGGGAACACATCATTTTTCCATTTGAGCACGCAATATGAAAATGACCGATAATGGCAGCCATAGCTTCCTAACATATAGCAAGGCAAGTTTATTTGCAAGGAAAGATTGAATACACAATCTTCTCCAAACACAAACAGTGCAGCGCGTGCAAAATCTTGGCAGAGACAACGTATAACACAGGTGAGGTGCAGCGGAGCAGTGCAATTGGCGGTACTTTTGCCTTTTTAACTTTCCAGATGAAGGCCATGTTTCATAAAACTTGTTACCAATAACAATTGCAACAGATCTATGACATCTATGCGCTCAGCCAATCAAATGCTATGACTTCAGTAGATTTTAACAGTTATTGTGACTTGTTATTTATAACAGGTCTTATGAAACAGGGCCCAAATGTTTCAGATTTGACAGTTACAGAAAGCCTGCAGGTTTGTATTTGATGGCTCATTTTATCCGGTATAATTTTCAGAGGTAACATCCTTCATTTTAGAGGAAACATGTAATGTTTCTCCGGAGGTGGTATTTTGCGCCATCTATTTTCTGTTAATTAATTTTTAACAATGCCCACTAAGCTTAACTTCAGAATGCAATTTCCCTTTTAACGCACATGCGCTGCGAACTAATATACATACATGCATGGACGTTCAGTTTTTCGTGTATTTTCAACGACTAAATCCCACGTCAACAGTAACACGCAGTTGGAATATCATTTTGATATTTGCATGTATTTGCAATATTTAGCTGTTAAAGCTTTGAGAGTCCCATTATTTTTGTTTTCGCTGCTAGCAGTTTGGATGTTGTGTACGCAAATTTCATGTATTTTGATTAAAATTTTTCCACAAAGTCTCATCTGTACCATGGTACAAATAAATGAGGACAAAAACACAAGTTGCAATCTGAGGACTGCTTCAGAAAAAAGTGTCCTGCTTTATGTTGATATTGTTTTTAACAGTATGGTAAGGGAAAGGGGGAAGTTTCTCGTCTCATTTTTTCTCTAATTTGTATTCAAGAAATTTTCCCTAACATGTCACATCTTTTAACAATTAAATCAAACATATAGACTGGCATTTTGAAAATTTTAAGTCTGTAACTTTGTATTACTTCATTGTTCTATTATTTGTGATTTGGGAAAGGCTTCTCAACCAAAGTCTACTTTTTTTTGTTTTGCTTCGATCAGAAAAACTACTGCTTATCCTATCAAAAGGATGTGTAGTCTCCAATGGTGGTTCGATCTGTAATTGCACTGCTCCGCCGGGCAACGTAATCAGTTTTGCTTCCTGAAACACAAAATGGGTACATAATGTAATAAAGTTCAATACCAACATGTTTTGTGTCCAGAGTAACAGTGAAACGAAGACTAAAATTTTTATTTTTTTTGACTTGTTAAAAAAAAAATGTTCAATGATGCTTGTGTGAAGTATTAGAGTGAGGACACCCTGGGGAATATGTTGAAAGCATTTACATGTATTTACAGTAAGGATTAACACACCCTGGGGAATATATTGTAAGCATTTACATTACATCCTGCACTATTATCCAAGCCTTCCCACTTTCTTTTCACAACGAAAATGGAAAAATAATATTTTAGGACAATGCTGAATTTCGCAATGTCTGGGACACCATGGGATATGTAACCATAGAGGCAGTAACGCCTACACTCATAGGGACAACATGAGCTTGGGCCATTGATGCTGCTAAGACAGCAGGCTGCAAAGGAGCGGCAAGCAACTGTGTGCCTTGAGCTGCACCAGGGGCAGGAATGGTATTATCTGCAACTAATGGGACTTGGGCCACCCGCGCAGGGTACATGAGGGGAGCTGTTGCAGCAACAGTATGGTGAGTTGAGGAACCAAGGGACCTACCTTGGGAAAGCTGGGGGCCAGCAGTGGCTGTGGAGTTAACCAGATGGGTCTCAGCCTGCAGGACAGCCGAGGTGGCTTCTGCACGCAGAGCACGCAAGCGGGCATTCTGCTCAAGGAGGACATCATTGGTGGAGGTCAGGTCCGCTACCGTTTTGCGCAGCTCCTCATTTTTGCGACGCAGCATAACATTCTCCTCCTCAAGATCTCTTGCATCTCCCCTCGACCTATAGGCATCCCTGGGCTCCCTGGGCTCCCTTTCACGGTAGAACCTATCTCTATCCATCCGGTCAAAGTCCTCATATCTGGAGTGCTCAAGCCATCGCCTGTAGCGCTCATGTTCATATTCATCAGAATATCTGTCAGGTGGTGGAGGAGGTCCTCCTGATCTTGGCCTCCTGCGGGAACGTTGCTCATACTCGACATCACCTCGACTCATGTGGCGATATTTGCAAGAGCTCCCCCTTGAGCAATCCCCCTTCAGGTAATCACGGCAAACTGGGATTTCACCATCAGCCCCATCAGCAACAGCACTCCGAGCAGCAGACTCCTCAATGCCAGGGGGTAGGTCTCCGGTCTGATGGTAGTATTCCTCATCCTCTTTGCTGCAATGGATGAACTTGCAATTGCTTCGCATGCACATTTTGTTCTGATAATCATGGCAAAACTGCAGCTCTTTCTTCACTTCCCCTTGCTCGGGGTGCCTAAACTTGCACCTATTGCCACGTTTGCAAACATTGCGCAGGAAATCCCTGCAAACTCCGTCATCGTTACCGTTCTTTACCATGATGCTACTCTCTTTTTAGGGTCTATTGCAAAAAAACAAATCTCACCACAGCGTCACTTAACAGGTCAGTTTATTGCTTTGGTAAAGCTTGCAGAGCGCTTATGCCGGCTTGGGCCTAGCTGCAGCTGGAGAGCGACGACTTCAGACTTTCAAGTAGACACAGCGCCTCTTAATGCAACACTTTTGCACGCCGATTTGTCAGCAGGCTGCATGGATTCACAACTGCGCTCCCGGTAGAGGTATAACCTGGCAAAAGAGGGCGCACAAAAATAGGGCATGCATGCTAAAATTGTTTCTTTAATAGCTAATAGCCACATTAAAATCTGATTCCTGCTTCATTACAAATGATTTCTAAGTCCAAATTAACATAAGCACTACCTGTACGCTATCTTAAAATCTTGGGATTTATTCTAATATACTGCATAGCATTTCATCCCATAGTCTGATATTCTCTCACCCACCTATTAAATGGCTTCTGAATTAATATTGTGTTGTTATAGGTATTGCTGATATCCTGTCATAGTCGGAGCAAAATGTTAAGTTTACTTTGCAAGATGCTGTTCTAGCCAGAGTCCCATTTATAGCAAGTAGGCAATGCAAATCAACTGCAGTTGCAGCAGCTTAACCACGAAGTTTGTACACTATTTGAAACGAGCAGATCTACAACAGCCAGTGTAGTCACTTTACCCCAGAATTACCCATATTTATTACTACAAACCCCATTTCTTTGATTTTATCACTTCGAAGACTTGATTACTTTCCTATTAGTGATAATATGAAAATCAAGGGAAAGGTTCCTTTGCACATTTGCTTACCACTGGTTCTGTGCTACTTGACAAATTACTGTTTCCACAGGGATTAGGCCTTTGGCACGATGATGCAATGTTGCAGCACAAGTATCTAAAGAGAGCAGAGGTAAAAGATATAGAAGAGAACATGGTCAATTGAAGTAGACATATGAAGATCAAGGGAAAAAAACAAAATTTAAGAGAAAGACTTGAAAACATAGAACAACCAGAATGAGTTTTTAAACTCTAAATATAATGAAGAAATGAGTTACAAGCGTTCGGAAATTGGTATATCTGGAGAGAAGTAATGCAGTAATACAGTCGCACAAATCACCCCTCCAGCAGTGACATCACAAGGGGGAATTACATTCACTTTCATTTTGGCTTTTTATGCGATTTTGAGCTACATGTATTATTTTTTTCAAAAAAGATAAATATCTGAAGATTAAGTCCAAAATGTTGGGATTCTTTACAGCATCTCGTTTGTTCAGCTCACTTACACAGCTTGCATTATGCACATACTACATGAGCAAGCTGTGAGCGACGTATAGTTTCAATTATGGCGCTCAGCCGCCATTTTAAGTCTGCATGACAAGAGGAAGCATGGATACACAAACACTGGTGAGTTCTCAGAAATTTCTTATGCTCTGTTTTGTATTTTTTTGTAAAAATACGTACGATCAAAAACACATACTAATTCCAAAAGTTTCCCTAGGAGGAAACGCTGTGGTGAAGGACCTGTCGGTCGCGGGAGTTATCAGGAAGTGTTATTTCAGGGCATTTTCCATGTCCTGCTAACCTGTGCGCAATTAGATTGCTGGGTAAAAACACCTGGCTTCGTGATGTAAAAGGCGTATAGCCAATTTTTTTTTTTTTTTTACACTTACGAAGCTAGTCCTGGCTAAGCGTACAGCTGAGGGTTAGACTAAGCCTGAGTCATATCCGGGATTAGACGGCTTTGATCCGGTCGAATACGCAGTGCATGCACCATGCACCGGTGACCGGTCCGCTGGCATCGCAGGCATATGTATGGGGCTCTCGCTGCTCGACATTAACGATAGCCCGCTAGCCAATGGCTAGTAAAAATCACGGCGGACGAGCCAAAATCTGAAGTTTCTAGTCCGTATGGCTAGCCAAAATATCACTCTAGTGTCGCACCAATCGATGCTCATTGTCGACACATCCGACAATGATCCAAATTCAAAGAATTAATAATCTTACTTTGTCTTTGGAGAGCTGAATGGAACACGTTTGTTCGATGCAAAAAAACAAAACAATACGAAATAAACTTTGTCGCTCATGACTTCATTCAGCTTCAGATCATTTCCAAGAAGTAATTGCCACTTTGATGAGAGTGTGATATAGTTATTGCCAAGTTGGAACACTTGTACTCATGCCCATAATTATCATGTTCAATTATACAATTGTCAAATTGACAATGCAGAGTGCAAGAATATTATCGTAAACTTTAGTTCGTAACGACAAAACGATTTTTCCATAGAGAAAGCACAGGTAAAGCGCGACGTCCTCCGCGAGCGAATTAGCGAAAGCCAACAGTTTGAAGTCGCCTTCACGTTCTCTGCTAATATATATGCTGTATGTTACGGAGTTTCCTTTTTTATTTGCTTTTTTCATGGTGGCTAATCAAAAATCTGGCGGACTACAAATCGATGCACCGGTTTTGCCAAAAACGAAATCGGGATTCGATGTCTTCGATCGACCACCGGCTAACCAATCGATTCGACTCAAGCTTAGGTTAGACAATCTCATATACGGACAAAATATTATTGGATAATCCATATTCAGTCGGACATATTCAGGTAAGTTTGATTTTTCCATTTTACCATGTGGAGACAAGTGCAGCCACTGCAACTTTTTATTCTGCAGCATCACCCAGTGCAGCTCACTAGGGCTGGAGCTCACATGAAGCTCGAAGCTCGAAGCACGCCAGGCCTTGGCCCATCGAGAATGTGGGGCTTTCCGCAGAGCTGGCGCCCAGCGAGGTCTGCCATAGACAATGCACGCAATTTCACCAGTCACGCGCTCTCTCCGAGGAACGAAATATCACGCGCTATTCTTAGCATCAAGCGCGTACTGAGGGAAGATAAACGCTAGCCTTCAACGCGCGCATTAATGTTGACAAGCGCACGATGACCATATTTTCGACTCGTTTTGACAATTTTGGGCAGAAAAATGGCCAAACTCTGTCTGGCTATCAATATTATTCAGCATTAAAATGAAATTACCCATTGAAATTTGAAATCCCGGGTCATTTATTTTTTCCTTTGAAATGAATCTAAATATTTAGTCCACTTCTCTGTTTCTACTCTATCATGTCTAACAGTTAGGCCCTATTCAAAAGATATTTCCCTCCAGACACGTCTGGTCCCCTATCATGCCTATTCTCCGGGTTTGCCCTCTTTAGAATCATGAGAATATCTGGAATTGACAAATATAAAATTAAGCTTTAGGGCCTAGAGAAATATTAAAGCAATTATTGTTCGTTTTCAGGTCAAGATCTTAGGTCATATTGAATTCCCTGTCCCGCCATGCCCGCACCACCATGACCACGTAGTGTGCGTGGGTGCACTGCGTGCGCGGAGGCTGACCTGATCATCACGCGTGCTTTTCTGTGATGAACATGGCGTGGCAATGGCAAATCATTCTTCACAGTCTCACACAGATCAAAAGTAATATCACCCTGGTTTAGGCCTATAACATCCAATCACACTCAAGACAGGGGAATCAGAAACATCCATGTCATATTCTTTTTTAATAACCACAACCATATCTATAAAATATTCATTATTTTAAGATAAGTACAACAATTTTACCAAAACTCTGTGGCTCCCTGGCTTTTCCGGATCTCCTTCAGCTGACTGAAGTTATCGGCCTTCAACTTCAATTAATTCAGTGGTTTGAGTATACATGTAGTATATGGTAGCGTGTAGTAATAAATCAGGGAAAGTCGAGTCCACCCTGATTGATTACAAGTTGGTTTTAAAAGAAGCAGAAAATTAAAGAAACAAATCAGTGCAAGTTTGAGTAAATTCCTATATAAGAAATTTAAAAATTATGAATATTTGAAGTTGTGATCACAATTAAACACAAATTGGCAACTCCGTGACGCTACTTGCGTGCTCATCCATCATTTCTCTCTAAAAAATATTGTATCATACATGCACCCAGTGGCGGATCCAGGGGGGGGGGGGCACAGGGGCACGTGCCCCCCAAAAAAGCTTTTTTTTTTTTTTTTTTTTTTTTGCTTGTCAGAGAATTTTGGACTGAAAAGGAGTCTCAGAAATGCTGAGGACATTTGTTTTTTTGCTTGTCAGAGAATTTTGGATGGAAAAAGCATATTTTTTTTGGGGGGGGGTGTGCCCCCCCCCCCCCCCCCCGTTTACTCAATCCTGGATCCGCCACTGGCACCCTATATACAATTATTTCAATTATGCTTTACACAAAACCTGTATGATTCAAAGTAATTAATGAATTAACAAAATATGTATATATTTTGAACGAAAATACTAAAATATATACATTCATGTGGTACATATACATAGTTGGAGGACACACCTCTATAAGCAAAAGCTCAGGTAGCGAGGGTGCCCTTTATATAATTAGGCGCTAGAATACATAATAAATATATTTTCATTTAAAAGAAGGAAAAAAAAGAGCAGGCTACATTCCTAAACCGCTGGGCTTGATTGGAAGAAAAAACTTGATGGGGGGGGGGGGGGGGGGGAGCGGAGTGTGTAAAAGAAAAGGAGTACGAAAAAGGAGAAGATCAGGAAGAGAACGGGAGCAGAATCTGTAATTATACGAATTATTTTCTTTTATAGAGTATACATGTAGTTAATGTTTATATGCGCATCATAAAATTTCACATCTCAGGGGTGTCGATCCTTTATCACGATTTTTTTTTTTTTGGGGGGGGGGGGGGGGGGGGGGGGGGGGGTGACCGGCGAGGGAGCGAAGCCAGTGGCGTATTTAGGGGTTATGGTGCCCGGGGCAAACAATGAAGTTACCCCCCCCCCCCCCCCGAGTGCCCAAAATTTACGTTATTGTACAAGCGAGGGAGCAAAGCAACCCAGCTGCAAATTTTTCAGTTTTTAACCCTAAAGACGCAATTGCAATTGACCACCGCAGTTGAGCATTGTAGAGAAGCTCGAATTTTATACATTGGTAAACGGTTTTCTATTCACTCACTTCTACAATGAGGAGCAAAACTAACGAAAACCCTATACAGGCCTGAGAAAGAGTTGAGAAATTTAGCAAGGCGACCTGATGTTGAGATTTCTTTCAAAAGTTGAACCTTTACAAGTGCTGTTTTATATACTTTATCCTATATTGGGGGCGCAATATTCAGCAGGTTTCATATGAAACTTACATGATTTATAGGGAACAAATTAAGCAATTATACATCTTTATTTAAAAAACTTTTTGAACCCTATATAAAGCTATTTAAGAACTCTATACTGGGGGCGCGAAATTACGAGATCCTGAAAGAAAATAATTATGAGAAGGAGCAAAGCGACCGAGCTTTGCATAATTTCGTCTATCGTATTTCTAGTGCATTTACCCTGCCGATTTGGGAGCGTAAAATATATATAGGATTACGATTTTTCTTAATTTACCCTTTCTTTCTTTCTCTCCTTTGAGTTTTTTGCGCCCCTCCAAGTGCCGCCCGGGGCATGCACGTGCTCCCCTGCCCCCTAGATACGCCACTGAGCGAAGCGACCGAACGGGGAAAGGGTGTGGGAGGGGGGGATCCCCCTCTCACACCAGGGACTCTTTCAAAAATCTGTCTATAACTCGCATTTTTATAGAGAATCCCAAAATAGTTTTTAATGAAAAGAAGGAATACGCGGACCTATACGCTAATGGATGGAAATATGCACGAGCGAAAGAATTTGTTTGATATTATCGCATAGAAATTATGGCATTTCTTATTTCCTTTAATACTTCTAATCATTAAAGAAAGTTATGGTATTTCAAGATCAAACATCACGAGTTTAGATAATTATTAGTTTTAAGTTAATGTATATATATCATAATTCTTATTTATTTTATCCAAAATATTGGGTGTGATAATACAGGCTATCCCCCACCTCAAATGTTATTTATTTATTTATTTTTATTTTTTTTAATATTTATTAATTAATTTATTTATTATTATTATTATTATTATTATTATTATTTTTTTTTTTTTTTTGGGGGGGGGGGGGGTGTGGGATATAATATATTATACACCCCGGATCGGCACCCATGATCTCAGCCCCCACAAGCGATGCATATGCATTTTAGTTATCCATTTTGAAGATTTTTTGCGTGAAGTGTGCATGGCCTTCGGTATTTCCACATTAAAATAAAAAATCAAGGACAGGGCGAAAGGACCGGGGAGCCATGGCTCATGCACACCCAATGGCATACCGGGGGCAGAGGGGTACGTGCCCCAGGCGGCAAAAAAAAAAACTCAAAAGAGGGAAAGGAAAGGGAGAGAAATACAATAAATGTTCTGGTCTTTGAGGGTTATTTGCGCCCCAGTCAAGGACAAAATGTGTGATCATTCGGCTTTGCCCGTTTTTAATTTTCACAAGCCTCCCATATTTGGCCCAATGAAGTGAATTAAATAGCATTTGCAAACCGAATTCAACATTTCAAAGAAATCTTGAATTTCGGTTGCCTTGTTAAATATTCCTTTAGTGTATATCTCAGTGGTTTTCTTTAAATTTGCACCCCCTTTGAGAAGTCGTCAATGTTCACAAGTCGAAACTCTCTGAGCTGGAGCTCAATTTTTTTTGCGAATTATCGGCTAAGATGCATTTTAAAATATTTCATGCAGTCCTGTATTTCTCCTATCGATGATGGTGATAGCTATATAAGGACATTTTGGTTTGACGTTCCGATAGTGCTGTGCATTCCATTTCTATTTTGATTTTTCTCTTGTATTTTCTTTAATATCTGATAAACCATTCTTATCATGATAGCGCATATCACATTATGTTCTCTTAATGCGCTTAATTTTCGTGATAATAATCACAACTATGGCATTCAGTTTTCAGTAAATTGGTATTTGAGTTGCTTTGATTTAAATTAGAATATAAAGCATGCATTTAAGCAGAGAAAAATCCGAGAGACAAATTTTGTCGTTTAACGATACCATAGAGTTGTCCACTTTTGGAAAAAAAAAACAATAGTCGACATCTTCAGTTCTCATCGACTTTCTCAAACATGGCGCATCTTCGGAGCCTCCGCGTTGTTTTGCACACCACCCTAAAAAAGTTCGCGCCGTAAATTCTGCACACGGCCGGGTTTTGTTGGGCTTAGCAGAACGAAACTCACCAATATTCTGAAAACTGTGTTATCTCAAAACTGTCGTAATTGTCATAACAAATTGAAATTGCGCGCAATAAACACTAACCATTGGCCTTTGGTGCTTGAGCAGATGTCTCTGTTAAATTTACGCGGGCACAGCCATCTTTGCCCAATCATTAACCAATTGACTTGTCCTGATTTTGATTTGTTATGACAATTAACATCGTTTTACTAACAAAAGTTAACAGTTTTCAAAATACGGCCCCAGACTTTAGCTGATAATGATGTGGAAAATGGTCAGCCTGTTCAAAATATCTTGAAAATACTCTTATTTGAATGTCTCTGTTTGCAGATTCCTTGCTAGATATTATTCCATGGGGGCTGCCATTTTGAAAAACTGTGATGTCATAGTATAGGACATAACTGACCAGTGATAATTCACAAACAAGCAAGTGTCAGATCTGAGAGAGATTTGGGAGTGGTGATTGATGATATTAAAGGATAATTAACACTAGAATAGAAATTTACTTATGTTCAAAGGTGTAATATATTCTTAATCATTGACCTGTATCACTTTAGAAATAAAATATCAGAAAAGGGTTTAAATCAAGACATTCTAGCACACGGTATCATCTGCTGACACTCCATGGAGTTGTACATGAACCATTGGAGACCGTTCCGGTCAGGAAGATATTTTTAATCCACGAGCTAAATTGCTTCTCTTCATTACAAAAAAAGCCCCATATATGATGGAAAATACTTAACAGGTGTATACATTTATTTCAAAATTTAAAATTTTGAAATTTTGAAATTTTGTTTCTTTTCCGGTTTTGCTAACTAGAAATCGATTTCTTGGTCTTGCCTGGCAGAGCAGAACATAATTTATACAACGCGCATTCTGACTTTTGAAGTCCATTATCTCAAAGCAGGTGAATGCATAGTTTGTCTCTATTGACGCTTGGGAAAGTCATCATCTGTTAAATTTGAATTAATTCGCTCCGTCACGTACGTCATAGTATCAAGAAAATAGATTGATATTTAGTAATATCGTAATTTTCAAAGAAATATAAAACACATTTTCGTTTTTAGAATATATGATCTGTTAAATAATTTAAATCTCAAATGAAATTTTTGTATCAGGAAGAAAGACAATTTTGCATTCGGATTAAAAATATCTTTATGTACACATCAAGGAAATGGTAGCCCTCTGGTATCGCTAGCAGACAATAAATCTTGCTGAGAAAATCTTGATTTATACCCATCTCGTATATTTTAATGCAAAACTATATAGGGCAACAAGAAGGAATAGATTACATCTTTGAATACGGAGGATGAGCTACTGTAACCCCCAAAGTTCTACAAACCGTTTCACTCTTTAGTCAGGCGAAACAAATGGGCACATTAATTAATTGCGCTGTAGTAGGAAATAAAACTGAGAAATGTGCTGCTGGTACCGGCAGGCCTACAAAAGGAGTCCTCCATCCTTTCACCGACAGGCGACACGGATGTTAGTTTTGCATTATTATGACCACTTTATCTACATAATCCGGTTAGGGGATATTACATCGAGTTACCCCTTGCTCTTCTTGTAATGACGTATACATTGTCTTACTAGTTATTATAAGATCACGGTAGGTTGAATTGCCCCACCCTGGTCCCTCTGTATATAGGCCTAAGCTCTTTTTTAATGATGTGCACTATACTTTAAAATCAATTAATCATGTGTTTCGCTGGAACAAACAAAAGAAGTAGGCCTATTATAAAGCCCTCCTTTAGATCGACACCGTTTGGAGTTTGGACGATGAATCTGGTCAGGAGATATCCATTGAGTTACCCCTATAATATCCAGTAATTCATTGTCTTATCACGGAGACATTTTGACGGATCTTAAGGGGCCCATCCGTGAGTAAGCAGATTCTCTTTCAGTAACCACCATTCTTTCACAGAAACCAGTACAATTAATTTCCCAATGCGTGACAACCACAGAACAGCATTCTGGGGAGAAAATATCTAGCTTGATCCTTATAACAGCATTACGTCATTGATAGTAGTTTCGATTCAGAGTTTTGTATTATTTTTTTAAATAGCTGTACTATCCAATACGAGATTTTCCAGATTATGTCTATTTAAAAAAAATTACTTAAAATAATACAATTTTTAAATGAAACTGATTAAATTTTGTGACAAAATTCATCTTTAAAAAAAATAAGTAAATTATTGACGAATTCAATATGCACTATATCGTATGCACTTGTTATAACCATTTATAACGTTAACGCGCGGTACGCATACGAGCGCGAGCACATAATATTGTTTACGCCCCCATATACCATATCTTAATCTTGAGTTGAAGTCAGCATTAACAAGTTAGCGTTTACGTTTCTCAATTTGTTTAACAGTAATTTTCCTGAAGAAATTATAATCCGATAAATCGTCATGTCTGTAGTACATATTATATCGACCACTGTGTGGATTTTAGTCACTCTTCTAGATTTTATATGTTCGGTAAGTACTGTCATGACTGTATAATAAACCAGTTTAAAATTAAATTGTATTAACAAACATGATTAATAATAAAATTCTGTCTGTGACTCTGTCCTCATCCTGCACCATGCAGACTGCACAGATTGGGCAGAGAGAGGGTCTTTAATTTCAAACAAACCAAGGCATAGGCCTACATCATATGCAAACAAATACCCTGTACATGCTGTAGGAGAAGAGTTCCTTTTGGGACAGCCACCCAAAATGAAAAAAAAAAATATATAGGCCTAAAGGTGCAAAATGTCTATAGATATAGGGTTAGGGTTAGGGTATTTATATGTTTTGAACACCTTCGACATCAACTCGTTCTGGCAGGTACATCGTTAAGTTGGAGGACTGGCAATATCGAGGACCCAGGTTCGATACCCAGCTTTGCCATTTGTTGTTTGTTTCATTTGTTACTAACCTATGTTTTCTCTCTACAGAATTACAGATAACTATGGAAAAGGCTGAGGAGACAGAGAAACAGACACACAGAGATTTTTACTCAACCCCCATCAAAAATATCGCCCTCTTATAGAATGTTCGCTATAGTTGGATTTGAGCAATTTTAGGTGGCTGTCGCAAAAGGAACTCTTTCCCGATGGGGGCCTAATTTCATTCTCAGTCAGTCAGTCATCTGAATTGTTCATTTTCAAGCTGCAGTTGTACAGTTTTAGGTATATTTGAGAAACTATGAAGAAGGAGAGCATGGAGATTAAAATTAATAATGCACCAGAACAATATACAGAATACCATCCATTGGCATTTTTGTTAGGAGGGGGGTGGGGGGTGACATCTTTTGCCCGAATATAAAATTTTGACACTTTTTCTAATACTTAGGAATCTCCATAAATAGCATAGTGCCATAGGGCCTATTTGGGGACCTTCCTGCTCGAATATGAGAATATATTATTGGGCACCTCGCTGCCGAATATGACATGATATGAGGTGGTTGCCCGAATATCACCACTTTTAAAATCCTCAGGAGGGCTTCAGCTCCCCTCTCAGCCCCCTCCCCCCACCTTGTACACCTATGTCCCTATGAATATTATAATTATTATCACTTATTATTAATATATCCCTATTATTATTATTATTATTATTAAATATTATTATTATTACAATTCTAACTGCGACTTAAGGCGAAACCTTTTATCTCATCCTATTGTTAGGATTCGCCCTAACCCACGTTCGTTTCGCCCTAACGTCGAATTTCTATTGTGACGGAATAAACTTATTGTTATGTTTCGCCTTAAGTCGCAGATAGGTAAATTATTATTATTATTATTATTGTAACATTTCACAAATTCACGCTGAGGCACATCACACCCCCACAATCAATTATAAAGAATCAAACTCCTTCAAAAATAATCAGCTAGCGAGATCGAGCGCCAAATCAATATCGGAAGAACCTAAAGTAAACTAGAAGTACTCAAAATAGAGATGTCGACAAGAAGAAGTCCAGAAGTGCTCTGATTTACTGGTCTGCACAGCAGCAGACCTCCCTTTGCACGCTTTTACGAAATATATTCAAATATATATGCCAATGAAGTATCAAGTAACCAAAGAAAGTACAGAGAATGGAAGAATCTAGAAAGTAGAATAACCAAGGGTGAAAGGTGAACCAATGAGGATCATATGGGATGAGCCTGAGCAGGGGTGAATGTTCTGAATAATAATGAAGGGTGAACAAAAGATTCATGAGCTGGGTATGGAGATGATGAAAAGAAAAAACAGAAATGAGATAGAGTATGGAACAGCTGTATGTGAAGGAAAACAATTTGAACTATAAGAACAAGAATTTTAACCTCTTACATTATTATTATCATTATCATACATTTTTTCTTACAGAAATGCATACATGGTGTAGGGACATACATTTAGTGATTTATTTTTACTGTCACATTCATGACTGTCTTAAATATCATATATTATTTTGTCGTTGATGTGATGCTAGGATATATTGTACTCATCAATGTAACAGAAATGAATCCTAGAAAAAAAGAACAATTAGGGCAACAATCATAATCATTACCCTTGGTCTCCGCCTCTAGTTTAATCCCCTCACATTGAGCTTGGAAAATAGTTGTATCAGCCTTCAATTTTGTTCTTGCTGTGATTGTATTTAAACATATTCTCATAATTTGCTCAAACTACAGGTAAATGCTGAAATTTGTGCTTCTGGAATAGAGTGAGTATTTTATGCAAATTATTATTGTTATGTAACATAATTTTTGTATTGTCTTTATTTTGTTTTGTTTGTTTTATTTATTTATTTTTCTTCAAATTATTTTTTTTCCCCCATTTTTTAATGTTTTATTTTTCTTTTCTTCTTCTTCTTATTCTTCTTATTATTATTATATACCGGTGTATATATATATATTTTTTTAAATTATTATTTTTATTTAAAAATTTTTGCGAGGGGGGAATGAAACTAAGTCAGATTTATATACCGGTACAACTTTGGGGGCACAAGAGTCAGAAACACTAACTATATTGTAGTAGAGAGTCATGTTATAATTGTAAAGGTTGCAAATATGAAATAGCCCTTTACTTTCCTCTTGCATTATTATTTTAAAAAATGTTAGTTGTAAGCATTTAATTTTTGTGTCATTCAGAACTAAGCACAGGGACATTTTTGTTGACACTGTTTACAATCAGTTATTTTTCTCATAAGACTAAAAGATTGAGAACAGTATGCAGATGGTAAAATAAACACAAGTGGCAGTTCATACAAAACCTTTTATTGAGTGTCTTTTGATGGGATAGCTTCTCAAAAACAAGTCATTTTGATTTGGGCTTTTTGATATTGTGGTTACTTTAAACAAGTCAAAGAATTACTGAATTAATCATAATGGAAGAGTTTAAAAAAATGGCATCAAGTAAAATCAACTACTGAAATTTGACCTCGGCAGGGATGCTAACTATTGTGATTGTTCATACTTCTGAAGGTTTATACCGGTAATCAAATCAAGCGAAATGTCGAAGTTTGCCATTTAATCATTCTTATTCCTCTTGTCCTTACAGATGTGATTATCATGAGCGTTGTTGTGGGGATGGTTGCTGTTCTGATGATTACGGTAGTTACACTTATGGCTATGGATTCTACAACCTGTGGTATTTCTGGTAAGACATCATTTACTTGATCTAGATAGGCCTATTATGTCTGTTGAGATCCAGCAGGAGAGCATTAACCAGTGTCATTTAAAGGAAAAGTCCACCCTGATATTAAGTTGGTGTTTAATGAAGCAGAAAAATTGAAGAAACAGATCAATGAAAGTTTGGGCAAAATCCAGTAAGAAATAAGAAAGTTATTAATTTTTGGAGTTGTAATCAATCAAGCTTAACTTGGCAACTCTGTGACGTATCTTGTGAGCTCCTGTCCCATTTGCTCCGTACACACAAAAATTCATAAATGCAAATTTCTTTGCTTTTGATGAGGGAATAGATTTGTTTCATACAGGTTTTGTGCAAAAGCATAAGTGAAATGATTATATCTAGGTGGCATGTCAAATGAAAGATTTTCTTTAGAGAAAATGGAAATTTATGATTTTTTTCAGTCCAGGGCAAATAGGAGAGGAGCTCGCAAGATACGTCACAGAGTTGCAAGTTTGTGTTTGATTGACTACAACTTCAAAAATTAATAACTTTCTTATTTCTTATCAGGCTTTGCTCAAACTGTAATTGATCTGTTCCTTTCATTTTTCTGCTTCTTTTAAAAAACTTATAATCAGGTACTTGCCCTTTAAGTTTACTAGGAATCAACACCAATCTGGCTCTCATTAGATATAGTTGATTTTCTGAAACTTACAACCTTTTGTTTAACACATGAAATGATATAAAACCTATTTAGCATACACATGTGATGGCCAGATTCATAGCATGCCAGCAAGATCCTAATGAAATAAATAAGCCATTTTGTATTGTACAATGCTTCAAAGTACGAAGTGGCACACAAATCAAAGGTGAAATAAAACATCTGACTGAAACAAGGTACTCTTTCTGACTCACTTAAGAATATTACGGTGATTAAAATTTACCAGTTTTATGCTGTGAAACTTTTTGTTTTTGCGGTATTCAGTCTTTTTGAAGGATGTGATTTATTGGTTTAAGTTTTTGGTACTATTATTTTTTTCATCAGAATTTATTATAATGCTAAGGTCCTAGACCCTTTGGCATTCCAGTCAACATCAGATGAGCAAATGCTAGGAGAACCTGTTTTTACATTCTATGCTTTTGTTCTACAAATCAGGTTTGTGATCATCATGATTATGATGACTTGTTGTGGAGCATGCAGCTACGTCAAGAAGCGACAGTATTACATGCGACAACAACAGGACATGATCCGGTCCACCCAGCAAGCAGGAGCCCACATTCACCAACCCCCTACAACATACGGTGTCCACCCAGGAAACGTGGCACCACCTGTAGGCACCTTCCCTGGACCCCCTGCATACAATGAGGTAAGGTTACAACAAGAAAACATGTTACGTTCACACGATGGGAGCTAAACTTTAAGTTTCACTTGTAGTTTCAAAATTTTATGTTAACTTGTAGTTAGCTTGTAGTTTCAGACCGTATGAACGGACTCGTAGTTTCGAAACTTTAAGTTTACTTGTAGTTCTAGAACCTCAAGCGAGCTTCTGGTTAAGGCAGAAACCATGAGCAGTGGGTGGTCCTCGGTCGCAGTCTTGGTAAGCGATGACCTCACTGTTCATATTAAACCTCCAGCTCATACCCTTTGCGTGAATTATTAACACAGGAGCTGTATGTTTACTGTACACACAATCGGTAGTATCTACTTCTGGGGTTAACCACGACGATCGCTCGGCTTGTAGTTTCAGCTCATTGTTTAGGGCTCGTGTGAACCCTCATTGCTGTTAGGGAGTAGTGGTTGCGTTAACTTAAAGTTTCGAAACCACAAGTCCCGTATGAACGTAGCTAATAAATCCCCTTCTTTGCCACAAACTTACAATCTTCATGAAAGAACTTTCACCTATAAAATTTTGAGCTCCAATGCCTTTTTCATTTATTAATTGGGTACAAAATATCTTACACTGAACTGTTAAGAGATAAATATTAATTAAAAAGATTTTTTCATTGTTTAATTGGGCTGAAAATATCTCTAATAGGAATAATCCTGTTTATATTTTTAGGAAGGAGAAATAGCCATTATTTGTCCAAACATAACTACCCTCATGAAAATTCTTGGACTGAATGCATCGATCACCCTCATTACAGAAAGGGTCATTATGTGCTAGTTACCAAAGAGACTCAAGACTACTTCACACATGCCTTTTGATGCTATTAAAAACATTATTGAGTTGAAATAAAGATTCTGAGCTTCTAAATGAGATGTATAATGTAACTGCTATTCAACTTTTAAGATGACACACTAAAAGTTTTGAGAGTTACAGGTACAGAATGCAATTCTAATAAAAACAGCAACAACCTTCCCCCCCCCCCCCCCCTCAAAAAAACCCCCACGAAAAAACCCCCACGAAAACAACAACAACCAAAAAAACCCAGAACAAACAAACAAAATACAAACAAAAATCATAACAAAACTAAATTGAATATCTGTCTAGTCTCCACAAAAAGATGAATTTTGTACATGTAGATGCCAATGACAAATTTCTAATAGGTGGTTTTTAAGCACTTGTATTGATCTGCCTAAATAGCATTTTAAAGTACACATACATGTGCACATACTCTTTGAGTAAACATTCATAAAAGTGCTAAGGAGCCTATAAAACATGCTTTATGTCACAGATGATGTGTTTATATAAATTTGTGTACACAGACTTTGATTTTCTGAGATTTTGGATTTCTCCTTCCTAATAATGAAACAATTAAGATCATGTCAAACATGTTTCTGAAATAAAGTGATAAAACTGCACTTGGGTGATTCTGTGTATGTGTACTGTATGTACATGTATATCATGCGGGACAGCAGCACACATTTTTAGCCTACTGCCCGTATGAATAATTAATGAAATATTTTTGTGTGGTCACAATTAATATATATATAATGATACCAGGAAGAACCATACGTCAATGGTCAAGTCAAAAGATTTTGTTAATTTTCTTAATGAATTGAATAGACAGTAGATTTATGTTGTACGTGACTCATGTCCCAGAATCACGTCCCAGAATCACCCATTTACTAGAGAATTTATGATTTGTTTATAAAGTTTCTAGGTTGTAAAATGTGGATTTGATGTCCAATGTACAGTTAATGTGTATTAAATGTTGGTAGCACTCGTTGAAAACATTGGACTATGTCCCATGGCTGGTAGAGCAGTGAAAAGCCACTGTGAGAACAGTAGTTGGATCATGATAAACTTGTTTACTTGGCAATTAGGGCAGAAACAGATTAGTATTGCATTAGAAATCACTATACATGTATATATGCCCCTTGAGTATAGGTAATTACTTGTGAGGGAAACTTAGATATCACTCGTTAATCATTAACTGTTTATCTTTGCACTTCAACAGGCAGCAGATGAACATGCATGTTTCATACTGGAGATTTGTTAAGTCAAAGTACAGAAATGTCATGGCATCGGTTTTTCCAAAGAGAACATTATACATCACTTTGACAGCTTTTTAAAAATAAATTTTCTTTTCGTGATGGCAAAATGCCTTTGAAAATGTGCATTGCAAAAAAACCCCAACTGTTCATAAGGGTTACTCAACCAGTAACCATTTATTTAATCCTGTGTTGCATAATTTATATTCTAGGTGAATAATGGCTCAACATATTGCAAAGGAGAAAAGACGACATAAGTTTTTGAAAGATCCCCAAAGGATAAAACTTCATGTAACAATGTATTTTTAGCACTTGATAACTGATGGACATATACGTCATAGTGAGGAATATGCAGCCTATAGAATCTACTCATGGTGGCAGCAAATTGCATTTAAAGTGCTAGTATTCCCATTTCTAAAAATGTTTGTAATCTCTGGAAAAGTGTATTTGTGCAAAGGTTTAGTAACAGTGCAAGTACATTGATTCTACTGAACAATGTAACCCTAAAGAGGAAATGGTTTTTTTCTTGGAAGAAGACTTTGCTTGTAAAAAAAAACTCACATGGGATTTACCAGAAGTCATTTTCATTCCCATACGTTGTGTCCAGACAGGTTGGGTATCTAGACATTTTAAAAAACAAGTTTACATGCAATATTTCAGGAATCTTTTAAAAGTAATACTGGACAATATAGATGACAAATATTCATGGTGGTTTGTTCTACTTGATGATATTTTTTCGTGAAATTCATTGGCAAATATGACAGCTTTAATTTTGTGAGTGTCCGGACTCACAATCCCCCACCCTACCTACATACATGTATCTAACACTGAGGAGTAAGTACTCTGATGAAGCAAAACTGTAGCCTGTATGTCCTTGATTTTATTGTATACTGACAAAGATATCAGCTCAATAGATTGATTTAAGTATCTACAATGTAGGTGCTGTAGACTTGGTGAGTGGTACATAGCTAGCTTCTGTGTTTCAGGTAATCATAATATATGGTTTAAGCATCTAGCATCTAAGGACTATTAAAGTGCACAAACTGTAATCTTTTCCATTGGACTGTGTCAATCTGTAATCATGAAAGATTTAAATGATTGGTAGTACAAGAGCCCATAGAAATACAGCCTTAAAACTTGAGCAGTAAATCGTCCATTATGTTCTCAGTGGAACTGTAGCACTATGCAACCAAGACAGATCTCTGTTGAATTTTAAAAAGACACCAAAGATTGAGTGTACATCCTGCATTATACCAAACAACTTTGTTTATGGATTTTAAATGCTGTAGGTTCTCTGGTGGCATATCTAAACATATACAAGGGTACTTGTTTTTGGAGCAGTCAGGTAACATGAAAATACCGTCATGATCATCATCATTCTCCTCCTCCTCCTCCTCCTCCTCCTCAACATCATGTTTAACCATATCTGACTTGTATCTTTTTGTTATGACAGGTTACGGACAAGCCAGATCAGTTCCCCAAGGCAGAGTTTGGTTACCCTAACTATGGTTTTGCTTCTCCGCCTTACTCCCCACATGAAGCAAGTATGTCACCGCAGGCTGCAACAGCAACACCCGGGGGCACCATTCCAGTTCACACAACTACCGCCGACGGTTCCTTCCAAGGGTACCCTCCAGCACCCACAGGGGCATCCTCCACCTCGTACCCACCGGCGACCATGCCCGATTCAGTGCCTGCAACTGCCCCGCCCCCATACACCCCATCAGCCGGGGTCCCCACTGTCACCAACCCACCTGTGCAGCCTACCGACCAGTCCAATCCTGTGGCATAAAACAGTGTTAAACCCTTTGATAAATGAAACCTTATATATTGTCAAACTACAAACTTTTGTGGAATTCACAAGTGGTCCAGATTTGCAAATGTTTTAAAGTTGCCTTAAACTGAACCACCTAAATAGTGCCATCTTTTAACAGGATTTAGAAAACATCTGCCATTTTCCCTTGTAGAAGCCTAAAATGCACTTGGAGGCAGTTTTCTATATTTGCAAGTCACATGTGATAGTTTAAAAATGAAATGAACTTTATTTCCAAGCAAGTGGTTAGTTAATATTCAAAATAAAACGCAACTTATCTCAAACTATAATCTTAATTTAGGAATTATCATAAGATGGTGCAGTTCATATTCTACCAGTTTAAGGCAGCTTTAATGTTGCCCCAAAACAAAAAATAGAATCACAGCAGTTAAATATGGCTCAAACTTTGTGAAAACTCAGCTGCTGTCATTAATAATTAGGAAAGTTTCATGCTGTAAATGTTTCTGGTTTTGCAGTACATATGTTTAACCTGTTTCCATGACACCAAGATAAAACACTTGGAGTTTATCAGCTACCTACATTGCAGTCTACATGTAATGTAAGTGCAATTTTTGATAGTTACACTGAAAAAAAAGAAGTCCCCTGCGGAAAATGATATGAGTTGTACACTCTCGTACATCATTGAGACGTGCTGTAATTATCAAGTTCTGCAAATCTCGGTGACAGTGCTTCAGCTTTGAAGCTAATCTGTAGTTCTGAGAACATGAACTTGACTGAAACTGAAACTAAACGCTAGTTCTACATTGTTTATCATTTGGGAAATGGGTAATTGCTTTCAAGAGCCAGCAAAATATAAACAACCTTGCAAAAACCTATTAGAAATCATTTTCACTGGAAACTGCAACTCACATTTACACACATAAGACGGTGTATTGTGCACATGGTTTTGACTGCCAGCTCGGTTTCCTCATCCTTCTCTGTCCTTTGCTCATCTGTCATACATTTTCTATGGAAATCATTTGGCAGAGAGTATTTATTTACACTGTATGGTCATTACCAAAATTCTTTTACAGATAGCACTACGCTACATCATAATAATTACCACGGGAAAGCTCAAAAAAACCCACAACATACTTGAACCAACATTGAGTGAGATTAAAATTCTTTCAGGCATGTTCACATGTACTACATTTAAAAAGAAATGTATAGATAAAGGCAAGTGGGGATGAAATAATGCAGCTGCCTGCAACAAAGGTCCGCATACTCATTATTCTGTGTGTTAAAAGAAACACAAATGTGTAGGGCAGTACGCTGAACAAACCCAGTGGTAAACTGTTGTGGTTTACTGCGGCATATATGTAAACAAGCCTTTAGAGAGGAATTCAGATAATTCATCACATTCATTCATTCATTCATAATCATACAATAAACTGACAAGCTTCATATTCGTGTCATGGGGACTGGTCACATGTTTTTCAACATAAGTGCTCACAGGATGAAATCATGTGATTTAGTAATGATTTCCTGTTTGACAATGTAGTTAGTCTCTAATCACAAGCTTCATTGAGATAATTGAAAGGAATAAGTAATACATGATATATGAGAAATTTTAAACTACTGCAAAACCAGCAATTTTCACGTGTATGAAACTTTCGCGAATTTCGCGAGTGGCAGAGATTCACGAAAGTTTCCTGCAGCGAAATATTAAAATTGATACAACATAGAATTATTGCAATTTGTGAAAGTATCTTGCTGCAAAATTGGCTGTCTTTAAAAATTGGTTTAAGTATTCTCGCGAAGGTACGGGGTTCGATTCCCTGCCACGGCACTAATGTCCTTTGGGAAGACATTAATCTACATTTGTTACACTCCACCCAGGTGAAGTAAATGGGTACCCGGGGCCGGGGCCGGTATAGGAAGAAATTCCTTGAATGCTTGAGCACCTTATCATGGTCGCTCGGCTAAAGCCGGGGTAATAGTATGATTGCAGGGCCCTCAGGGAGAACAGTATATAATACTGGTGAGGCTACCCTGGGTAAACAAGACATATTATTATTATTATTATTATTATTATTATTATTATTATTATAAGGTTTCTGGTTTGACATTACTTTGAATTTTATGTGATTGAAAGGGATAGATAGTATATAATATATGAAGAATTCAGATGTATTTTTAAAACGTAATATATTTGTCAAAAAGCATATGAAAACAATGGCAATTGTGAAAAGAAGATAAAACTAAGGCTTGGACTAAGAAATGTTCCTGCCACAGAATATTTCACTTTTTTCATCTTGATTATATTCCTTTCATTTATAGCTTACCGGTATATGTAATCTTTTCATGTACTCATGTAAAACCTTGTATTATAGTCTTGTAGTTAAACACCCTCTGACTTTCATTCTTAAGTGCTGGAAGCTCGGACATCTAATTGGCCTGGACCTATAAAAACTAGTAATGGCCTAGCAAATGTTTTTTCTAACCTTTTGCTTGCATCACCAACCAAGTAGTTGCTAGTAAAAAGAAAAAAAGAGGTTTTATTGATAGCAGTTGCTTTCCCAGACTAGCGAAAGCTTATATTCCAATTCATATTTTACTCAGCATCATAAGGAAAGGTCTTGTTCTTGTACACAAAAGCTTGATGGATTAGTAAATGCCTATTTGAAAAGGAGGGATTTTCTTTCATCATGAAGCTTTTACTTGATATTTTGCAAACTCCTCTCCTACCAGCTTACACTTTTTCTTGCATGGACATGATGAAGATTAACGAGGTGTTATTTCTTCATATAGCACTGTCCTCACTCTCTTTTTAAAAGCTAATTGAAGGCTGATTTTCTTCGGTCACAGAAATTAAAAAAAACCATGAGTTTAATCAGGTATAAAGCTGATTTGTGAGTTTTAACAGCAGTAGTCAAATCGCTCTCTGCTCTTTGGAAAGTGAGCAGGGAGAGAACAACATTTGACTAAGCCAATGCCTCGGCGCATATACCGCTTTTGTGATATTTCCCTCAACTCAGTTTAAGCTGATCTTGGTGTATAACCCTATTGTAAACTCTCAAACAACACCAGCTGCAAACCCACATGACTGACATAGCAAGAGCCCTGGCTATACCATTCACTTGATAACCTTTTAGTTGTAACCCCAGTAAATACTCCTTTTTTTTTAGCTGGCCCATTACTTCTACTTGTATGTTAATCTTTTTTAAAGCTACAAGCAAGATGTTAGAAAAAGCATGTGCTAGGCCTCTACTAGTTTTATAGATTTGGCCCATTGTATGATAACAAAACACAAGGAGATATGAACTTTGATACTAATCATGTCATCTGATATTCTAGTAAGCTAAAGCATTAACTATCAGTTATTTACTGGACTGTGTTAGTGCTAATTTTGATAGCTGCACTGAGTAATTCCTTTCGTATTCTCTTTCTCTATTTCAATATAAATGTATTTTCCCAGTTATTTCCAAGGAATCATGTGTACTTTTGTTCTCTTATTCAATGTGCAAGATTCTCACTAAATCATGAATGAAATTTACAGATTGATTTATATACCCAAGATTAATTAGGAAACATAATAAGGGAGAAGCAAATAAATATGGGCATAATTGCAATATTGATCACAAGTACTGGTACAGTGGGTGAGTATTTATTATAATTGGACATGGCTTTGTCAAGTTAAAACTGATTGAAATATGAATGAATTATCTGAAAAGTTAAAAAGACACACATGTGTACAATATTAATTTTCTTGAGTAATCATTTTCACACAATAAAACTAGAAATCTAAAACTATAGCATACATTAAAAACGGCAATAAGGAATGGAATGGCATTACTTTCATGAGCTTCACATTATTTTATTTTCTGTGAAAAAATAATATACATGTACTTTGTTTACACAAGACCACAAATCTACATGTATCTTAAAGGAGAATTAACCTAAACAAATGCAGACGAAAGTGTTCAAAGGTGTTATTTATTCCTACTTGTTAGACTATATGGCTTCGCGTCAAAATTTACGAGATCGATACGAATCAAGATTTTCTGAGCAAAATTTATCATCTGCTCGCAACATGTATCGTCTGCTAGCAGTACATGGGGGCCGCCATTTTTTTTATGTGTACATGAAGATTTTCTTAATCCAAATGCTCAATTGCCTCTTTCAAAATTAAAAACCCGTTTGAGATTAAAAATATAGAATAGATATGTCAATTTATTTTTAAACTGACGATTTCCTTATATATTTCTGTTGAAAATTGATATTCGCTTAATAGAAATCTATTTTCTCGATACTGTGACGCATGGGACGGAGCAAATTAATTCAAATTTATGGATGCTTCTTCCCCGAGCATCTATAGCGGCAAACTATGCATTCACCTGATTTCGGATAATGGACTTGAAAAGTCAGAATGCATGCTGCATATATTATGTTCTGCTCTGTTTGGCAAACCCAAGAAAATAGATTTTTGTTAAGCAAAACCAGACAATTTAAAAATAACATTATAAAGATTTAATTTTTATAATACATGTAAACACCCACTTTATATTTTTTGTCACATATGGGATTTTAGGTAATGAAGAAAAGCAATTTAGGTTTTGGATTCAAAATATCTTCTTGACTGGAACATTTCTAAATGGTTCATGTACAAATCCAAATCAGCAAGAAAATGGCAGCCCCCATGGAAATGAGTAGGAGACGATACCGGGTGTTGGAATATCTTTATTTATACCCTTTTCTGATTATCTTATTAGAAAATGATTTAGGCCAACAAGTAGGAATATATTACACCTTCCAATATAAGTAAATTTGTAATTAGGGGTTGATTCTCCTTTAAACAGGCAATGTATGATGTTATAACTAACATTTGTACAAAATATATTCAACATTTCATACTGACTAATGCTTCAAAAGGGAAAGTATATTATAGAACTTAATGTATTATTAGGACTTCATAATTCCATAACACTTGTATTCACCAATCTCCATTTATATGTATTATTATATTGATTGATTTGAAATGAATTTTTATTGTGTATATTTTGGGTGATGGTTGTAATTATTTGTTCATATATGTGTTTGCGGTTGATGTGAATGCTCTTGTGGGATACTGGTAGATCATTGCTATTATGCTATCTTCAATGCATTGTATTTGTTAATCTGTTTAATAATAACAGAGAAGGATTTTATGAATCTGTCATATTTTATATAAAAGTTGAGACACAGGCAAGACATTAAAAGAACAGTCCCCCACATTCATTTTTCAATACGGCCTATATTGCATCAGTGAATTTCAGCATACATTGTGAAACATTTGTTAATTTATTGCAGTGTCTATTAATATATAAATTTTTGATTTGTTTATGACACATGCGTATTAAATTTTGTCATTAAAAGAAAAATGTTTCATAAACACTTACTATAAAGGGCTTCTGAGAGCTTGAGCTGTGGGGAAAGCATTAGAAAATCCAAAACATCTGCCACAGCTTATGTTGTGTTTTGTAAAGGTGTCTCGGACGAAGTAATTCTTTGCAAGGTGTAATCATATAACATGCATATAATAATTGAAATATAATTGAAAAAAAATAGGATAAAAAGCAAACTTTCAAGCTCTCTTTGTTGTAGCGGATATTACATGTACCTGCATGATGATATAGTTGATGCTGTATGCTCTGTAAAAAGTGATGGCTTGGGGCAAGATCACACATTTTTCTAAATTGTATGCTTGTATGCATTTTTATCACTATAGTACTGTTATGTTGTCATGCCAAATTAAATGTGATGTAATTTTATAGAAAATCACAATGACCTGTGAGTATTATTTATGTTTATACAGTGAAATATAATATATGTGTTATTCTGTGTGGTAGGCAACCAGTACACAAAGGCAAAGGGAACCTTTTCCTCAAGATTTAAGAATACATTTCATTCCAACTTCTGTATATTGAAAGCGTAATAAAATGCATCCTTTTGATGTGATGTGATATTAGCTTAGTTGCAAATTCAGCAGACAAAATAATTTCATATCATGAAAGATCACCATCATCACTGTCATCACCATCACCATCACCATCATCACCATCATCATCACCACCATCATCACCATCACCATCATCATCACCACCATCACCATCATCACCACCATCATCATCACCATCATCATCACCACCATCATCATCATCATCACCACCACCATCATCATCATCACCACCACCATCATCACCACCATCATCATCATCACCACCACCATCACCATCATCATCACCACCATCATCATCACCATCATCATCATCACCATCATCACCATCATCATCACCATCATCACCACCATCAACACCACCATCATCACCACCATCATCACCATCATCATCACCATCATCATCATCATCATCATCACCGGTCATCACCATCATCACCATCATCATCATCACCACCATCATCACCATCAGCATCACCATCATCATCACCATCATCACCACCATCACCACCACCATCATCACCACCATCATCATCACCATCATCATCACCATCATCATCACCATCATCACCATCATCATCATCATCATCACCATCATCACCATCATCACCATCATCACCATCATCACCATCATCACCATCACCACCATCATCATCATCATCATCATCATCATCATCATCATCATCATCATCATCATCATCATCACCATCATCATCATCACCACCATCACCATCACCATCATCACTATATACCTCTTTCACATGCAGAGAGCAATTAACACTCTGAGTTATGAGGTAATGCACAGTTTTGTTAAGACCTCAACAACTTTTCATCACATTTCTTAGATTTATGTCAAAGGGAAATCCAACCTTATCTTTTTCTATTGATGTTATATGAAGCGTAACTTGCTGGTGAATTTGATACAGCTATGAAGAAAGTTATAGAATGATGATCCCCCAAACACGCCTTTCGCCTGTCATCTGCTGCTCATGCATGGGGGCTGCTATTTTCCATGTTTGCAGTGGACGTAGTCCACGAATGACGTATCTGTGGACAATTCCTAGTCTAGATTCTATCTTTTTTCTTTTTTTAAAATTTTGGTTTATTCCTCTACGCTGGACTTTCTCTACATGCATATCCCACGCAAAGCGCGACTCTCCACTACTATAAGGTGTTTAAAAATACTTTGGACACATTTGATTGTTAATAACTCAAAAATTATACGTCGTATCAGACTGAGGTTTTAATATTGTAAAGTTGAAGGATGTAAAATCGTTTGGGAGCAAGTTTCATCACATTTCTCTGAATACTTTTCTTAAAATATTGCTCTGAATATATTAGATTTTTCAATTTTGAAAAATCAAGGTGACAAAATCTGTGTGTAAAAGTAATTAATTCAGAACACAATTGCCATTGTGTGTTGCAGCAGTCGTTTCTCCCAACCTTTGGCGGTCCAGTGTCATTAATGATTCATGACTCTGGGTTAAAAAGGTGTTCTGAAATTTCAACTGCAACACACAATGGCAATTGTGCTCTGAATTACTGGTTTGTGGCCTCGCTTTTTCAAAAAGTGAACAATCTAATTAAATATTCAGAGCAATATTTAAAGAAAAGTATTCAGAGAAACGTAATAGAACTTGCCCCCAATTTTTTTTTTGTGTGTGTCTCAGTACCGCGCGATCTGAACAATAAGAGTCCTTTGCAATTCCACCCTCCGGGTGGAATTTTGGGGATCGCGCGATTATTGGAGAGTTGTGCCCTGTGTGGGATATGCATGTAGAGAAAGAGCAGCGTAGGGGAATAAACCAAATTTAAAAAAATATATGCAGCAGACAACGGGTGAAAGAAGTGTTTGGTGAGCTCTAAAACATTCTATAACTTTCTTCATAGCTGTACAATTTTGGTAAATTTGGTATCAAATTAATCAGCAAGTTACGCTTCATAGAATATGAATAGAAAAAAATCAAGGTTGGATTTGCCTTTAATAATAGCAAGATACTAGCAATACAAATATGATGTGAATATTTCACATCCTGAAGTGGGATAGTAAACAAATGAGAAGCAAAAAATAATTTAGATGCCGGGTCAGGGATATAAACTCCCAACAACGGCAGCATGCACTACACCATACACGCATTCAAAACCTACACACAGTGACACACATGCTAACTCTGTGCGAAGCCCCAGGTGGAAAGGTGCTAGTGTAGTGCAGTATACTGCCGTGATCTACAGTACCTTTACATTTACAGTTAAATTCACCGGAAATCAATGATGGAATACCAAATGATATTTTGATACAAGGAGAACAACACGAGACATGTTTCTTTCCAATTTCTTTTTTTGCTACCAAAACAGTAGCATTATGGCTCTAACCAGATGATATTTCTTCATAACGTCTCCATGATCACAACCATCAACCTTTTCAAATTGTTCTCTAACATACAAGTGCAATAATCACATCAACATCCTACATGTACTTTTTACAAAGGAAAATGGAGTCTAATCAAACATATTCAGCATACATGCACCTTTATTGATATGAAATAAACAAAAAAATGACAAGGAAAATAAAAAAGTGGTCTATTCCATTTTAAAAGTTATACGATTCACAGACACCCTAGAGCTTTAACAAGAATGTAAATGTAAATGAAGAAGCTTGACTGGGGAGGAATTTTTTTAATTTGTAAACAAATCTTTCGGCATATTACTCCCGCTGGTTCCAATTTTTTCTGACTTGTGTTTTTTCATTACAGATCGAGCATACGATCTTTAACACTGGGAGTAATATGCCGAAAGATTTGTTTACAAATGTAAATGTAGTTGGCTTATCTCGAAGATGGAGAACATTTAAATTTAAACTTCAGATATCCTGCTATTATGTTGACTTCAATAATTGTACACGTTACATTTGAAAACTTGTCATATGCTTGGCCCTGCCAAAATCAGTGAAATCAATTTAATAACTTACAATATAACCCACTAGCCTTAACAAATCTTATCAATTCAAGGTAAATGTATCCTTCACAGTTGCATATGATATTACTAGAACACCATTGCAATCAACTCCTAAAATTCCTAAAATTCCTAAAAATGGGCTGTACATATCATAAATAACTAATACACAAAATTACCTACTTAACACTCTTGAAACAAAACAAAACTAAAACATAACAATATGTGAGCTTAATTCATAGTCAGGAATTCTTACAGCTGCTAAAGCTTAGAGGTCCTCTAAAATGTAAAACACTACCGATACACTAACCTAATACTTGATATTAACATATCTCACAATTGTAAAATATGTTGTAAGGTTCAGGTATACAAAAATATTTGAAGCATATCATCTGATCAAGGAACAAAGGATACATTTTGTACCTCTCGTTGATCAGTCATAATGGAAAATACTGTAAGCTTGCTAAAATGCGACATTTACAAAATACATGAGGATTACACAAATATAGTTACAAAAGCTATTTACACTGTAGCAATATTACATAGTTACTTAAACAAATCAGAAAAGGAAATAACAGTCCCTAAGCCAAACTGTACCTTCATGCCTACATAGGAGTGCAGAGAGACCTGTCATTGGGTGTTTCAAATTAAGGCTGCTTTGATGCATTTCTAGCCTTTTGAAGCAAAAAAATCTTTCAGTTTCATGTAAAGTAAACATGATACACAATTACATGAATTTGGGCTGCATTCTTGGACAAAAGTTTTTCTCTGTGATTCCATGTAGAATAATTGGAACATTTTGCTGTCCATACGGAGTGACATATATACATAACATGAACTGTCAACCCAAATGAACAGCAGACATGAGTGTCATCAATGTTCATCTGAATCATGAAATATTAAGATCTGATAACGAAATTAACTTGATGGATATCATGTTAATCAGAGTCGTAAAAAAAAAATTGTGAATTGAAAATGGGCTAGACTGATAAAAAAATCAGCAACAATTGGCTTTCAACCCGCTGTACTCCTTGCCCCCCCCCCCACCCCCAAAAAAAGAGAAGTTGCAATGCAATGCCTTCTGAGCCTTGTAATGCAAGATATTCTACGAGATGTTACTAGAGAGGAATGTTTGACTAGCTGATCATGTGTGACGTATACCAAGAGCTTGTTCCAGCTCTGCACGGCGCTGCTGGACTTTACTCTGGAAGTAACGCCTGACGGACTCCTGGGCCCAGGGCTGGTGGTAGAAATCTACTCTACGCTCCTCCTCAGGGTTGGTAACAACATCAGTCATACACTGTATAGAGAGGTAGGGAGGGAGGAAAACAAAGAGAACAATATACAATTTAAAGAAGTCATGAAAGTAAGCTTATTTCATTGTCATTCTTTGTTATGATTATCATAATCATTACCACAAAGACAATCATCCTTATCATCATCATAATCATTTCAACAATCACCATCATCACAATCATCACCATTTTCATCACCATCAAATACCACCATCATCATCAGCATTATCAAAATCACCGTCGTCATCATCATCCTCATCATCATCCATTATCACTACACACACCACCATCAAAACCAGCACCACCACTACCACTGGAATTACGATTGCTGTAAGCTTCATGACCACCACAACAGCCACCTATACCACCACCACAATCCCAGCAACACCATCTCTACCACCACCACATCATCAACTGTATATCCCAGATTGAAACTAGACAAAATGGCCAACACTGGGTCGGTTTGGAGTAGGCTTCGTGGTGCGACTGAAGTAATAGCATCACCACCACCACCACCACCACCACCACCACCACCACCACCACTACCACTATTGCCATCACCATCATCTTTAACTCACCTTGAGATCTCTTACTTGTGATACCAGCCACTCACTGATGAACTGCTGGGGGTCTCTGGCAAACCCTAACATGAATTCTCGCTGAACTTTCAACTGGTTGATTGTTTCCACCGTCTCATGAATCTGAAAAGAAAAATTTCTTTTTTCATCAAGAGTTGCTCAGAAAGTCTCACATGGTTTCCACTCAAAAAAATCTTAACTTGAGTTCCTTGCTCATGTGAATGTTCATAATTACTTTAATAGCAAAGCTAATTTTATACAAATCTTTTCATCAAAACAACTATTACGATAATTTCCCTGTATTTAAAGTGGTCTGTTGCCCTCTAGTGTTCACACACTAACTAGCTGCTCCCTATTCCTATGTTTCAAACGTTCTATACTCAACAAGGGCCATGGGTAATTTATGTTACAAAACGAAGGCTGCTTCCTGGTAAGAGGAACAATTACCTGAAGGTCTTTAGTTTTTATGGTCAATATAAAATATATATTCATTTCAACATCATCCACATAGAAAATAAAACAAACATAATTAATCAAGATCATATGTAAAAAATGATGAAAATGGTCACCAATACGTACACACTAGATAGTGAAAAGAAGAAAGATGGGAGAAATATAATTAAAAGAAGAGAAAGAAAATAAGAGATAGGAGGGAGAGAGAGAGAGACAGGGGAGAGAAAGAGAAGAGAGAGAGGAGAAAGAGAAGAGAGAGAGGAGAGAGGAGAGAAGAGAGAGAAAGGAAACCACAGACATCCATTGGACAGATACAGAGGAGCAGACAAAAACAAAACGACTGAAAAAAAAAGATATAGAATGAGAGAGGAAGAGAGGAGGGAAAAAGAGATGGAAAAAAAGAGATTACAAAAGAGGAGAAAGAGGAAGAGAGATGAAAAGAAAAAGAAAGAGAGAAGGAAGAGAAACAAAATCTTTTGGGTTGGACCAATCTCTCTCATTTCCACCATGGAAAGGTATGGTCATCTTTCCATCCTCTCCTTCCAATGTCATCTAATCCATCATGTCAGCCATTATTATTCCTCTCTCAATGTCCCTCCATCATCCAAAACTTCATTCTAGGCTTGTCCTTATTAGCCCAAACTGGCTCGAGCTAGAGATATTAGACCAATCAGAACTTCTTGAGGAAAGGTTCGAGTCTGAAGTTCCCTGTTTTCATTAGTCTGATTTTCCAAAATAGCCCACTTGACTAATTCTAATACAGGAATAGCAGCCTGATCATGATCAGCTCAAT